>CM043018.1:45751069-46213335 GCA_023690525.1 Holotrichia oblita | reverse complement strand
AAATATTTGACGATCGAGTTGAAATTTTGCATACGGCGGTATTTCGTAATTTCTGAACAAACTTTTTCTTATAACATTTTTCGATTGGAAGCGAATTCAAGATAGCTACCATAAGAGATGAAAAAAGAAGTAACGACATAATGACCAGGCTGTATAAAATTTTCGAAATCTCTTCAGCTCACAAAGTAGATCTTGTAAATTGGAACAACTTTTATTTGAAACACTTTTTATGACGGCTATAATACAGCATTTACAAGGCTGTTGCGGACATTTTGGGCCACCGCGATAGATAATACATGGGAAAAATAAATATTTGACGATCGAGTTGAAATTTTGCATACGGCGGTATTTCGTTATTCTGAACAACTTTTTCTTATAACATTTTTCGATTGGAAGCGAATTCAAGATGGCTGCCATAAGAGATGAAAGAAGTAGCGACATAATGACCACGCATTATTATTCTAGAGATTCCAATCGCGCAAAAAACCTTATAAGCATGTCGAACGTTAAGGGTTACCGTACTCAGACAACAATTGTCTTCGAACGGTAAATATCCCTTACCGTTCTCCATAATTAATATACTATTTATGCATGTGTTCTAAGCGCATATTCTAAATATACGGACACTCGAGTTTCTGTGCCGCACTCTTCGCCCCTCCACGTTCTCCGCACTGCACTGAAACTTGTTTCTCTTTGACAGGTCTACTTATCACTGTTTTTTCGATAAATTGAATTGCGAAATTCGATCGACATGCTACGAACAAAAAAGGTGATGTAGAGCGGTTTACATTCGACTTCGTGCATTCGAAAAAGTTTAAGCCAGATATCTGCTGCCATCTGTGATAGAATGAAAGTCATGATATAACTGAAACTATTGCTTCTAAACTATAGAGGTCGTATTAATCCAAAGATAAAATGATAAATTTCAGTACTAATATACAGGGTTAGTCACGACTATTTCTTCGGTCTCTTGCGTCTAAACGCCAAAAGATGTGAGTTTCAAATTTTAGTCAAATATGTAGAACGATAAGGAGCACATTTTAAAATTATTTGCAGGTATGCAGGGTGATTCAAAAAGGTACAGCATATCAAAGTTAGGTTATTTTTAATGGAACGCCCTATATTGCATACCACTTTTGGATTCTACGTCATAAATTAGGATAACTTTGTTCATAGTTCCCTATACATATCCGCTGCCAGTTTCGAGAAAATTTGATTTTTATGAAAATGTCGGCATTTGCGAAAAAAATTAAAAACAGAAAAATGTATGACTTGGACACTTTACATTTGTAAAAAGTTATTTTGACAAAGCGTGCTTTCAATAAACCGGCAGAGTATTTTGATATTGGCTACATGACATTAAGCAAAACAATTTATACCTTATATTTTTTCAACCATCAATAAGTCTTTTAAGTTAAATGGAACACCCTGTATTTATCCATGCTATGTAAAAGCACATTAAACCCCCGACCAAAAACTATAAAGTTGTCTATATCTAAATTTAACGATTAAAATGTTATTAACGAAATTCTTCAAAAACGTTCTAAAGCTGATGCTTTTTCTCATCTAAATAGGCATGCTTTCTGATTACTTGTTTGTGGTTAATTATATTCCTTGTAAGTTGTATTCTAATGATAAATAAAGCTGGAAATGTTGTAGAAATAATTTGAATATCCGATTAATATATTATTAAAGAATAAAATAAAGTTCAAATGCATCATTCAAGTAATTGACTATTCGTCGAGTATATCAAAATTATTTCTTTGAATCGAACGAATATTTGAATATCAAAATGTCGAAAACTCCCCTTTTAATTTATAATATATTGATATACTGCACGTTGGTAAGTTATGGTATGGTAGAATTGAAAATAAAGTAATTAAGTAACCAATATCATAAACAAATTAGCAAAATTACAAATATGTTAGACAAAAAAAATGAGTAAATAAGATATAAAATTGTCAACCACATTCAATTTCAACATATTCGATTGAAATGAATTTAATGTTCTTTTCAAAAAAATGTCTACTGTACTAAATGTTCGTTTGAATTGAATAAATATAAATAAATTGTCTAATGAAAAAGATTACAGTAGATGTTCACATTGATTGAGCATCTTATTCTATACATATTGTTATAAGTAAAAGAAGAATCTTCTTCCGTAAAATGCCTGGAGTGATTGAATGAAATACATTTTTGATAACATTATTTATAATACAGATAAAAATCGGTAACGCTAACACCACTACGCTTAATTGATTCATTCAGGACACATATTTCACGGGCTAATAGGCAGATTTTTATTTGTATCACACAAGACCACAGGCTCTGAAATAACATTATTTCTTATTATAGTTTCATATCTTCAGGAATGGTAGGTAGAGTATTGTTTGTTTGTTTTATTCTTCATCCACTAGACGTAATCATAGTTTAAAATATACGATTTATACGTAGGAATTAATGACAGTCGGAACTAGGTGAACATATGTTAATTTTAAAGCAGCATGGCCTATCTAGATGAAAAAAGCATCGGTTTTATGAGAGGTTTAGAGAATATCGTTAATAACATTTTAATCGTTAAATTTAGATATAGACATATTTATAGTTTTTGGTAGGGAGTTTAATGCGCTTTCATATAGCATGGATAAATACAGGGTGTTCCATTTAACTTAAAAGAGTTATTGATGGTTGAAAAAATATAAAGTGTAAATTGTTTTGCTTAATGTCATGTAGCCAATATCAAAATACTCGATCGGTTTATTGAAAGCACGCTTTGTCAAAATAACTTCTTACAAATGTAAATCGTCCAAGTCATAGAGTTTTCCTGTTTTTAATTTTTTCGCAAATGCCAACATTTTCATAAAAATCAAATTTTCAAATTCAAATTGGCAGCAGATAGGTATAGAGAACTATGAACAAAGTTATCCTAATTTATGACGTAGAATCCATAAATAGTATACAATATAGGGCGTTCCATTAAAAATAATCTAACTTTGATATGCTGCACTTGTGTGAATCAGCCTGTATAAACGCAAATAATTGTAAAATGTGCTCCTTATCGTCCTACATATTTGACTAAAATTGGAAACTCATATCTTTTAGAGTTTAGATGCAGGAGACCGAGGGAATCGTCGTGACTCACCCTGTATATTTCAATTTTATACTTTCCTACTAATAATATTTTCCAGGGATGTTCTTCATCTGTATTTACTTTTTCACATTAGAAAGCTGAAGAATGTCAATGACACACTACATCTTTTAATAGAAATTTATATGGCAAGAAGTTTTCGAATATTTATACTGCATTAATTATTCGTTAGATAGATCACTGCGCTTTTTTGCGTTATTCAATCTTTCTTATTGTTTTTATCGTTTGGTAAACTCATCGCCAGTGCTTAGATTAGATGCTATTGTTGCATCGGTACTGAGATTTTTATATATCCGTCCTATAATTGTTGCGTTTTCTGGGTTATTTTTAATATATTTTATATAACTGTGTAGCAAGCAGTATTGACTATTGTAAACAAATATCTATTCTTTGCAGAACTATCAACTATCTCACATACGCAACTCGAATTTAACACAAGTTCCTAATGTCGATGTCTCCTGTGGTATGATAACTAGACATTCAAACAATCTTGTAATATTGAATCAATTTTTGTTTCAAGATTGTATACTTCATTCTATGAACATGGAGCCTGCTACAAACCTATGTTGGCGTATAACACACTACCAAATATGTATCAAGATCAACAGATTTTACAAAATCTCGAAACTCTTGTCAAGGTTCTTTAATAAGTTGCTGCGTTTTAAAACTTTGAAGAATATGCAACTGACGAAACCAGCGCTTCGTAACTGTATGTTTGTGTGCTTTCCTTTGGCATCACCGCATCATACAGTATATAAATATTCTTTGGCGTTTTGCATCGTATAATGTAGCAGAAACAAGTTTTTAAATTTTATTTATATGTACAGTTTTGTATTTTTCACTGTGCACATTTTTCCCCAAAAAATTACAGTTTATTGTAACATAAAAAGGGTAGTTTTATATTGTTTGCATCTAATTTGTGTTTTCGAGCATTAGTGTATATATAAATCTGTATACAAATAAGGAAGTAAGTTTTCTCTGGTAAATATTTTTTATATGTAAACAGAGGTTCCTTACCTATTGCGGTACTTTATATATCTAGGGACTAGAGTACTCGGTAACAAAATTAACCTTTTACAGCAAAGCATCCATCAAGCAAGCTCTAAAGCGTTCAGCACTGAAATATGCAGTTTCCCTGGTCGTGTCTGCCAATAACTATTCACTGATGCACAAATCACAGAATACACTTTGGCATTTAGGTGCTTGTCTCAGGAATTGTACGCAATTTGAAAGTTGCGTAAACATATACATCGAAATTACATCATTTTTAAGATGAGCAACAGTCATATAGTGTAGATATAAGTATAAATACAGTTGGGATCAATAATCGATCGGGCTATTGTTTTTTTTTAAGATCTAATAGCGTTTCTTACTAATTATGAAAACTCACTCATTTACCTGTACTTCCTTTCAGAGCAATCAATCTTTCTAAATTGGGTCCATAACTTTTATGGAAATTATCCTCGCATTTTTTAAGCCGTTCTTGTGCTTCAGGCAAGTGTATAAAACTTTGCAAGCACAAATAACACCAAGCGATATCAAGATTTAACAATGCATAATTATCTACTGAGTTCAATAACTGTGAATTACATTGGCTAGAAATGTGTATATTTGTAAATTAAAATGTATATTATAAAATAGTATTCTTCACCTGAATTCATTATCCGCATCTAACAAAAAGACTAATGCTTTGGCGTAATTATGTTCCTTTAATGCAGCTCTACCTTTTTCATGTAATGCCATGGCTACCATTAAAGCTTTCTTTTCTTTTAAAGGTATACTGATCGCATTTCCACACTGGTCCTCCAACTAAAAAATAAAAAAATTGTACTTTATCCTAACCTCAAAGAATTCTATAAGCACTATACATATTGGCGTAAATGTCAAACTATACTTGATTTTTTATTTTTGCCTGGTTTATTTCTTTTTAATTTTGCGAAACAAACCAAAAGTAACAACTGCTACGAGGGACAAGCTGAAAATATTGAAAATAAGAAGCACGTTTAATATTTTCTAGAATTACATTTTAAATTACTCAAAGTAGCTCCCTTCAGTGATAATGCACTTGCCCATTCTTTCTTTCCATTGTTTAAAAGCTCTCAACCAATCTTCTTTCGGAATACCTTCAAAATAAGCGTGAGTTGCGGTATCAATCTTTTCTTCAGACAAAAATCCTCTACACGCAAATTGCATTTAAGCCCAAAAAATAACCAACAGTCACACATTCCTAAATCAGCTAAGTACGGCGGATGTTCTATTACTTTTATTTTTTTCAATCAAAAATTCGCGATTTAAAACTGCCGTAGGAGACGATGCATAATTCCATTTTATGGAACTCTATTGAAGACTTCAAGCAAACATTTTCAGTGTACTACTTAGCTATAACTGTCTATTGTCCATCTAGCTTAATTGCATTTATTAAGCCTGTATTTCTGAAGAATACCGCATACATAACGCTTTTCATAGCTCGCTACTTGTTGGTCATTGTAGAAGTTTCCTCATCTTTGTGAATCCATACATGACTCTCTTGGCGGGTAAGAAGGTCGGAAAAGGAATCATAAATTTCATCACCTGTCACTATTTTGGATAAAATTTGGTGCCCGCCACTATAAGAGAAATTTTAAGTTTCATGGCAAATTGTCTGCTTGTTGGAAGTCAGAAAGGTCATGCGGCACAAAGTGAGTTGCTCTAAATAAACACTTTATGATTATTTGTTTTTCACGCCCTACTAAATTTTTGTATTCTCTATAAATTCAGCTTATCCCTCATATAATTAAATTAAAATTAACTTACGAGTTGTCCACATTTTCGTTAACAACAATTTAAATGATAATAAAAATAAATCAGCATACCTTTCTTTTAATATATGTTTATCTATTGGCGAAGTTTTCGTATCAAGGTATTAAGAGAACGACTTACTGTTATTTACTTAGTCTTTCCTTATGTACTAAATTGAAGTACCTAATCTATGGATCATTTTTATTTTATTATCCTTTATACACATATTCGTACAGATATTTTGTGTATATAACAAATTTCACCAATTTATAATATGTAATTTCCAATTTCATACAATGTATTGTAAATTAAACATTGTTAACTTAATTAATAAGTATAGAAGCCAATTTCAAATTAATATTTAAATAAACATCGGTAAATTGTCTTCTTAAAATATTTGTAGTTCTTTTATTATTGTTTTATACGTGATCAAATTTATTCGAGAGAATAGTTTTATATCTATACTTAAGTTGTGTCATATGCTATACTGTCGCCATCACTTTTCGCCACACCTAGTGTGTAGAGTGTGGAGAATACTTCCACGCAGTGCCAATAAACAAAACTAAATCGATTATTATTATTAAGATGTTTTGAAGCGTTGCACTTTTGCACTGGTTTCTACTCGTACATGTATTTGTTTTCCCAAAAGTGTACAATATTAACAAACACATACCTATTAGTCGACAAAGAGGGGAAAGTTTCAGTGCAGTGCAGAGAACAACGTGGAGGAGCCGAGCAGCCGTATCAAGGCAAGCGTTCAGCAACGTTTGCGTACTCGCATCATTTATGTTCATGACTTTCATGAGTGAGCATAGGCGAGACGGCCGCATGAATGTTTAAACATAAAATAATGACTAAAAATATGTAACGTGCTGAAACACTTACTGTTTTAAATAGCTTCCATGAAATCACAAACTTGGTGGCATCTATTTAATATTTGAATCATCGTTTTCACACTTGTTTCAGTCAAATGAGTATGGCGTGTGTAATAAATATTTTTTTAATGATAAAAACTACTGTCCCACATCGAGTGATGTTATATTTGCAAAATTAACTAATCCTTGTGACAATTTAATGGATGATTCTACCCACCTTCACAAATTTGTCTTAATATGTCTTAACATTCAAATAACATATAACCACAATTTTTTATCTTTTAATTCTGCTTTATTTCTTCTTTCAACAGAGTCACGAGCAGATGGAATAACGTTTTTTATCGATTTCCGATTTGGCAATGTATTATCTGAATACTTGCTCCAGGAGACAAATGCTTCTTGATCTACTAAAGTGAACGGTAGATTACATAGAATAAAAAAAATATCTATATCAAATGTTAATTGTCCGCTATATAGTGTGCCACGTATTGCAGTATATTACGTTTTATACTTTTTGGGTAGCGTTCACACTTCCACTTGCTGGTAACACTCCAAATAATTGTCGCATCTTACACATTTAATTCTACCGCTTTCGCATTCTAAATTCGGCATACCCGCTATTATATTTTCTAGTTTCTTCGAAATACTCTGTTTTCAAAACGTGCCTAAATGCAACATTTTCTAAGTATGTGTGTATTGATTAGCGCTCACAACGGCCAGTGAAATAATACTGAACAAGTCTGCTTTGATACGAACGCTCGAGTTTCCGTGCCATCTCTCTACGTTGCACACGTAACTCCATTGGAAATTACCCCACTTTGCCGAGTCTAGTAATTATCTTTAATCTACGTAAAAGTAGGAAGTTTCATAAAAAAATCGTATTTATAGGGAAAAAAAGTGAAATATAATATTAAAATGAGGATCTCCAATAGATTATCCACGTCATTACTAAATAAAATAGGGAATGTAATTTTATTATATAATAATAAAACTAAAAATAGGTTAGATCTATACACATAAACGGATAAAATAACAAATACTAAATACCATAATTTTTTCACGGTTGTCTTATTATATTTGTCAGCTTTACTAATAAATATTAACTCTTTCATTCTTCTTTCTCTCTATATATACACGTAGGTTCAGCTCACAATGCACCATAGGAAGTTACAATATACGTATGGAACCCAGTGCGATGTGGCAACGCGCTAGTCATGCGCCACAAGTTCGATCGTCGATTCGCACAGAACGAATATGCCAACGACTGCATCCTTGCTCGGTTTAAATTCAACTGAATTGTGGATGCATGTGCTTCGCTAGACACAAGGTATAACGCGAAGAGAGGGATACGCTGTTGCAATTCATACTGCCTATGGTGCATTGTGAACTGAACCTACGTGTATATGTATATATATGTTTAAACCTGCATATAGCCATCATCCAAGGCTAAAAGAGATGTATCTGCTTTTGTTGATTCAATTTCACGAATCCTATTTTCATCTTCTTTGAAGCTAGTAACGCTTTCATTTAAAACTACTGCCAATACCTGCGTAGCATTTTTGAAACCCTGACTTCCAAGGTTATCTTTGTCCTTCACGATAATACCGCCACTGATCAATTTAATTCTGTAAAAGAAATGCATAAAGTTAAGATATAGAAGCTCATATAGAATCGTATTTTAGAATGTATAGTATCAAATACAATAAATTTCAAAACGCAACTTCCGAAAATAGCAAACAATAACAAAAGAATGTCCCATTATTTCATTTACTCTGTTATGTAATTATCTTCCACTAAGGCGTTGAAGAAATATATCGACTTTAATTACATAAACTTCAAATACAAATACAACACTTTTGAATTACTGTTCATATACCTGTGTGTATTATTACACTATTCAGAAAATCCGTTTTTAAACTTCAATTACAATAAAAATCAAGAAATGAACACAATCAAAGCTTCAAAATTTCACAATATATTTAGAGAATGGTAAAATATATTTGTTCTTGAGATGGATGAACAGTATCCCAATACAAAAGATTAACCTACTACAGGCACTTCATTCAAAAGTAACAGTGCTGCATGTTAGTTGAAACTAAATGATACGTTATGATAAAAAGTCTTATAGATAAAACATTATACTGAATTATCTATGGAGGTGTTTATTTTTGGCCACTTAATGCTACTTAATTATTATAATACTGTAGAACCCGGAACCGGATAGACTAAAAATGTTTATACTTGGTCGTATTAGATACTGTCGAACGGAGAAAGAGAATCATGTAAGCTAAAGGAAATCACACACCTATACAAGTTGGGCACCACATTCGCCTCGGTTGATGTACAAAAAACGGTAACACATATTTAAAATCTTTTTGTTGAAGCATGTGTAAGTCCATTGGCAGCACGTTCTAAAATTATTTTGAAATATAAAGGATGTCCCAAAAGAAGGTTACACATCAAAGTTATCAAAATTTAAATGGACTACGATGTATATTATGGCATATTTCGATCACACAGACTAAATAAAGGCAAGTTACTGTTATATTCCCTATACCTAGGTTCAACAGTTTCTGAAATATTTAACAATTTTTGAAAATGTAGATCAATATTTAGAATGAGGACCTGGCGTACATATTTAAGTTACGTGATTCAAGTTGTATTATTTCATTAGCACAACCATTACATCTAATGCTAAAATAAATATGCTTTCTAAAAATTATACAGGGTGCTTCAAATCTTCCGTCTAACTGTGGGTACCATTAATACTTATATATATATATATTAATACTTGCTTATTTTAAATGGAATACCCTGTATCTAACATTGTCATTCGATTTTACTTTTATTTCTCTTTTAAATGTTATTAAGGTGCCCTATAGCTATTTTTTACAGTTTGTTAGTAAAAGTCAATTTCGTGTTTTAAATGGCGATTATGTACTAAAAATTTGGTTAAATCAAGGTAGCTTTGACATGATGACACTAATTCCAGATATTTATCCTCTACTATTGTATAATGTACCCAT
The DNA here is from genome assembly GCA_023690525.1 of Holotrichia oblita. Taxonomy (NCBI): domain Eukaryota; kingdom Metazoa; phylum Arthropoda; class Insecta; order Coleoptera; family Scarabaeidae; genus Holotrichia; species Holotrichia oblita. The sequence goes on along the minus strand of CM043018.1, from coordinate 46,203,508 downwards.
TATACGACTGTTTGCTCGACCTTAATCATACCCATTAATCACGGCAGTGATTAATGAATAATAAATCACTGCTGTTTATATGCAATACGAATGCGACATTCCAATATTCAATATGATCGTGACTGGTCGTGACTACATATCTGATAGATATAAAAATTAATTAAACTTGACAGTTCTCTGTATCTATTTTAAATATAGTAAAAATGAAAGAAATACGTATGATATGCGGTCGTAGAAAAAAAGAGTCATGGATAAAGTATAGTATTCTACTCGCGTATAATGGCTATTATTCCCTCGGTGATTTAGGCGCTCGTTGAATAATATACTATTAAAACGGTGATAACGCATAACTGATACATTTTTTCTGCGATCTATTACTCTTACAGGGGTGTAATACAGAGTTTATAGTATAAATAAGAAGCAAATAAAAGTTTACCTAATATTTCTTAACTACAATATCTTTTCTTAATAAAACTTTTTCCAGTACACAAGACGATATACTGCACAATTGCAAATCCTTTCACCAATAATTTTAATAATTTAGTTGTAGTATCCACAGCAGCTTTCCCCAAATAATAAAGGACGTCGACTGGCGACAAGTTATTATTATACTGCGCATGTGCACCGGATTAAGATGTTACCTTGCCACATTTGCCGAGAGATTCATGAAAACACAGAAAATTAAATTCAGAATAAGCTATCAGAGATCGAACCCTGTACCGCCAGAACAGGAAACTCAAACTCAAAAATATCTTTATCCTAATTAAAAGTATATGTAGGTTAAATACAAGTAATGACTGCATTAGTTTCCTATAGCTACGACATTACATAACATTTTAATATATTAATTTGGAGCGCCGATATGGGAGGAAACGCTTAGAGTGCGAAGGAACTGGACGCTGCTGCAAAAAATGCAGCGTAAAATTTTAATTAGAATCGCGGCTGCCTACAAGACCGCATCAACTGCAGCTCTTCAAGCTATCACGGGAATCCCGCCCATTGATCTTATGGCACAGGAGAGAACGTACTAGAAAAAGGAAGAAATAGCGGGAAATGAGAAAAGTAAGACTATGGACATTTGGCAATGAAGATGGCGAAATAACACACTCACTGCGCAGTGGACCAAGCAATTAATTCCTGACTTCAAATCTTGGATAGCATGCAAACATAGACAAGTTGACTACTACCTTACGCAAGTTTTGACAGGGCACGGGGTATTCAGAACATATGCTAAGAGGATCGGTAAAACAGTTGGAGACGAATGCATTTACTGTGGGAACACAGACACTATGGAGCACACCATCTTCCAATCCAAACGGTGGGAAGCGATAAAACTGGAAGCAGTAGTGAAAATAGGCCACGAAATATCTCCGGGAAACCTAGTACAGGAAATGATGGTATCAAAAGAACATTGGGACATATTGTACAAGATGATCAAAGTTATTATGAAAACAAAGGAAGAAGAACTACGCATATTACAAGACAAGTAGCAGCAAGAGGTTAAGTTACGAAGAACTACTCGGCGACCTCATGAAGTAGATGTCTTTGAAGACGGTCCCATGAAGTGCGCTTGGAGGCAAATGAGTGGTTTTTAGTGGGTAGACCATTGTAGAGTACCTCAATTGGGAGTCCCACACTACCATGTCGCGATAGACATTAAGCGCATGGTGTCCATCAAGGATTTTCCACCGGCAAAAAAAATATATATATATATTAATTTACACTATTATTAATATTGTATCTCAACAACAACAACTTATATTATATGCGATGGGTGGATTCTTGATGCTTTATCAGCAATAACAAAATTCTTCACCGCGTAATATTGCGAATGAGCGGGTTGTCATGATTGTTGGTGGACTTGTAAATTTTTCACGCTAACTTCTCTGCATGGCAAGTGATAAATGGTAGATTAGCCGGCTAGCAATCCAATGCGTTTTTGCTGCGTTGCCCCGTATTGGAGTTCCATAGGTCACAATAAGCCCGATGATGTTTTATAAAGCACGATATTATTTTCCTTGCTGGTGCTTCGGCTTATAAATAGGACAGAGCATCACGATACTGTGCAACATCTTCAGATGTAGTTTGGCTTTTGGATACATACCAGAAGCGCAGAGAAGTATTAGGGTAGCATTCATATCGAAGCCTGAGAAAGCAGGACAGGCTACGGCAAAGTCCCAATTAACCCAATGTCCTTCACTATGAAGGCATTGGAAAAACTGGTGGATAGGCATATCAAGGACGATGTACTGGCACCTTTACACCGTGACCAGTATACATATCGGACTGTAGTTTCCACCGAAACACAACTCCACAAACTAGTTAGTTTAGTGGAGGACACACTAGAAAACAAGGAAGTGATGCTGGGAACCTTCATAGATATCGAGGGGCCATTCAGCAACACGGGTTTTGACTCAATTACTAGGGCTCTCATAAGCAGAAGTGTGGACGGCACTTGTGTCGCCTGGATAGACTCTAAACCACCAGACCAACAGACGAATTCACAACATGTCTGATAGCCAAGCGGCACTAATGTCATTACTATGCCGGAGAGTGTCGTCGAGGCTCAAGAATACTGGAGTACTATACCCGATATAACACATGGAATACCCTTTATAAGGAAACCATGTAGGAAAAGAGCTAGAGAACTGATAGTTTAGCAGGAAACAGCTCTGTATTGTTACGGGCCTAATGACTGGACATGCTGCGCTGAAGGAAACAGCTAATCATATACTACGCGACTGTAAGGCACTAGATCGCAGAAAGCAAAACCTATTTGGGAGAACGAAAGGTCAGGGACCTGTACAGATTAGTGGAGGGAACTACCATGTTAGAGTGGGTGACTTGAATACACAGAAGCGGTACAATAAGCCTGAAGGCTGCGGTGCCTTACAGGTGACCATTCGTTGGACGGGTCTGGTTTAAGAGAAGAGAAAAAATTTTACTAAGGTTCCCTATCTCTATCTCTTATAGTTTCTTTGTAAAAGTCAATTTAATGTTTTAATTGGCCATTATGTACTAAACATTTGGTTAAATCAAAGTAGCTTTGACATGATGACAATAATTTCAGATATTAATTTTATGTAATTTATTCTTAAAAAGTAGGCAGCAGTGCATTGGACGTTGTTTCATACATATGTGAAGCCAGACAAAAATTAAGCAATACATGTCTTATTACATATAGTTAAATTTACACCATAAACTTAATACAAAAGGAAACAAAGAAACTAATTATTCAAATATCACTCAAATTGATGTCATAACAAATACATTACAGAAAAAAATTGACATTTTAGATTTATTTTCCGTTCATGGAAAATGTAGTAGAATTGTGAATAGTAAATGTCGAGTATTTAACAACAGATATCCAAATTTATGCAGTGATTTTTTTGTATAAATTTGGATATCTGTTGTTAAATACTCGACATGTACTATTCACAATCGTACTACATTCTCTCGTATCTACATGAATCTAAAATATCGTTTATTTTCTGTAATGTATTTCTTTTGTTATTTTGCTTGACAAATATAAACTATGTGCATTTATATTACAAATACAATATGAATTATTGTAACATTCAAGGATTATTGTAATGGCCATTACAGATAATGACCAGTAATCAAGTAAATTGGCAATTTACAAAACAAAGTGACACACGATGCGATTGACGTTTGCTCAATGTCGTTATGGTTGTGAGTCTCAGTGAGTCTTTCGAGTCAAATTATTGTTGTTTGTGGTTATGTTCGCCTAGTGCACACCACAGTCATTTGACTTGGAAGTATAGACACACTGTAAAAAATAGCAGTAAAATTACATAGATAAACATCCTAACATTACAGTGAAAATAGTATTAATATATGTATTTTTTGACCTTTATGTACTTATCTTTTAATTCCTGATTTATTTCCACTTAGAGGTCAATAAAACAATAAATAATTAAATACCAATTTATTCCATAACATATAATAATATGTTTTCGTTAAATAACTTCTTCGGTGGAAGAAATTGACATTTAATATGTGGCAAATTACTAATAATATAAATATAAATTGCCATGCCTATCAACAAAATTAATTAAAACAAAGAATTCATTGATATATCGAATTTTAATTATATTCACAAGTAATAATGAAGGAATAATGATTTAATACAACATTAGAAATTGAAATGATTTGAATTATTCGTATATCAATCTATTTTTTGTCAAGCTCTAACAATTCTGTTCAAGGACTAGGGAAAAACATGGCAAAAAAAACCTAGTCAAGAGCTTAAAATTAATAAAATTCATGCGTGAATTAAATTATTGTAAATAACGCTTAAATTATCAATAGCCGTTCTAAAATTTACCGCGTTTTCATCTTTCTTAATGTATATCATTTCGTAAATTAATCTTTTTTTATAATTATTTTCCTTTTTTAAAATTTTAGTGTTTTGAAAATCAAAATTATGTCGTCTATCTTTAGAGTGCTTAGATAAAGCAGTTTCAGCGGTGACGTTATGTGTAACAGTGTATTGATGGTTATAAATTCGTTTCTTTAAATATTGTTTGGTTTGTCCGATATAACATTTATTACATAATTTTGATTTTCAAAACACTAAAATTTTAAAAAAAGGAAAATAATTATAAAAAAAGATTAGCACTCGCATCCACCACCCGATAGTGCACGTATTCACATGAGCCAATGAGCGCGTAGCACGGCCTTTCCTCTCCGCGAACGGGCTAAGAATGGGAACCCCTCTTGAGCGGATATGAGTGAATGTTTACGTTTCGCAACCGCTGATATAGACGAGGTTCCAGTGTATATAGAGTGTAGATAAAGTCTGGAACAAAATTAATATTTCTGTTATCTACGGTTTGATTGAAAAATCCTGAAATAGGTCGATTTTGTTTTTATTCCGTGCACTTTATAACATCGTAAATTTGATTCTAACGTCATCTGGTTGCGCGCGGGCGTGACGTCATCAGTTTTTTCAAATGGTAACCCGCCACATTTATTACCCCTTGTCGTTAGGTATTCCATTGTGCATGCAACGGTATAAAAAGTTTGGTACCTTACATAACAATTTGTGAAAGAAAAACTAATCAAAAATTATTTTTAAAAATTAGATAAATTATAATCCGAGGTTTATTTTGGATTGTCGTCAAACAAGACATTAAAAAAATGTCAACGGAAGTGTTCAAATTGTCCACCATTGGCCATTTGACACTGGCCGAGACGGACGTACACGTTTTCTACGACACGGCATATTGACAGTTTATTACTTGGTGTTTGAACTTATCATTTCACAATACTTGCTCCATTGGTAGTGTTGAACGTGCATTGCGAAAATGGCGAATTTAAGCGAAAAAGAGCGGATTCAAATTCTCATTATTGTTGGTTGTGGTGATAAAATACATAGCCATGAAGAAGCCTGTCAGTTTTTCAATGCAGAAAATCAAAACCGCGCACCGATTTCGAGGTCAACAGTGAGCAAAATTGTCGCAAAATTTGCTGAAACTGGTAGTGTAAAAGACAGAGCTCACCGAGGTCGACCAAGAATTGAGAAAGAAGGCTCAATATTCTCTTGGAAGTTCAGGACAACCCCCACACTTCAACAAGGAACATTGCCAGGGATCATGTAGTCGATTTTACCACAATAGCCAAATTGCTGAAGAAGGAAAAACTTCATCCGTACAAAATCAATCGGGTTCAGGAACTGAAGATGACTTCGACCGCCGACTCGAGTTCTGTAGACAAATCATTCTAAGGTGCGATGAGAATCCCGGATTTGTCGACAATGTGGTTTTTAGTGACGAAGCAACTTTTACCTTGAACGGTGAAGTGAATCGCCACAATTGTAGGTCGGGCGTAAATCCTCGATGGGTTCGAGAGGAGCACGCCCAACACCGGCAAAAAGTTAATATATGGGCGGGAATAGTGGGAGATCGCATTGTGGCGCCTTTCTTTCTGGACAGAAATTTAAACGCTGAAACATACTTACATTTCCTAAGATTTATGCTAGTGCCAACATTGGTAGAATTATTTCCGGATGAAAACACGCCCGACAAGCCTCACCCCAGAATCTGGTTTCAACAAGATGGAGCACCTCCACATTTTGGCTGGCATGTTCGGAGTTACCTCGACGAAATTTTCCCCGGGAGATGGATCGGACGAAGGGGAACAATTGAATGACCTGCCCGTTCGCCAGATCTCACACCACTTGATTTTTTTCTATGGGGTCATGTGAAATCAAAGGTGTACACCAATAAGCCAAATAACTTTGATGTCCTGTAACATCGTATCCGCGAGGAAATGCGAAATATTGGTGCAGAGACGATAACACCTGTCGTAGAAAGCGTGTACGTCCGTCTCGGCCAGTGTCAAATGGCCAATGGTGGACAATTTGAACACTGCCGTTGACATTTTTTTTTATGTCTTGTTTGACGTCAATCCAAGATAAACCTTGGATTATAATTTATCTGATTTTTTAAAATAATTTTTGATTATTTTTCATTAGAAATAAAATTTAATTTTTTAGAAATTCGAAAGCATTTCTCCCAAAAATTGTTATGTAAGGTACCAAACTTTTTATACCGTTGCATGCACGATAGAATACCTAACGGCAAGGGATAATAAATGTGGCGGGTTACCATTTGAAAAAACTGATGACGTCACGCCCGCGCGCAACCAGATGACGACAGAATCAAACTTACGATGTTATAAAGTGCACGGGGTAAAAACAAAATCGACCTGTTTCAGGGTTTTTCCATCAAACCGAAGATAACAGAAATATTAATTTTGTTCCAGACTTTATCTACACCCTGTATATTATTCTATATAAAGTGTAGTATTCTCTTGAGCATTAATTATTTTTTATTTTATACACAAACATTCTTATTGTTGTTTTTAATGTCTTTTATTATAAAAATTAATATACATTTTTTATGAAGTTTTACTTATCTTTTATTCCCTATCATTACTTACAACTTAAATTTATTCTAATTCACATCTTCGATTACAACTTTATTGTCATCTTCTCTTTGAAAGATAAATGATAAATAATATCAAAATTTAAAGACATGTCTGTTAAAAATATTTATTACAATAGTAAATTCCAAAAATATTTATAACCAAATTAATCATTGATATATTGAGCCATGAATGAACACTAACTTGATGTTAAAAAATTGTTAATATAAATAAAGTGATTTTCACTAAACAGAATTAAACAATTTACTTTTTATTATTACTTACCTCTATTGTATTATAACTTCACCAAATATTTTATGAGTTTGCAACATAAATAATCAGGTACACTAAAGTCTAGGCAAAAAAATTGATAATGTATTCTGTCGCGAACGCTTCATTACTGCATCTTATAACAAAAGGCATCTGATAGCTTCTCACGTGGTGAAGATATATAACGTGAACATACATATATTACTATTTTGTATCGGATGACAACAATCTTTTTTTTCGGTATGTATTTGCAAAAATGCTATTCCTCTTAATAGTAGGTTGAATAATTACAATTCAATAAAGGAGTCCTATAGATATTAATTTTTAGTAAAACGGACAACTCGGAAAATATCCGTGATATAGAACAACCGTCCTAAATTCTAACATTTTAATTTATATAATATGTCTACACATATGCGTTTAATAAAGGTAGTATGCAATAAAAGGTCCAAATTCTCACAAATATGTATTTAACTAGCGACCGGTTTCGTGATTCACCACATCATCAGGCCAACATATTATCACATTTATACATATATGTGGTGTTTACGTTATCGTCCTGATTTTATTTATACGCTATTTTAATGTGTTACGTGTATTTTTCGGATATTAATTGTCAAGAGCCTTACATTCTAATTTTTTTAACATTTAGACAACTCTTAATTATAATATGTTGGCCTGATGATGTGGTGAATATTTGAATATTTGTGAGAATTTGGACCTTTTATTGCATACTACCTTTATAATATGAACTCACACAAAGTCTACTCCGATAACTTAATATGCATTTAATATATAATACAATGTACGAGTGACAAACTACGGTCGCGCCCAGCAGGTACTAAGCTGCCCTGCGACTCTTTGGAATAAAGTATTGAGCGCAGGGTATTTCTCTATCTAGACGTGTCCGGATACCTTTGCACCTCACTGTACATGTCATTCGATAAACTGTATTGAAATTATTGATTTGATTTCTTCTAATTAAAATTATTGTTGCATTTATACTAAAAAATATCGCATGACACAGTGCATAATTAGCTTTTAAAGCACTCGTAACGTTAAAGCCGCTCCGCTTCGCGACGTGGCCTTAAACTCGTTATGGTTGGTTCAGTCAGCTCTCCTTAGTCCTAACTTAGTATTAGTCTTAACCTTAAAAAATTCAGTGATATGCAATTATTGTTTGTGTTCATACAATTCCCTAACTTAGTCTTAAGGATCCTGACCTTGAAAATTCGTAATATTGAACTTTTAGGACTAAGATTAAGACCAAACTAGAGCAACTTCACTTCAAGTTTGTATTGATTTCCGGCGTACTTCAGCTTTGTTATTGTTTTTATTGGTGTTATTGGTTTTTGTTGAGAAATGGTGTAATGCATTCCTTAAATATCAAATAGTTTTATGTCTACTAGGGGAAGTAAAAATACGTTCAATATTAATGTTTAACGGCTAATAATTATCACACTTGGAAGTTCCGAATGTTGATTTTATTACAAGAAAAAGGTGAAAGAAGAAATTTGTAGAAAAATAATTTGAAGAGATAGATTACGAAGAAGAGACAATGAAAACGGAAGCTAAGCAATGTGACAATAGATACAAGTTTTATATTGTACAGTGCTTAGATGAAACACAAACAGAGAATTAATTCGAGATAAAGAAACGGCATATAGCATGCGGAAAAGCTTGGAAGAGAGATATGAGAAAAGAAATGTCCCTGGGCAAATGTTATTAAGGAAGAAATTAATGAGCATGAAATTTAAAGAAACAAAAAATCTATAGAAGTATTTTAACTGAATTTGATGAGGTAATAAGACAGTTGACAGTGACAGGTTACAAGGTGCAAAACTAAAAAAGGAAGATATTTATAATATAATATAGTATGTAGCTTATTATTAGCGTTGCCACCATCATTTAAGACCATAGTTACAATCATATAGAGAATATGCCAGAGAAAGAGATAACATTAGATGTTGTGAAAACCAAATTAAGAAGTGAAGTGAAAAATTGTTAGATACTTTATAGTTGTTAATTGTTGTAGAAATGTATTATTTTATATTATTATAATATATCATTGGATATGTATTAAAGCGATTAATAGATTTAAGGAAAGCATCAAGAGAGGGTGTTGAGAAATGGTGTACTGCATTCCTTAAATATCAAGTAGTTTTTTGTATTAAAAAAGAGTTGATTAAGATGATTATGATGTTTTGTGTATATTGTCAATGTTGAAACGCATTAAAAAAAACTAAAGAAAAGTGTGTTTTATTAAATCAATAATAATAATAATCACTTTTAAATCATTTTAATTACTTTTGTTATTAAATTTATTCTTAACATATTGTTTAAATATCCTGGAGTAGGCGCGAGAGGTTGGGTGCGGTGTGCCGCAAGGATCTGTTTTGGGTCCGCTGTTGTACATAATTTACACAAATTATTTAAATGAGCAGCTGCAGTACTGTCGGGGCCATTACTATGCTGATGATACTTTACTGTATTTGGCATTTGAGCGTGGGGATATACATTTGGCTAACGCAAGGGTTAATGAGGATGTTAAAACATTTGTTACCCTGGCCGAACAACATTATTTAAGAATAAATTCGAAGAAGTCTTCGGTTATTTGTTTCTCTAGAAAAGCCCATGCGCCTTATGTAAATTTAGTATCAGTCAAAATACAGGGAGAGCAATTACAAAAGCAGGATGTTATAAAGGTGTTGGGTTTGACGTTAGACAGATCACTGAGATTTCGAGCACATGTATCTAGTACGATTAGGAAGTCCTTCAGTGTTTTAAAGTTGTTGTATGGAAATAGGCACTACTTGGATACAAATTTGAAGCTTCTCCTTACTAACTCATTACTTTTGTCCAACTTTGATTACTGTGACGCTGTTTATGGGCCATGCTTGGATTATGTTTGCCAACAGCGAATCCAGCGATTTCAAAATTCTTGTTTGAAGTTTGTTTATGGAGTCCGTAAATTTCAGCATATCTCTGGCTCTTTGTCCAGGTCCGGTTGGCTAAATATTGAGTATCGGCGGAAGTATCATATGGCGTGTTTTTTCCATACAATAATACAAAGGAGCAGTCCACCTTATCTATATAATAAAATTCGCTATCGTACAGATAGCCATAATATTAATGTAAGACATAAACATTTCATAGAAATGCCAAAATTTAAGACTGAGCTGTTTCGTCGTTCATTTAGTTATAACATTGCTAAGGTCTACAATGGGTTTCCGTACGATTATAAGCAGTTGGCATTGCATAATTTTAAATTAAAAATCAAACATGTATTACTCCAGCACCAAAGCTCCATTACTTAGAAAATATTGTGTTTATTATTATTATTATTATTATTATTATTATTTTGGTTGTTGATTGTACTATTATTATTATTATTTACTTTTATTTTTTTTTTTCTCTCAGAATTACAGACATCAAATATTATTATAGTTGCTGCTCAGTGGTTGAGATTGAAAATCAGTTACTGGTTATACCAGATACTGACATCTCTACCATTTAATCCAAATATTCTATTGTAATGTAAATTATATAAAAAGTATGCAAAAAAAATTTGGGATTAATAAACATTATTATTATTATTATTATTCATAAATTCACTTAGGGTTTTCCACGCATTTTCCACTGCTGGTCTATTTTTATAGTTTCTATTTGCTTTATCATATACAGGGTGTCAACGAGATCATGTATCAGCCCGCCATTTATTTATTAGTTAAAATAAAACTTTGAAATTCGGACCGTATATATGAGTGATTGGTGGGCTTCTTCAGGCGCACTCCGAGCAAACCGGAAGTGACGTTAATTTTGAATTTTTAAATACAACCTATTATTTCTGTTCATATTCTGTTTCTTCTAAAAATTTGCCATATAGTGCAGGTCAACTTTTGACATTTCTGTTAAATTTATCCATTAAAGTGAAACTGCTTCACAACAATTGTCGAAATGTAACAACCATCAAAGTTAGCCTTGAAAACAATTAAGAAACGTATTTTTCACATTTACACGCATTGGCGAAGGAAATATGTATTTCACGTTGAAATTACTAAAGAAAATAAGATTTTTTTATGTTTTCATTTTCAAATGCCAGGTACTCGTTTTTTTTAAATAGTAACACCTATTTTTTATTACAGTGCCATATTGGCATAATTTTTAGCTTTGAAGTGATATAAAATATGCTGTGGTTTAGTGGCAGACAGGTAGTACAAAATATTAAATGTTTTAAAAGTAGTCTAATTCCAAAGCAACAGAATAATTACATTTCAAATAAAAAATACAGTTTCCTTCGTCAATGCGTGTAAATGTGAAAAATAGAGTTCCATTTGGTGGTGGGTCAGTAATGTTCTGGGGAGCAATTTGCTTTGACGCTCGCACGGAGTCGGTACCTATTCACAGGAGATCAATGAATGCAGATTTTTATATCGAAAACATTGTAGAAGAGCATGTTATGCCTTTTGGTCCACTTATCGGCGACAACTTCCTCTATATGCACGATAACGCTGGACCACACGTTGCTGGAGTGGTAACGGACTACCTTCGTGAGGTAAATATTCATGTTTTAGAGTGGCCACCTAAAAGCCCGGACATCAATCCCATAGAGCATCTATGGGATGCACTGAAACGAGCAGTTAGACGCCACATACCTGCTCCTAGGACACTTAGAGCACTTGAAGAAGCTATGATTGCTGAAAGGGAAAATATACCCCAAGCCACCATCTGCAACTGAATTAGTAGTATGCCAGGACGAATAGAAGCAGATATAACAGCAAGAGGAGGCAATACTCGATATTAATTTTAGAAAATTCAAGTTTAATTTGATTTTGGACGAACCTTTTATAACTGCCAAGTGTTCACTGTAAGTAATATCAAATTTAGATATTACTGTCACATTTTTGTTAAATTAACATTGTATCAGGTTGAAAATGTTATTAAAAGTTAGTTAAAGTGTTGTTGGCGAATTTTCTCACTTACTATAAGTGATGCGTTAATTTTGTCCAGGAGTTTATAAGTAAATCCCAAATTTTGCATATTGTAGTATAAATGCCGTTACGTTTCTTAATTGTTTTCAAAGCTAACTTTGATGGTTGTTACATTTCGACAATTGTTGCGAAGCAGTTTCACTTTAATGGATAAATTTAACAGATACCGCCATCTTTGACAGATATGTCAAAAGTTGACCTGCGCTAGATGGAAAATTTTTAGAAGAAACAGAATATGAACAGAAATAATACATGTTGTATTTAAAAATTCAAAATTAACGCCACTTCCTGTTTGACCGGAAGTGCTATAGAAAAAGTGAGTGTAAATACCGAGCTTTCAGACTAATACTAAGTTAGGACTAAGGAGAGCTGACTGAATCAACCATCTCGTGCTTTAAAAGCTTGATTATGCACTAGTGTCATAATATACTATTAACACTAATGCGAAAATGTTTATAACGCTAATGACAGTTATTTTATAGATGTAAATATTGATATATATGTACATACATAGATTAGAACATTAGAAACAATGTATTAATGGTATGCTTACTACAAGGGGAGTGGAAAAATTACTTTCAACACTAGTGCGAAAATATTTATAAAGCTAATGACAGTTACTTTATTGATGTAAATATTGATATATATGTTAGCATTCCAACAATTACTATATATAATATGGAGTCATTGGGCATCATCATGTTTCAATCAATCTCATCAAGATCCAGTTTTATTATTTTAATGGGAATAAAAACCGTCAACAAAACTTTCTTGACGTTTCTAATTCTCAAATATCAGTGCGTTACCATGACTGGCATCTCTAACTTGTGATACATTTAATTTTTGTGATAAAATGTCAAAAAATTTTGTAGAAATCCTAATTCATTTAATTACACTGGAACCTCGTTTATATCCGCACTCGGGAAACGTAAACATTCACTTACATCCTCTCAAGAGAGGTCCCCACTCTTATCCCGTTAGCGAAGAGGAAAGGCCGTGCTACGCGCTGATTGGCTCATGTAAATACGTGCACTAAAGGGTGGTGGATACCGAGCGGATATAAATGAGTGCTATGGTGCGGATATGAATGAGGGTGGATATAAGTGAGCGCGGAGATAAGCGAGGTTCCAGAGTAAATATAAACAGCTGTATAAAAAATAGTTTACGATACACGTGTTAAAAATGCTATTTTATTTCACTCATAAATCGCGACACTCGCTAACCCTCGTGTCGCAAACTTTTAACTCGTAAAATAAAATCGCACTTTTAACACTTGCATCGTAAATAACTATTATCTAAACTCTTTATTTATTAATTCTATAAATCTATAAATTACCACTTTTCTGACAGAACTTTAGAAACGTCTATCCTTATTAATCGCATTTTCATAACAACGCCTAATTATTCTACTATGAAAATTATCTGTAGTAATACCATAAGAGCTTTAAATTTATCGATAATTTCACAAATTCTTGTTACATAGCGACGAAGACGAGTGTCAATTTGACAAGCATTTAAACCACGACAGCCCGTAGGGCTGGAGTGGTTTAATTGTCAAATTGACACGAGTCGAAGTCGTTATGCAGGAAGTATGAGTGAAATTATCGATTTTAATTCAAAGCTCGTATGGTATTTCATTAGATTATTTTACGTCATACAACATGAAATTTATCTAAACTCTTTATTTATTAATTCATGTATAAATTACCAGTTTTTTGACAGAACTTTAGAAATGTCTATCCTTATTAACAGCATTTCCATAACAACGCTTAATGATTCTACTATGAAAATTATAGAAAAATTACCGCTGTAATTTCGAGTTGCTTCAGTAATACGCGAATCTGATTGGTTTATATTTGTATGTGTAAAATAATCTGTAGTAATACCATAAGAGCTTTGAATTTATCGATAATTTCACGAATACTTGTTGCATAGCGACGAAGACGAGTGTCAATTTGACAAGCATTTAATTGCCAAATTGACACGAGTCGAAGTCGTTATGCAGGAAGTATGAGTGAAATTATCGATTTTACTTCAAAGCTCGTATGGTATTTGATTAGATTATTTTACGTATTAATTACCAGTTTTTTGGCAGAACTTTAGAAATGTCTATCCTTATTAACCGCATTTCCATAACAACGCCTAGTTATTCTACTATGAAAATTATCGAAAAATTATCGCTTTAGTAAACGCGAATCTGCTTGGTTTATATTTGTATGTGTAAAATAATCATAAGTAATATCAGTGGCGGCTCTTTAACGAGAGCAAGTGAGCAATTGCACCCCCTGCAATTTTGAAACAAAACAAACCGAGCGGCGACTAACTGTGAAAGTATTTATTTATTACGTATTCATAGTTATTGAATAGGAACGTGGCCGTGTGCGGCGCGCGTAACAACCTACATGGTGGATAAAATTATGATATCAGAGCGTGCTTGTACGACCTATGTAATGTGTAACTGCTGCTTCTGCTAAATTATTTTAAAACTTGATATTCTACATAGCGTAACTGGTACATATGCAACTAATGATCGTTTATGCAACCAAATTTACTCATAATGAGCAAAGCTCAACCGTTGCTCCGTTAAGCCATTAACATTGAAGGTGGGGAGAACTGTATTTTGTTCTACTTCCATATCGTATAATAGTGATGTGTAAAACTGCTATTTTTCATTAGCAGCTACAAACTGCTACTGCTACTTTTCCTTAGCAGTTTAAAAAAACTGCTACTTTTTGTAGCAGTTTCTCCTATTGCTACAACGAGATAGAACATATGATGTCTATAGAACTGCTACGTCAAAAATATTTACATCGGAAAACTGCTACAAAAAGTAGCAGTTTCTTTTAATATTCGTTAGCTGCTACAAACTGCTAACGATAGTTAGCAGTTTCAAAATAGCAGTTTGTTTCGTAGCAACCCATCACTATCGTATAATACATACCGTGTGAGCAAGCTCTCCAGTCTGCTCACCGCTGTTGTAAGATGAAGTTCGTCTCTGCGTTATAGAATAACACGTTTTCGCGGTTAACCTGATGAAAAAATCGCAATAAAAAATCTTAAACGGGCGATGCCTCAATTATGTTTAGAAAATAAACAATCTGTTAAAGGTAAAGACGTTATAAGAAAATGCAAAATGGATATTTATCAGAAAAATGACTGGATTTGTGGGTGTGAAATTAAAAATACTTTGTTTTATTTTCCGTGTCTTTTGTATTATACTTTTTAATTTTGAAATTATGCACTCCCTATGTGAACAAGCACGAACAAATTATCCAAATCAATTTTATCAAAGAAAAATCTTGGTCACGCGTTGTATTTAAAAAGACTATATCACGAACAAAATTTGTTGCAATGTAGTTTGCTATTAGTAAGTTCCGCAGTTATCGGATATTTTCGCAAATTACTCTCTTAGGTTGTGTTCATTTTGCCATGTATTTGGCTGGTAACTCAGAAGAAGAGGAAACAAAAAAAATAAACAAGATTTGCTTTGTATAGTAATTGCAAGCATTGTGAGTGAAAATGAGCCGTTTTGACAGTACCTACTCCATTTGTATTGATAAAACCACAAGTGATTTTATCACTTATTAAAATTCACACGTGATTTTTTCGCTATAAAATGTATATTATTGGCTGTTGCTAAGGAATTCCAACTGTGTGATTGGTTGACAGAAATGTGAGTGATATAAGGTTTGTTCCTACTTAAAATCTATGATCGATTTCGGATTAGTATGTGATAATCACACTGCGCATGTTCTATCAACAACCAGTTTCAGATCAAATTGCATTAATAATTTGTTGGAACGAAATAACTTTTTTTACTTGACACCAGATGGCGTGTATAGAAAAATGGATAAGCTAGACAGACTTGTATTAAAGTACGCATGCGCTAAAAATCACAGCTTTTGGTTTGTTGAAAATCCTCAAACTGCTATGACTGTCCTCCGACAATCCTCAAATCGCATTTTGTTATGTTGGAACTACGTACTATAGTCACGGATTTTCGACTTGTCCTTGTTGGAACGCTTATTTTCTACTGCGCTTGCTCCGGTTAATCACCGATCGATTTGCACGCATGTAGTAGGAACAAACCTATAGTCGATATATCTAAGGTTTGTTCCAACAAAATATTGGCAACTAGTCGGCGATAAGTGTATGTGTCGCTCTACTGCGCATGCTTGGTTGCAGACAGGTTTCGGATTAGGCGATTTAAAAGTACTTGTTGGAACGGTTGGAACATCCACCTAGTCTGTGATGACAAGGCGCATGCGTTGCAATTGTACTACGTCGATTTGAGAAAATCTTCAAATCGTTCTGATAGCCGGCAAACTGTCGGCAAATCACAGAAAATTTGTTGGAACGTCTGACCTGCCGTACGTGATCTTTAGTTCGAAGTTGTTGGAACGCACTTCTTATATTACGCATGTGCTATTCGATCACGTTATCACAACTATTCGTTTTATTAATAAACAATATATTTATATCGGTACTATTTTTTTGTGGAGTAACGCAAAAAAGAACGATTCTGTCACTGTCAAGTACATATATTATGACAAGGTGTATTAAATAATTTATATACGTATTTTTTATTATTATCGTATTTAAATTAATATTTACCGCTAACACATATTTCTGTAAAACATTTCCACATATACCTATTTTTGATACAAAAAAACTTAGTAAATACTAAATTTATAGAACATACATTATTTTTTAGGTTAAGAATTCGTTGTCGTTTTGAGTCAGCATTTAATAATATAAGTATGTAATAGATGATGCCATTGACTTTTTTTTATAGTTGTTAATTAATTTTTTACTTCCAACACATGTGTTGAAAATTCACTTTCCCACACGCAAATGCCAACCGGGAAAAATGACATATTTTGATAAGCGAGTGAAAAATATTATATTATAACACTAGTGCATAATCAAGCTTTTAAAGCACGAGTAACGAGTTTAAAGCCATGACGCGAAGCGGAGTGGCTTTAACGTTACGAGTGCTTTAAAAGATAATTATGGACGAGTGTCATACGATATTTTTTAGTATAAATGCAGCAATAATTTTAATTAGAAGAAATCAAATCAATAATTTCAATACATGACATGTACCTATGTCATCATAGAAAAGAATATAGAGGTGTTTCTCTCGTGGAGGGGGTAGGACATTTGGTATGGTGGCGACTTGGTGTAAAGCCGACGAACTAGCAAAGAAATGGCGGGTAGCTTGAATTTTATATATAACATGATTTTTATATAATCATGTAATAAATTTATGGAAACTTCAATTTGTTTCAAATATACCGAGAATATATTTTGAAACAAACAAGTTGCCATAAATTTATTACATGATACATTATTATACAGGAGAGTTGTAAATAATAGTCTGTAAGCTAAATACGCAATACTTAAACTCTCGCATCTAACAAATATACGAACATGTTTTCTACGCAAACTGGCGCAACTAACTGGCCGCTGTGCGGCACCTGCACATTATTTTAAAGTTTTCGCGCGGTTGCTATGGTTACCACGACTTACAGCGCACGGATGTAAAGACGAGAAACTATTTGAATGTTTACCCCTTTCGCCGAGAGAAACATACCCATGTATGTCATTTGACATTTCCTGACATTTCACTGGATTATTAAACGCTTGGGACTGGCTGTTACCAAGCAACCTTTATACGCACGCCGTGCGATAAAGGCCCGATTATGCACGCTTATGAGGTGTTTTAATTGGTTTATGATGCACACTGTAAAAAATAGCAGTAAAATTACATAGATAAACATCCTAACATTACAGTGAAAATACTCGTACAAAATAATAACATGGAGATATAGATATATATTCACTGTTAAATTACAATGGGTTGACAAAAAAACGTAAAATTAGTACTATTACGATAACGTTATATGTAACAACACAGTATTACTTTGTGCATTACAAAGGTGTAATGAATCTTACTGTTTGGTTTCCTTTATTACCCTGATATACATACATTGTAAATCTCCAAACGGTAATTGTAAATTTATTATTTTTGCCCGCGGTTGTAAAAAAATGCAAGTCAAGCAGAAACATGGAAGGCATCAGCTGCGAGGTGAATATTGGGTACACTGTAATACAAATGCACTCTAGATACTAGCGTCCATGTGTGCAATTGTGTTATATGAATTAGAAGGCGGCATAAATGGATGTATCGTCATCTTAGAAAGTTTTTGATTTTATAATAATATATTGATATAATTAATGAAAATGCTGTTGCTTTTAGATTTATTAGCATCACAGAATATCTAACTATAGACACATGCATATATGTAGATGTAATTTATTATTTATACTGGAACAGTAACTAGCATTTTTGCATAAATATAGGTACATATATACTGATGCTTAATTGGGTGAGTATTTGTAACATTACACCACTATTTAATTAATATACTAGCATGATTTGTAATGTTACAAATACAAACTGTGTAACTAAAGTCATGATTTGTAAAATCGCATATTCCGCTTGCTTATTTACTAATGGAATAGAAAAATTACATCAGAGAGGAATTTTACTATGATAATCGTGGGTAAAAAAGTTGCCCGCGATTATCGTTGTAAATTCGCATAGAAATTTTTTTCAGTGCATGCATACTAAAATATTAATTACCGCTGTAATTCCGAGTTGCTTCAGTAATACGCGAATCTGATTGGTTTATATTTGTAAGTGTAAAATAATCACAATCACTATTAATCCTAGTAAGTAAAAGTGGGTATTTTTAATCCTAGGATAAAAAAGTATTCAAATTGGGCCACATATAATCACAAATGAACGCAATGACAATTAATGATACTATTTTTTAGTACAATGTAAAACGCTTTACAACTTTCTTCAAGTTTATCATATGAATTTGCACATTGTTCTTTATCAGGGCTATTACATATATATTATAAACTTGTACGATAATTTAGTCTGTGATTCTGCGCTATATATGTTTCAAAGAACATAAATTTTTATCATTGTTTGTTCATAACACGACTAACGATGTAAACAAAAGAATAACGTGGTTAGTTTGATGTGCTCTGCTGCACAGGTCCAAATCCAATTTATTAGTACGAAAATAGGACAGGTTCTAATTTCATACAATTTTTTTTTACATTCGCTCATCTATGCTACGCTCCGCCTCGCAAATGTAAAATTGTACTCGACAAAAAAGATACATTTTTATTCCCAATACAACAATCTACTATTTTGTAAATGTAAATTTGTATAACTAACCTTTCTAATGGAACACAAATTTCTTCATGTACTATGGCTTTTAAATCAGATCCTAATATACTTAATGAAATTTCCTTTATAATCAATTTCGTATGCATGTTCTGTTGCAAAACTTTAATTTTTATTGTAGCTAACCCACTCTCCTTGAAACGATTAATCTGAGTCAGTTTCTCTAATGCATTACGTAGCAATTTTTGTAATGTATCATAACAAAGTGTATATTCCAATTTTAATGAGGTTGAATAGTCTTCTGCTAATTGCTAAAATTAGTCTATTGTTAAATTGAAAGGAATGCATCCCAAATACTTACTTTCAATTCTTCCTCATTCAAACCAGTACTTGAGTTATAGTATGGAGGCAACCACAATTTTACGCCTTCTTTTTGTAATTTGTCTCTAATTTGAATGAAACTATCTTCAATTACAATAAAACCGAACGCTTTTATTGCAATGGGCATGCTCCTGATACTTCCAACCGTTGGAAACGGCTGCAGAAACAACGCTATTAACACTTCGTCCTCGAAACCAAAACGGGTGTCGAGATCTATTTCTATCCTTCTTCGATTATGTTTCTTACCAATATTCCTACTTTTTTTACTTATTTGATACTCAACTGCGGCGTGTATTTTGTAATACAAGAGAACGGTGATTCCTTTTTTTATGCGCACGTCTGCGTAAGATTTTAGTTAAACTAAAGTATTATTATTATAGTGTTTGAAAACAATTTCTATACGTAAAAGCCAACGTTAATTAATATACGTGTACTTACATTTTGACTTATGGGTTTTTTCTAGTTCATTTTTTTTAATATGTTTCCCGTATTTCGAGGAGCTGTTCGTCGCCGTCAGCAAAATTTAATGCTGCTGAGAAGGCGCATAGAAAATCGAGCACGTAATAATGCTTTTCATTTAAGTGAAGATAGATTTACAGTTATTTAGGTTACCAAAACAGGTAGCTAGAGAGCTAATAGATACATTAAGACACGATATACATGTGTCCAATTTGCAAAGAAGCATCAGTATCGAATGCCTAGGCTATTTAATTTATTTGGTAATTCGTCCCATAACCTTTTCTGTTCTATTCTACCGTTTGGCCCACTAAATTGCCGTTTTAATAAATTTGGATACTTTTCCATATACTCTAAAACGACATCCTAGTGCTCGTTCGCGAATTTCGACATGTACGATAAAAAACAACAATAACTTATTCACCATTTGTTCAGTATTGCCAATAGCATATCGTAAAATCTGAGAAACTTTCCCAATGTGTACGAGCTTTTCAATCTTTTTATTAGTAATCACCGAAAATGCACGAAGTTTTGGGTAATACGATACGGTTGTTGTTCGGAATCGCAAATCACAATATGACATCGAAACGATCGTCGTCTCGAAACCGAGTTCGTATCGTAATCTCGGAATCCGGGGGCAGATAGACAGGAATCTATGTTCATCTTAAGTTTGTTTCGTTAAGGTGGCGTACTTGGCCCTCTATTTCAATAACTTGAACTTGATGAGCAAATGTTGTATTTTTATCGAATATATTCAAAATTAGATGGCGCACAGCTTACGAATCTCTAGAAAAGTAAAAAGTAATGAAATACTTCAACGTGCGTAACATTTTGGCTGAAATAACAGAGTAAAAGTGGAGATTAGAATATTGGTTGTAATACAAACTATATTATAATAGAAATATAAACTTCTCGGAAAAATAAAATATAACGTTATATAGAAGAAAGGTGTCCTTGGAACGAGTTTTACTGGTTGCATATTATGTAGTTTAGAACTGAATGTATTGAGCAGGTATATTTCAATATAATCTTTTCGGTATAAATGCGATAGCCTAAGGCAATAACATCCTAATATTCTATTTACAAAACATATTTGTGCGTACATGCGTTGTTTGTTACAGGTAGAATCTTTTAGTTCTGCACTAATTGTCTAGCGACTAGCTTGATGTAATAAAGTAATACTGTTTTTCATCGTCTTCGTTAGTTTTGGATTATTTTTTCATTGTATATAGTTATTTTAGTGAATAAGGGGGAATATTTTTGTATATTTGTTTCTGTATATAATTGTACCTAGTTCTAGTGGTAAACCGTCCTTGAAGAGGAACCATAATTATTATTTTCAGGTGAATATTCATTGGAAGATCGCGATATCACGTCTCAACAGTCGCAAATTATATGTAATAATTGAAAAATATTATAGATTCAAGGTCAACTAAATATCAGGAAAAGGAAGCTGTACTACTTGATGAAACCCAACCACTTTTTATAGAAGAAATATATAGGGATGAACAACTTTGTAGAAACTTAATGGTTCCAAAATTGACGCAATTTTTCCTTGGGTGTTTTTTGCCTGAGAGGATTCAGCAGCTTATGTAGTGAAAGCTGCACGCACGCAGCTGTAGTAGATTACTAGGATTAGACAGGAAACCTTTCTCCACACAAGTTACGCTTACGAAGTATATTCTATAATGGATATGACTACATATTATATAGATAATTATTATTAAAATTTCCGTTATAACCATCACAGTGTATGTATGTGAAATACTAAATGTAAATATAATAAAGGACATTAAATTTTATTGTGGAATGAATTGTTATCTGTATTATTTATCAATAAAAGGCAAGAGAGATATTTGGGTTTTATTTGTCTTTCTTTCTCTACACCCACACCAAGTAATGATTCATCAATATGTATTTACTTATGCATGTGTAGTTGTAAGAATATGTAGTACTGAAATCAATTTATTACTTGAATAAAAATGATTTAGTAAGACCTTTCTATAAAAAAGTATATTTGTGCATACAATCAAGTTTTGCAATTCTTGTGATACTAAACTGACTAAATCCAATAATCGTGATGCGCACTATTTTGAAAGCAATATATAACAATAATCCTGTATACTGTTCAAGTTATGTTATAAAGAAGTATGATGTTCTATGAGTATCTTTCACAGTTACAGAAAAAGAAACGAGTCGTATGTACGACTCTAAAATTTGTCTTCTTCATTTAAATTTTTTAATAAAACATTTAATTTAGTGTTTTTCTGAATATCAAAGCAGTCAATTTTGGTGTTAAACTGATTGCCTATACATAGTTATATAATACTTATCTAATGCTAGTGACATCTAATATAAAACTGGCAAACTGTTTGGACAGATATGGGGCTGTTGTTGATACTCAGCCCCTAAACTTACTTCCTGAAAAAAATACTGCATATTTTGAAATTATTTCAATACAGATCGTATCAGTATATTTTTCTACATATTCTAAAGGTAATATTATCAAAATTTTATATTTTTTCTCATTTTTCTCGCAATCAAAGAATATTTAATTTAAAAAAAGATATTTAGATTTACAACAAAGATAATATCTTCAATGTAAGAACGCGAAAATACATTTTTAATGTCTAGTTTTTCCGAATACTACGTTTCTAATAATTATTGTCGAACAGCGCCCCCTACTTTACCGAAACGCCACCTTAAAAACACTGATTTTCTTCTAGAATTAATAACAATACACACAGTAAACAAATAATAATTTATTTCAAATAATAAAGAAGGTAAACGAAAAGGCAGTCAAACTGAAAACAAATTAATACACAGAAAAAACTTTTTAATTATTGGTTGGTTATGAAGGACATTTTCTGCACCATGATGGGAACATTCATTCTCTAAAGTACATATAGGTATATGTAATAGATTTGGCCCCATACATGTTCTTACTCATGTAATTTCTTAATTACATAAATACTTAGAAATATAGTCAAATTGTATGCGATAGCGATTTAACTATATGTTAAGATCGCATTAAGAAATTATCGGTTTAGGAATTTATACATGATCCCTTGCATATGAAACTGGATTTAAGAGGCTCGACTACCGTTTGACAGTTGGCGATGTTGCCACAGTTAATTTTTTTCATAATATAATGTTTTTATAATTTATTTAAAACGTATTTTAAAATCGGGCTTCATACACACATCTGTAAACATATTCTGAATGCTCATGGCAAATTTCAGTAATTAAATCTAAGAATTAATAGTGTAATCTCGATTCCCGTATCAAGGTAACGGCCTGTAACGGTAAAAGAGATTGTGAAGTTAATACCATTGATTAATACCGAATATTAATAGACAAAATTGTATATGTAGATGTAAAACATTTGTAGAAATATGTGTATGAAGCCCAATTTTCAAATTATATTGAAATAAAATCAAGCAAACGATTTATAGAATTATGTAGATATGGCACCGCTGTAAAATAATCAGCTGGTAGACGACCCTCTTAATAGAAAAATATATTGTAGGTTTGTTCCCACTTGCGTGCAAATCGATCGGTGATTAACCGGAGCAAGCGCAGTAGAAAATAAGCGTTCCTTGTCGGAGGACAATCCAGTTTGAGGATTTTCAACAAACCAAAAGCTGTGATTTTTAGCGCATGCGTACTTCAATACAAGTCTGTCTAGCTTATCAATTTTTCTATACACGCCATCAGGTGTCAAGTAAAAAAAGTGATTGCGCTCCAACCATTGAGATAGAATAAGGATAAGGTAAGTTTTCGAAAGGGCGAGCGAGCGAGCGAACGACAAATTTTCGTTCGCGTGGACGTGTTTTCGAAGACGCGACAATACTCCACCCACACAATTAGTCATTACATTTTCAACGTCTGTGAAGATATAATTGAGTATTCGTCTCTGATTGGTTGAATGAGCTCGTCGCTCGCGCTTTCGAAAACCTACCTTAAAGTAGGGAGACGCTATGACGTGGCTAAAACGGCGCGGGTCGGCCATATTGGTACACCATTTTACGTCACATACGTAGATTATAGCGTTGTATATTATGTTATGTATGGTTGTATTATTTGATTATTTCAGTTCGACCTGGTGAGGCAGCCATATTGGTACACCATTTAAGCCCCGCCCAGTGCGCCGTTTTGAACATACAGGAAATATGTTTCATAGCGTCTCCTTAGTATACTAGCTCAATGGTTCCAACAAATTATTAATGCAATTTGATCTGAAACTGGTTGTTGATAGAACATGCGCAGTGTGATTATCACATACTAATCCGAAATCAATCATAGATTTTAAGTAGGAACAAACCTTGTATATCCATACATATAAATAGTAATTTACATACAGTTGACCATACTATTACTGCTTTGCATTCGGGTACCGCAATACAGCATACTTTTATCAGGTTTTATGGCAGTTTGAGTCGATATACTAAATCAACCGAGTGTACATAATAACCTTGTTTTCATACAACTGACTGTAATAGTGACACTTTTAACGCAAGCTAACCGGATTGAGTTTTATAAACTGACATAAGCGTGTTAAAATACAGTGCATTCCGCTTAATAGAACAGCCGTTTAATAGATATCGCCGCCTATAAGAACATTTTCGTGAGAAACATAAACAATTGTATGCTCACTTCAATATTTTACGCCGTTTATTAGAGCATAATTTCATTTAATAGAACAATGTGCTTGTCATATACATATTTCAAGAAACGCTTTGTTAGTCGTAAATAATTTTATTTACGAACCGTTCGTTCGTTTTTCATTCCTTTGAACAGTAAGCTGTGTTGACTCATAGCATTTACACACCAACTTCAACACAAGTTCGTTAGTTAAAATGCCACGAAAAGACTTATCTTTGTTTGATAAAATACAAATTATAGACAAAATTAAAAAACAACCTGTAAGGAAAACTTCACGTTTATCTCCTTTAAAACACTTTATTTTATAACTATATTAAACTTAACACTGACAACGCCCTGTTTATATCTTTTCTTCCGTAACACCTGACTAATAATTAGTGATGGGATAATTCGAATGAAAAAATAATCGACTGTTCGATTATTGTAATAATCGAGACTGTTCGAATACTCAACTTAATTCATTCGAATGATTGAATCACGAACACAAATATAAACCTCGGTAGAATAATTCAGATCTGCATGTCTGCATTCGACACTCATATATAATGTTCATTGTTCAAATTGGAAATAATGCTTTCATCGTTCTTTCCCTACCTTTTCTTGCTTTGTTATGTTATTGTTATTAAGTATTTTGCTGTTAGAAAAATGGATTGTAATTATACATAATATATATTATCGAATAAATATGGCTATGACAGGATCAGGTTAAAACGCATATTTAAATTTCAGTAACTATCTATTAGATAGTTTGAAATTAGTGTGAAATTTCTTGCGCTGACTAACCGACGCAACATATGGCAGTTCGTGTAACCGGCCCATCCCGAGCATGTATACATGGGGGGGATTACCTTTTTTTATATTATCGATATCACACGTTTGTACATATGTTTGTAGATACGTACGTAATATGTACATATTCGATGTAACATCTTTCGAGTGATGAGTATTCGAATGATCATTCGATTATTAAAAGAATTCGAATAGCAAGTATTCGATTATTGAAATCATTCGATTATGCCCATCACTACTAATAATACCCATCGTCCCATCCCACCCCCAACTCCGTGTCGCTCGTTATCAGTCTCCCTTCCTATCTGTCTCCGTTTTTCTTACTTCTATATACATTTTTAAGTGTATGCTACAAACCTGGAAACCCTTCCCATAGTGAATTATCACGCATAACGGGTGTTTCGCGAGCCACAATTTCTCGTTTAATTGAAGTTTAATGTTATTATATTTTTAACTATTAAATTACGTAACACGTGGGCACTGTTGTTATTATTCTATATACATATTAGTACAGTATATATCCACATATGCATCTGCATCTGTATCTGTAATTTCGCATCCGATGGTGATCTATTAAGGGGACTGCACTGTAGTTATTTACGATGCAAGTGTTCAAAGTGCGATTTTATTTCACGGGTTACGTGTATCGTACGCTATTTTTTAAACAACTGTTTATATTTAATTAAACGAATTAGGATTTCTACAAAAATTTTTGACATTTTATCACAAAAATTAAATGTATCACAAGTCAGAGGTGCCAGTCATGGTAACGCACTGATATTTGAGAATTAGAAACGACAAGAAAGTTTTGTTGACGTTTTTTATTCCCATTGATAGTACCTAATATTATTTTATACGGAGGAAAAGTAATACTTTTCATGGCGTGCTCGTGTTTAGCAGCCGAACGAATAAGTGAGGCTGCTAATAGAGAGCAAGCCATGAAAAGTTACTTTTCCTCCACATAAAATATGCTACAGTTGTAATCACGAAAGATGATCCCTGCGTCATCAATTAGATTTGTATGAATCAAACCAGTACCTCGGCGTAATGTTAAATACTGTACATATCAAAATGAATATGGCAGCTATGACATTTTTTATTTTTGGGTTAAGTGCGTTAAGTGACAGACCGTAAAAATTTAAAACAAGTTGTTGCAATTGTACCTACCGCAATGTTCTACTATGTATTGCCATTATAATTAAAAAATAAATGACTTCAAAAAATTGTTAAATGAATACGTATTTGTATAAGGACGAAATCAATGACAGTTCCATCAAATGTCTACGCAGATGCATTGTCAAATGTATGTCAAATTTTTAAGTGAAGAAGCAGAAATATATAGCTTAAGCGTAGACAACGAACTAATCTCGTCTTTGTCTTATTTAAGTGAATTGCACGAGCCGTACGTCTGTGGTAGGCAAAGTTTCGAAATACAAACTGTCATCCAGGCTGTCCTTGTCATACAAATAGATATTTGGATATGAAAATTATTCTTTGAGTGTCATTGATTGAGTTATATGTAAGTGACGCAGGGATCATCTTTCGTGATTACAACAAACTATATTTTTCCTGCAAACGTCGGCAAATTTATGCAAAAATAATAGGAGTATCTATTTTTATTGAAGATAAGCGGGTTTGGTAGGGTGTTTGGACGTATAGACCGATGATTAGGTACGAGCTGTTTCTATAGTAACAGATCATAAAACTGTCAAGTGGACTCTGTCAACATTTACATTATGTGTTTGTATTGGTTTGTACCTACGTTGCCATAATAACTCTTTTCCCTCCGGCCGGCGGTGGAAAAGTGAAAATAAACCTCCGGCGGAGGAAAAGTACCACTTTGCGGCCTACTAGGTACTCAGTCGAGAAATGTCAATTTTATTGACGTTTGAAGAAAAAATAATAAAACTGGATCTTGATGAGATTGATTGAAACATGATGATGCCCAATGAATCCATATTATATAAGTAATTGTTGGAATGCTAATGTATGTGCATATTATATCAATAGGTATTTACATTAATAAAGTAACTGTCATTAGCGTTATAAACATTTTTGCACTAATGTTAATACTTATTTACGATACAAGTGTTAAAAGTGCGATTTTATTTCACGAGTTAAAAGTTTGTGACACGAGCTTTAGCGAGTGTCGCAATAAAGAGTGAAATAAAATAGCATTTTAACACGTGTATCGTACACTATTTTTTCTACAACTGTTTATATTTAATTAAATAAATTAGGATTTCTACAGCATTTTTTGACATTTTATCACAACTATTAATATGTCATGAGTCAGAAATGTCAGTCACGGTAACGCAGTGATATTTGAGAATTAGAAATGTCAAGAAAGTTTTGTTGACGTTTTTTATTCCTATTAAAATAATAAAACTGGATCTTGACGAGATTGATTGAAACCAATGGTGATGCCCAATGAATCCATATTATGTATATAGTAATTTTTGTAATGCTAATGTATATGTATACATACAGGCTAACAACTTGAACTACGAAAGCCTATTGATAGGAGAGGGCGGTGGGAGTTAAAATTAAGTGTATCCATTTTACTTTTGTCAACTTTTTATATGATAGGAATGTCAGTGGTTATGTCAAATACTTTACCGAACCATCAAATTATCCTAATGGAATACACAATTAATGAAAAAACGCAAATTATAAAGTGGTTTTATAATTTGCCATAGTATTTGACATAACCACTGACATTCCTGTCATACAAACAGTTGACAATTTTACCGTTAATTTTACCTCCCACTACCTTCCCCTATCAATAGACTTTCGTAGTTCCAAGTTGTTATCCTGTATATATCAATATTTACATCAATAAAGTAACTGTCATTAGCGTTATAAACATTTTCGCACTAGTGTTAAAAGTATTTTATATCATGCTTTATAATTAATATTTTCTGACCTTTATGTACTTATCTTTTAATTCCTGATTTATTTCCAGTTGTAGGTCAATAAAACAATAAATAATTAAATACCAATTTATTCCATAACATACCTATAATAATATGTTTTCGTTAAATAACTTCTTCAGTGGAAGAAATTGACATTTAATATGTCAAATTAGAAAAATAGTATATGAAAGTATGAGTGGCATGTCATTAAAACGCGCGATTTTTGAAATATAGCAAGTGTTTTAATGACCAGTTTTCCGCGAACACTTTATACTATTTTTTTTGGTGTATTTAAGCATGTTTTATTGGTTTCAATACTAAAAATAGAAATACGAATTAAATCATGTAAAATTTTTGTGATGAGATGTGACATTAGTACACCATTGGTTGCCATGGAAATGACTAACTAACTACTAATTAGTTATTTACGAACCAAGTGCGTGAAACCATATTTCGCGAATGAGTGACACGAATTCGCGAAATGTTTCACGCACGAAGTTTGTACAATATTTTTTGTACGAGAACTATAATAATAATACATATTGTTAAATACTACGTTATCGTTTATGACCATATTATTAAGGTTAGGGATTTATGATTTTAAAATGTCACTAAATTAATCAAGTTTCAGGAAGTACCAACTTTACTTTTAAGCACTCGTGCTTAAAGTGACTTTTTACGCACGCAAATCAAATCGTGAAATGACAGGTATTGATAAGTGAGTACAAAAACCAATTAAAACACAATCATAAGCGTGCATAATCGGGCCTTTAACGCACGGCGTGCGTATAAAGGTTGCTTGGTAACAGCCAATCCCAAGCGTTTAATAGTCCAGCGAAATGTCAGGAAATGTCAAATGACATATAGGTACATGTCATGTATTGACATTATTGATTTGATTTCTTCTAATTAAAATTATTGTTGCATTTATACTAAAAAATATCGTATGACACTCGTGCATAATTAGCTTTTAAAGCACTCGTAACGTTACTCGTGCTTTAAAAGCTTGATTATGCACTAGTGTCATAATATACTATTAAAGCACTCGTAATGTTAAAGCCACTCCGCTTCGCGTCGTGGCTTTAAACTCGTTACTCGTGCTTTATGCTTGATTATGCACTAGTGTCATAATACAATACTATTCTTCAAACGTCAATAAAACTGACATTTCTCGACTGAGTAGTCAGCCGCAAAGTGTCACTTTTCCTCGGAGGTTTACTTTTCAGTTTTCCGCCGCGCGCCGGAGAGAAAAGTGTTATTATGGCAACGTTACAATTTCAATGTTGACAGTTTCCGCTTGACAGTTTTATGATGACTTACGATAGAAACAGCTCGTACTTAATCATCGGTCTAAACGTCCAAACATCCTACCCACAGATCACTAACATTTATATTGTAGATACCCGACGCCCGTGCATTAGGTTTAAACCGAATACTGGAGCGCCTCTGGTGTTTGAAGGAAAGAAGTAAATTAATTTAGCGGCAAATTGAAACGGACGTCAGTAATAACTTGTGAATGATTTATAATACTTATTTGTCTATTTAACGAAAAATGACACTTTATTACGCGAGAGCAATAATGTTCTTTTTTGCCTGTAATGCATACAGCATTTTTTCTAGAATCGCTTAATAAAGCGGAACTGTTTAAATCATAGACTTTATTGTAAAATATTTATAACAAATGGTCAATTGAATAGACTAGTACAATAATTCACTTATCGGCTTTATTTGTAACCTGGAACCTGAAAGTGACGATTTTGATGCCTTGGCTTTCTCGGGAAAATAGGCAATAAATACGGTTTCCAAACATTTATATATTTTCTTCGCATTACACCATTCTATTAAGTGGTCGCTTCTCATTGTCTTTGATTTTTCTGACAAAAAATTCAAACTTACGGCTTTTGCGGCACTTCTGATCTCAGGAAGTGTACTCAGAATATCACTATCACTATTTTCTATAATTTTCTTCAAATATATTTTAGGTTAACGCGCAAATTGCGAGAAATTATTGTGCTTTACGATATGTCAATTTGAATGTTACATACTGGTTGCTATTGACAACACGCAATTTTCAGACTTGATCGCTCTAGAGCGATAAAGTGACAGTCAGTGACGGTCATGTGACAGTCTTCGGTACCTAAACATCAACTTTTCGTTGGCAATGATAAGCAAAAAAGCATTCTTTCTCAAGTGATTGCAGAAAAATATTATTATTTTTATTATTTTATGATTTGGTATTATGAGTAAAGATAGTCGCTTAAGTGATCACAATTAAACCTCGAATGGCTCCATCTATTGTTTGAAGGAGCAAACCACCCAGCTGGTACAATCTGGTTCCATTTAACTGAAACGTCCCGTTTTATTATAATAAAAACAGATATTTTTGCATAAATTTGCCGACGTTTGAAGAAAAAAAAGGATATTTTATGTGGAGGAAAAGTTACTTTTTATGTCTTGCTCTCTTCGTTCGGCTGCTAAACACGAGCGCGACATAAAAAGTATCACTTTTCCTCCGTATAAGATAATATACTATTTTCTATTCCGGTGCTATCTATTGGAATATGTGTAAAAGAGAATCTTTTGTAGAATCAGAATATCTAATAAAATATATATATACCTTTCCATTAAAAAAAAATCTATTTTCCCCAGATTGAACTTATTTATAAGCAACTAAGTTTTTAAACACCCTCTGTAATGTGACAGAGAAGAACTTCAAATGTTGTGAAACTACACAATATCAGCTGTCCGTATGCAAAATTTCATTCGTCTCTTTTACTCCTACGTAACGTAATAACACTATAAAGTAAGATCGGTATCTGTCACTTTTTTTCTTTAATTGCGAATAACTCAGAAGGAATGGTATTTAGGTATAGAATATGATACATGAAATGTGTGTAAAATTTATCATAGAAGTTGAATCTGTAATTTATTTTATAGCATGCATTTAAAAAATCGAAATTAATGCTCACTTCCGGTTAACAAAATTTTGTTTTAAAATTCCGTTCCGTTTGTATAATACTTTTAATAGGCCATTCTCACCAATCACCCTGTATGTATATATACAATATACAGTACGGTCGACCGTCCTAGGGTCAGTCGATGTCATCCGAAAACGTATGCAATAAACCACAGACGCGTTCAGTAAGAGACGTAATGACGTAATGCAATGATATAAACTGCAATTCTTATGGAAATAAAAACAATTTTAAAAAGAGATAAATATTCTCAAGTTGCTCTTAATAGTATGAAAATACTACTAAATATATTCCTTTCAAAAAGAAAAGTCCTTCCACGAAAAATATCAATAGCTTCAAAAAAAGTCAGATTTATTGTTTAAAATATAAAAAACAAATAAGGTTCTATGGAAAATCAGGATAAAGGGAAACTTAAGACAATAAATTCTCAAAACGATGTCCAAGCTAAAATGAACAATTCAGAACAACAATACATAGTAGTATAGTAAATACATACAAAGGAGCGATACTGTCTGTGGTGTTTTGCATACCCCTTCGGATGACAGCGACTGACCCTAGGACGGTCGACCGCACTGTATATATATACATCCTGCTATACGTATGGAGTCCGCACTGAAGTGCAGACATGTGGCGTCCATAGGAAGAAGTAGTGTAAGGCAGTTTTCGACTAAAATATATTGATTCTTCATATCACTTTTACCACTTCAGTATAAGTTAAAAAATATTTAAAAATTTTTAGTTTGCTATACTTACGGGCTCCTTTTATGTCAGCATACATTTAGACTCCGGTGTATATTTCTTTTCATTAATTAGATTTTACGGAGTCCATATATTTTTTTCAAACCATAGTTGATATGGATACCTTACATTAATCAGGAGTGTGCCGTGGACAAACCTGTAGTAAGACTGACGGCAGTTCCGGTTAGACAGGAAATAAATTCGGACTTCTAAAGTCTTATAGGATTTTCTCGCAAAAATCACATGTGTGTGTATGTCACATTCGTAAATGCAATGTGACATATTCTCAAAGCTGAGAAAATTTGCTATCGGACAAAGGAATAGTCGCGGGGTTTCGCAACGTTTACTTTAAAAATTCTAGGTCAAAGTACTGCCATGCGAAATTGCAGCGCCACATTTGTCGCAAAAATGCAGATTTTGGGTTTTTGGTATTTTTCGCGGTGAAGTGGTCACATTCGTAAATGCTATGTGACATGTTCTAAAAGCTGAGAAAATTTGCTATCGGACAAAGGAATAGTCGCGGAGTTTCGCACCGTTTACCTAAAGAATCCTAGGTCAAAGTTCTGCCATGCGAAATTAGAGCGAATGTGACATATTCTAAAAGCTCAGAAAATTTGCTATCGGACAAAGGAATACTCGCGGGCTTTCGCACCGTTTACTTTAAAAATCTTAGATCAAAGTGTTGCCATGCGAAATTAGAGCGCGGGATTTCTCGCAAAAATGCAGAGTTTGGGTTTTTGGTATTTTTCGCGGCGAAGTGGTCACATTCGTAAATGCAATGTGACATATTCTAAAAGCTGAGAAAATTTGCTATCGGATAAAGGAATAGTCGCGAGGTTTCGCACCGTTTACCTTAAAAATCCTAGGTCAAAGTTCTACCATGCGAAATTAAAGCGCCGGATTTCTCGCAAAAATGCAGAGTTTTGGTTTTTGGTATTTTCCGCGGTGAGGTGGTCACATTCGTAAATGCAATGTGATATATTCTACAAGCTGAAAAAGTTTGCTATCGGACAAAGGAATAGTTCGTACCGCTTATCTTAAAACTTCTAGGTCAAAATACTGCCATGCGAAATTGGAGCGCCGGATTTCTCGCAAAATGCAGTTTGGGTTTTTGGCATTTTTAGAGGTGAAGTGATCACATTCGTAAATGCAATGTGATATATTCTAAAAGCTGAGAAAATTTGCTATTGGTTAAAGAAATAGTCGCGGAGTTTCGCACCGTTTATCTCAAAAATCTTATCGCAAAGTGCTGCTATGCGGAATGGGAGCGCCGAATTTTTCGCGCGACAGTAGGTCTTCCACGCATAGGATTTTGAAGAAGCATCACTTCTACACGCGCATACAAATTCTCGTTAGTACAAGACTTTTTAGGAGTAGATAAATAATGTATTCATTATTCAGTTGCTTTTGAACAAGTAATGGCACCCATAAACAATTAGCGTGATTTATAGCAGTGAGTTATTATAACTCACGCTAAATTCTACCATCTGATTCGTCGAAATGAAACAGTCCACTACCATCTTTGAGGAAAGTAACGTTATTTGTCAACTCTAAATTAGATCACTTGTCAAATTTAACTTGACAGTTTCAATATGCGACACAATTTTTGAAATTAGGTGAAATGTAATTTTGACAGTTTCAATATGCGACACAAAAAAAGTTTTCTTGGAGCTTGTATCTTTGTTTTAATTGTTATAGTCGTAGATAAAGTATAGTATTCAACTCGCGGTAATGGTAATAACTCACTTGACTAACTCACTAGGCAAACCTCATCTGCGTGAGTTATTACCTACATTACCGCTCGTTGAATAATATACTATTTTCCACTACTAGCGTTAGAAGACGTCATTATTTGGTATGTTTTCGGGCCGAAAAGATGAATTTCTCTCCTAGTAGTCAATAATAAAAATTATCTCCTACTAGTAAATAATAAAAACAATTGGCAATAATAAAATTATGATTTATTCAATAGAAATGTATAGAATAGAAATAATTTGAATATAAAACCATAGATGTCGTATAGATGCACGAATGAAATCCGCAAAGTAGGAAATATGTAATTTGGTAAACACTACTTATTAAAATAATAATTAATAGCGCAATTATGGCAGGTTATGTTAATTCCTGACGTACTGGCTTGCAATAAAATCTCGTACACCTAGTTTTACCTACCTATATTGATTTCACCTTTTGTGACATTTCTAATTTGACGTTTCATTTTCAAAAGTACACTATTTTTATAAGTCACCATAACCTCTATGCATAGTGTGTCACATCCGTCAAATCTAAAGTCAGCTTACATTGAAAAATAATCTTCAAAAATTAGCTTGCTTGACATTAAGGTGTACGAGATTTTATTGCAAGCCAGTGTACCAGTATTTTTGATACTCTATTTGATTTGCTTCCTTGCGGATTTCTAGAGGAGTACAACTACTGTCTGACATTTTTTTTGATATTGTGACAAGACATGAATAAAATCTCAATTTGATATTAAATGTTTATTCATTTATTTTTACAGACTAACATGTTTTCTATGGATATCTTAAATTAAACATTTATCGGAACGGCTTATTATATTACATTATTATTGAGAAAGCGGTTAAATATGCTAGTAGTGGAAAAAATTGTATATAAACCACGGCAGAGAAGATTTTTCTCAGCCTCTTAGCCATTATTAAATGCTACTCGGCTGAGAAAAATGTCTTCTCTCCCTTGGTATATAATTACTATTAATAGGAGTAGATAAAAGTAATTATCTCCTAATCTATCAATTTTAGGTATAGCACATGTGGGTTATAAAAGATGTAAAATTGGACGCTAAAGACGACTAAGTGATAAAATATGGGGAGTGGTATTTGAAAAGATTAAGTATCGTTCTCCAAAATTTTGAAATGTTAACGTGCCATAGTAAAATAACCACATAATACAGAAACCCACATAATACAGAAACCTTACATTTTGCAATTTCATTCGGGCGTTTTGTAGTTATTCAAAAAATCTGAGAACATTTGATTTTTTTCGTATGTGGGTACCAATGTGGGTATCGGAGGAGTCCTATCTCAAATAGAGGACGGGAATGAAAAAGTTATTGCCTACTTAGCAAAGTACTGTCAAAACCAGAACGCAAATCAATCGAGCATTTTCACAAATACGTCTACGGGAGAAAGTTCTTGTTAAGAACCGATCATGGCCGAAGATGGCAGGAACCAAGCCAACTTGGGAAAGGATTGCTTCATACACCCAGATTGTAAAATCATATTGGGCGCCATGGGACTCTCTGATATTGGAAAATGGTCTGCTGAAACGTGTGTTAGAGGACGAAGATGGAACAAACAGGAAGCTACAGCTAGTCGTCCCAAGAATGAGGATCCCTGAGGTACTACAGCTGCTGCATGATGGAACATCGAGAGGACACTTGGGAATCCGCAAGACACTAGAGAAGATCCGAAACCGTTTCTATTGGGTGAATTGTAAGGAAGATGTTAAGGATTGGTGCAGAAAATGTGTAACTTGTGCTACTGGTAATGGTCTGCATCGTAAAAGAACGGCACCAATGAGGCAGTAAAATGTGGGTAGTCCATTCGAAAGAATTGCGATAGACATCGTCGGTCCATTCCCTGATACGGAAAGTGGAAATAAATTTATTCTAGTGGCAATGGACTACTTTAGCAAATGTGTTGAAGCCTACGCACTGCCTAATCAGGAAGCTATCACGATTGCTGAAACCCTGGTTAAAGAACTCATCTGCCGATTTGGGGTACCCCTCGAATTACATTCTGACCAGGGACGCATTTTGAATCGTCCGTGTTCCAAAATGTTTGCAAAATACTAGGAGTCCACAAAACCAGAACTACACTCACAATCTCAGGGCATGGTAGAACGCATGAATAGAATGGTTATGAAGTATTTGTCGAAGTCTGTGGCCAACCACCGACGTGACTGGGATCAACAACTCCATCTGTTCCTCTTGGCGTACAGAGCATCAGTCCACGAAACCACTGGTCAAAGCCCAGCCAACATAATTTTTGGTCGAGAGCTCCGACTACCATGTGACCTTGGTTTTAAGCCCAATGAAGAAGTAGTCGGGGAAGACTATGTATCCAACCTTCGGAAGCGAATGAATGAAATCCATAGTGCGGTAAGAGTCAGTATCCACGAAGCTAGTGATCGAATGAAGGAGCGCTACGACATCAAAGCGGACGAAAACGGATACCAACCAGGAGACCTGGCATGGCTATTTAACCCCCAGCGACGTCGTGGCTATTCCCCAAAACTCCAGCGATCATGGGAAGGACCTTACGAAGTGATCAAAAGGATCAACGATGTAATCTATCGCGTTAGAAAGAAACCAAGAGTGATCCACTTTAACCGACTGGCGCCATTCCTTGGAGACAATCGTCAAGATCAAAATGAACAAAGTGTCTCCATTTGTAACATCCTCAAAGAAGAAATGACATACGAGGAATTTATGCCCAACCATTGACAAGGACGTAAGGTTTCGTCATGCGGTTACAACGGAAAT
This sequence comes from Holotrichia oblita, assembly GCA_023690525.1. NCBI lineage: Eukaryota > Metazoa > Arthropoda > Insecta > Coleoptera > Scarabaeidae > Holotrichia > Holotrichia oblita. The sequence continues at coordinate 46,166,648 of CM043018.1, read as the reverse complement.
CCAGCGAGACTTGTTTGCGGCTCTCCTGGACCATGCATCAGCTCACTGCGTGGCTGAAGACCTGAAGATGGGAAAGGGGATAGCGAGGGTGTTCCGACAGAAATTTGGAGGGATCGAGGATCTTTCACAACAACGGCCACAAGTTCGTAAAGCACTATACCACACTGACCACGGCCGTCTTACCAAACGATGTGGGACGCGTTGAAGAGTCTGCGAGAACGTCTATTACAAGAGGGCATCAGGAAGCATAAGAATTATAAGAAGCATGATTGAGGAACTATTCCGATATACTGGTATCGACGTTTTCGTATGCTGTTACAATCTACGCGCAACGCGAATGACAAGAAAGTCCGTTCTTCGAAACATCGCGATGTTTCTTCGAAACATCGCGGTGTAGAAAAGGAACGGAGTCTCATTACCACCACGAGCTTGCGAGAGGTACTGCTCCTGGACGGAACAGTTCTAAGGAGGGGGCAGTGTTACGGCCGTACGCCTATGACTCATTCGAGAGAACATCGACATCTAGAGACGTATAGAGAAACTCTAGATTATTCGAGAATAGAATGTTCGGGAAACAGCAGGACATATAAAAGGGGGTCGGTAGGCTACTACCGAACGTTGACTAGCATAAATAAATAGTGTATCGACATAAATAAACTCTTAGTGTTAGTAAATTGTTAGTGTTATATTGTTACCACGTTATTATTATTAGTAATAAAGCGTTGTTTTTACGAAATATTGCTTGCGAACTTATTTAAACCCCGAAAACGTTACAATATACTTAGATATATCACAATATAAAAAACTAACTGCATTCTTGAAACGTCTAAATGACGGGTACAAACCAACGAAGTCAAAAGTGTTGACTATGGGAGATGTTATGAAATTTTTGACAAAGGCTTCAGATGACAAATTTCTATTCATGAAAGTGAAACTGATATTTGGTTTAAATGGGGCATTTCGGCGTGCAGAACTGTACAACTTAACTGTAAACGATATAAAAGATACGGGGAAAATGTTAGTTATAACTTTACATGATACCATAACCAAAAAGAGACGTATATTTACCGTAGGATCAGAGTGCAACGGATATGAAATTTATCATAAGTATTCACGATTGAGACCCAAAACCGTACAACACAATAGGTTTTTCATTTACTACAATCACGGTAAGTGCACAATCCAAGCTGTTTGCGCATTTATTTACGTTGTTTTTATTATTTTATTTCTTTTGCGGGTCAAGAAAGGCGCATGGCATTCTCTTGATAGCGTTAAGAGAGTCAAGTTAAGTTAAGACGGCAACCAACCGTGGAACAGAATTTAGGTACATTATATTTTCGGGTTATTTTTAAGTTAGTTAGGTGAAATCGCAAGCAAGTGTTCCTTTTTTCTCCATCCTTTCCCTATACACTGGTGCGTGAATTGGACCTAATAGCTCAGCGGTAAGTTTAATTAACCTTTTATTTTTTCTTCATGTTTCGGTATTTATTGTTACCAGCAAGGTTTCGGATAAAACATATTTTTGGTCCTTCGAGCCGGATCGGACGTTGTTGTCTGTATTATTCTAATTATTTGAGAGAATTATACTTCACAAATAATTACGTTAACGGATTTTATTTCGGCTGGTTAAGGTTAATTTTTATCGGATTCATACATCCGTCACATGTGGTTGTCGTCTTACATACGGTTTTTGCTTTAAGTTTTATATCCAGGGTTTGTTTGTGTAACTTGTTTACAGTTCTGCCAGGAATATATAATTACGGAGCGGTTATTTATTTAATTTATAAATTATATGAAAGTTATTATTAATATAGAATGACTACCACGGCAGAGAGGCGCTTTGGGACTCTTACTGCAAAAAAGGAATCTCTGTACACAATTTTACAAACATTATTAGATTTGTCTAAAAGCCTTGTAGATTTGCTTAAAGCGATTGATCAAATAGTGGATGTTAATTATGAGATTAAGAAGGATTATGTACCTGATTTTGCTATTATACGGACAATAGATGAAATGTATTGCTACATTCATGCAGCGGCGGATGACATTGCGGAGAAAGAAAAGAAAATTTCAAAACCTAATCCTGAACAAGACATAACTTAATGTACCACTCCCTAAAGTACCCAAAATAGAACTACCGGAGTTCTCAGGTAACATTCGCGAATGGGGAACATTTCATTCGATTTTTAACAATTTGATTCATGAAAACAAATCCTTGACTGGTAGATAAGATTTATTATTTAATTGGGAAATCAAAGGGTTCAGCACTGTCTTTGTGTTCGGGAATTCCACCTACTGGTGAAAACTATAATATTATTTAGCAGAATTTAGTAGATAGATATTAAGATAAACGGGCATGAGCAAGTAGCTACTTGGAGCAAATAATTGAATTCAAATCATTAACGTTTGAGTGGTGTAAGAATTTGGATCTGTTTTTGGAAAGATTTGATACGGCGGGCGGTTCAAGCTTTACAAAAGATCGGTGTAGATGATCTATCGGATTTTATATTAATGTATCTTGCGTTAAATAAATTAGATTCGGAGAGAGTTCGTTTGTTTGAATTATCTAGACGGAGTTCGACGATTCCAAAGTGACATTGTAACATTTGTTAAGGAGCAATTAAAGATATTATCTATATAATAATCGAAAAGCGTTGTCGGTTAAATCTTCAGGAACGGGAGATAAACAACGGGCACCTAAAACGTTTTTAGTCAATCAACAAAATAAAAATTCTAATACGAATCAGTTAAAACGTGTGAGAAATTCCAGAAATTAAGTCCATCGAAATGGTATGATACAGTTAAAAATGGTGATTGGTGTTATAATAGTTTATCGCCTAATCATAGGGTTGCAACGTGCAATGTTAAGCGGAATTGTACACAATGCAGCAAGCGGCACCATTATTTATTACATCATGGAAGACCTAGCTCTAGTGAATCTCAACCAGTTGTTAATTGTAAATAGGATGAAGATATAAAACCTGTCACTGATAGTTACGATTAATAATGATAGTGTCTGTTCAACAATGACGAGTGATATTAAATGTAATACACTGGACCCTCGCTTATCTCCGCGCTCACTTATATCCACCATCATTCATATCCGCACTATAGCGCTCATTTATATCCGCTCGGCATCCACCACCCGATAGTGCACGTATTCACATGAGCCAATCAGCGCGGCCTTTCCTTTCTGCTAACGGGATAAGAGTGGGGACCCCTCTTGAGCGGATGTAAGTGAATGTTTATGTTTCCCGACCGCGGATATAGACGAGGTTCCAGTGTAGTACGGTCTTATTATCAACGGTAATTGTAAACGTGGTTAACAGTGTAGGTAATCAAACAGCTAGGTTTTTGTTAGATAACGGTAGTCAAGCTCATTTACTTACGGTGAATTGTTGTAAACACTTGGGTCTTAACATATCAAAATTTCATTCTTCGATACAAGGTTTAGGAAGTAATTCGTTTCCCATAAAGGGAGTTACATATATGATTATTGCATCTCGGCACGATGTGTCTGCAAAATTTGAGATTCGTGCATTATTAGTTGAAAAATATCGGAAAGGTTACCCAAGGTTTCAGTTAATTTAAGCAAATTATCACATTTGAAAACACTTCCATAAGCAGACGAAACATTCGTTAAACCAGGTCACATAGACGGGATCATAAGAGCTGATCTGTGTCCAATTTTGCTGGGCTCGGGTCGTGTAATGAGATCGGCAGATGCACCAATAGCCATAGAAACAGTGTTTGGTTATACTGTAATGGGAACTGCAGCTATAAATGCTGATATAGCAAAATCGCATGCATTTCTAACAGTAGAGGGAACCATGCATGATGCATATTTAGAGAACATGATTAGGAAATCTTGGGAATTAGAGGAGATTCCAAAATGTGATAAACGAACTGTTGAAGATATAGAATGCGAGAAGGATTACGTTAAACATTGTCATAGAGATAGTACAGGACGCTTCGCGGTCGCATTGCCATTTAAATTATCAGTAGATAATTTGGGGGATTCGAAACTGCTGGCGCAATCGCAGTTGCGTTCTCTTGAAAGCCGTCTTTCCAGAAATTCCGAATTTCGTGTAGAATATAATAAAATTATGCAGGGTTTTATTGATCAAGGACACATGCAAAATGTTTTACCATCTAATTTGCAACGTCTTTCGTATTACATTCCACATCATGCGGTATTTAAACCGGATAGTACAAGTACGCCAATTCGTGTAGTGTTTGATGTTAGTGCTGCTTCTGTTAGCGGGTATTCTTTAAATGATTTACTTTATACGGGACCTAAATTACAAACGGATATTTTTACGCTTTTGATCAACTTCCGGTTATTCAAATTTGCGGTAACGGCGGATATTTGGCAAATGTATAGACAGATTATAGTATATTAAGTATTAAGAACGGTAAGGACCGTTTACCGATTGAAGACAATTGTTTGGAGGAGGGGCGAAGCGACGACTCCAGAAATTGTCTGAAATAGGTAAAAGGTCTTACCGTTCGTGATGCTTATGACGTTTTTCGTGCGATTGAATTCATTAAAGCATGCATGTAATTCAGTCAGATTTATACAAAAATTGTCTCCACATTAATTTATTGTCAGATCGCCCGTTGCTATAGAAATTTGTAAAGTGTTTGTGAACAACGGCAGCCGTTGCAGTTTTTTGTCAAAATTGAAATAAAGCGGATAGTGAAAGCACCTAATAACTAAAAACGGATAGTGAAAGTAGGTACCTAATAACTAAAATCGGATAGTGAAAGTACCTAATAACTAAAAACTCAAGAAAATTAGTAAATTAAGTGACTCTGATAACGAGATCGATGTCATAGAAGAAGCATGGTCGTTAATTTCTCATTCCAGACAAATCCAGAGAACGCTACGAATGCACGTACAAAATGTTTAAGGAATGGTGCCAATATCTTGTCTTCTAACTTTATTTGACAAAATAAGCTTCCTGCAATTGGCAGTTGTAACAATTGTACCTTTAACATTTATGTAAATAAGTAAGTTAAAATTGTTACTTACTAATTATTATAATAATACGTTAATTTTGAATAACATTACTTACTGTTCTAGAACGCTAATACACCAAATACACTTACCGTCGACTTTTTCGTTAGCAACTAGTAAACAAAACTTGCCGTCTTGGAAACATTCGCGGTAAACCATCAAATAGAGCTCAATCGCACGAAAATATTATTGCAGATCATTATAGGTTTTAACGGTTACTTTGGCGGTTTAACTCAGACGAGGAAATAACTACGTATGAATTAAAAACTCGCTTTTGGTGTAAAGTCTTCTCCGTACTTGGCGTTACGAACTATTCAACAATTAGTGATGGAGGAACAAGCTCATTTTAAATTAGCGGCCAAGATAATATCGAGAGATCTTTATGTGGACGATTTAGTATCGAGTCTACCTAAGTATAGGTGATGTTACTCAATTATACAAAGAAGCGACAGAATTGTTTGCTGCGGGTCAATTCGAATTGACGAAACGGTCAACTAATGTTAAAGAATTGTTAGAAACGATACCAAGTGCGAAGCAATTACTAAAACCAGTGACTTTCAAATTAGAAACGAAGATTTTAGAGCTTCAGTGGGATTCTGGATCCGACGTTCTTTGTTTTAATTTGCAACAACCGGGGGAATCTTGTACAAAACGTTGTATTTTATCAACTGTTGCAAAATGCTATGATCCGATAGGTCTCATAGCTCCACTTATTATGTATTTGAAGTGTTTGGTTAAACTGTTGTGGATTCTTAATATTGATTGGGATCAAGCTTCTCCGGAAGACATTTTACGGTTATGGTCCAGAATAAGAACGGAATGGTTAGATTTAAATAATACCTATAGAGAAACCACGTCATATTGCGTAGACAAAGAATATGATCCGGTTATATTGTTGGGGTTTTCAGATGCTAGCAATAACGGTTACGGCGCAGTAGTGTACTTACGTAGTCGGAACGAAAATAATGATGTGGCAGTAAAATTAGTGTGCTCAAAATCTAAGGTAGCTCCCATGAAACATGTCACTATTCCAAGGCTTGAATTGTGTGGAGCGCTACTGTTGTCAAAATTAGTGAAATATGTTAAGGATATTTATAAGGACCGGATTTTAATTTCGGATATTTTTGCATTTACTATGTTCGTCGAGTTTAAAGGATGTTTTTGTCCTTAATCGAATTACGCAGGTTAGGGATAATTTACCGGAAGCAAAGTGGCGGCATATTGACGGCGATACAAATCCAGCGGATATATTGTCGCGAAGTACAACACCAACACAATTAGTTAATCACCCGACATGGATGCACGGTCCACATTGGGTTTTAGAAAATATGGCAGATTGGCCAGTAAATTTGGTAACCTATTGTTTCAGAAACTACTTTAGTAGTTAGGAATATTATAGATCATCCGTTATGTGCGCTGAGAAAGTCCTCTTGGGTATCAATATTACGTACAAAGGTTTGGGTTTTGCGATTTTTACGAATGTTACTTGCACGCGAGAATATTTTTGCCTCAGTTTTATTTCACGCCGAGCTTTGCCTGATCAAACTCGTTCAATTGAAACATTTTCGTAAGGACATACATCTACCAAGATCGGGAAATGAATGCTCCAGTAAGTTGCGTAAATTACGCCCACTTATCCAAGATGGATTGCTCAGGGTAGACTGTCTCATGCTGCATCGAGTCCGATCGAAAGCATCCTATATTGCTTCTCGGTAAGGATCCATTTGTTACAAGGATGATAGATATTATTATCATTAGAAATATTTGCATACGGGGGCTTATTTATTTTATCAGCACGTAGAATTATCAGAAGTAGAGTTCATGCATGTAATCATTGCTTCAGAACTCAGCCTAAATTCACTAGTCCTTTAATGGCGGACTGCCATTAAAGGACGAAATGTAGAGTGCAGCAGTCAAAACCTTTCACTCATACTGGAGTGGATTATTTTGGACCGGTTAATATTACTTTAGGTAAAAAGCGTGGAGCCCAAGTTTTCAAAGCATACGTATGCCTATTTGTCTGCATGAGTGTAAAGGCAATTTACTTGGCATTAGTGAGTTCCTTGTCGACAGATCATTTTCTCCAAGCATTTAAACGGTTTTTATCACGTCGGGGATCTTGTAGTACCATGTACTCGGATCGTGGTACAAATTTTGTTGGGGCTAAAGTTCTACTGAATAATTTGAACGTTCTTTTAAATTCGAAAGAACATAATCATTATATGGTATAAGAGGTATAGCGTTGGTCATTTTTGCATCGTATATAAAAATAGACACAGAAATAAAACATGCAGGCATAAATAACAATATCAAGTGTTATACGTCGGATAGTAAAAGCTATAACATTGGCGTACCACAAGGGTCAATTTTGGGCCCTCTGCTTTTCAATCATTTTATAAACGATCTTCCTCTGCACATCTCATCTTCTATAACGCTTTATGCAGACGATACAAATGCCGTTGTCACGGGCAATGATACAACAGAACTAGAGAATAACTGTGTTGAAACAATGAGATAATTATGTGAATGGTTTCATAATAATAAACTTGTTATAAATATTGATAAAACAAATATAATGTTTTTTAATTTAAGGGTATCTTTACAAATAACTGCCAACAATATGCTTGTGACCTCAGTAACAAATTGTAAAATACTGGGAATCTTATTTGATGATAAATTTAATTTCAGTCTGCATCTAGAAGCAGTTTTTTCTAAATTGAAGAAGGGATTTTTTGCTCTAACAAGGATGAGAAAACTATGCGATCGCGCAAGACTAATTCAAATATACTACGCTTTTTTCAATTCCCACATTAGCTATGGTCTGTTGTTCTGGGGTTTGGAGACGAATTTGAGATCACTTTTGATACTACAGAAGAGAGCTATCAGAATTATCCATCATTTACGTTTTAGGGAATCGTGCAGGAAATTTTTCTTAGATCTAGAAATACCAACAATTTACAATTTGTATGTTATAGCATTGGCAAACTACGTTCACTTAAATATGGATCAATATTGGAGTAATTCGGACGTACATGGCTACAACACTAGAGACCCTAGTTTTATAAGGGCTGATCTTGCAAGGTCTCCTTTCTTTTACAGGTCGTATATATATTTGGGACACAAGGTTTTTAATCACCTGCCAAGGTGGCTTAGGGAATTGTCGCAACCTGTTTTTCATTCACAAATTAAGTGGTTTCTACGCGATAAATGTTTTTACAGTTTGGATGAGTTTTTTAAGACCAGCTTCGAGTAATATTAGTGACATTGGTAGCATGGCAATACTAGCAGCATGACGGGCTCTGATGCTTTGAGTGTTGAGAATGTGCACACTCCAAATTATGTACCTGCTATGCCATAGTTTTATTATTATATGACTAATCCTGTATTGTTAGGTGTAGTTTTATGTTTTGTGTATTGTGTGTAATTCTGTACCTGGATAATGTTAATATTCAACACCACTGGTATCGAATAAATGTATCTATCTAATGACGTCTTGAATTAGCAGCACAGGGAATCAAATGGCGATTCAATGAGGCTTCGGCTCCGCATATGGGAAGTATATGGGAAAGTAACGTCAACCAAGAGACACATTTATCGAGTATTAGGGGATCAATTATTGACCTATGAAGAATTCTCAACTTTATTAACACAAATAGAATGTTTATTAAATTCTCGGCCACTATGTCGTTTAACTGATGACCCATCTGCTCCCTCTGCGTTGACTCCGGCACACTCTCTCACGTTATCTCCGTTAAGAATTTTTGCAGCGAATTATGATGAATCTGTTCCAGTAAATCGATTAACTCGATTCCAATTAATTGATAAAATGATACACGATTTTTGGAAACGTTGGCACTTAAAATATTTGTCAACGCTGCAAGCCAGGCAAAAACGGGACACACTTTTGCCCGATTTGAAAATAGGCACAGTGATAGTTGTTAAGACTGATAACGCCCCTCCTCTTCATTGGCCCTTGGCTATTATTACAGAGATTCACCCCACGATTCGAATAGCAACCATTAAAACACAGAAAGGTTTGCTGACACGTCCCATAGTAAAATTGTGTCCTCTGCCGACACAGTAGTCTATCTGTTTTGTTTTTCTTCGGTATTCGGGTTTATATTGAGTGTTTAATTTTGATAAGCACGCACTGAAAACAGGTTTTCTGGGCGGAGGATATGTTTGCGCTAACATTTATTTGCGTTTTTTATTATTTTATTTCTTTTGCAGGTCAAGAAGGGCGCATGACATTCTCTCGGTATTTACATTATATTTTCGGCTTATTTTTAAGTTAGGTGAAATCGCAAGCAAGTGTTCCTTTTTTTCCCCATCCTTTCCCTATAGACTGGTGCGTGGGTTGGACCTAATAGCACAGCGGTAAGTTTAATTAACCTTTTATTTTTTCTTCATGTTTCGGTATTTATTGTTACCAGCAAGGTTTCGGATAAAACACAAGCTGTTGGCATCAACACTTTTGCAAAAATTCCCCAATAAGTAGCAGAATACTTAAAACTCCCAGATGCGTCTACTTATATATATATATACACATATACTTCCTAGCTCCACTGTCATAGTGGAGCTGATATTCAAACACTTAAAAGGCATGAAGGATGGCAGTCAACTAGTGTGGCGGAAGGGTATACCGAGGAGAGCATTGCCAATAAGCTGACAATTTCAAGAAGTATATTTCATCAGCAAGAACCAGTGCGACACTTCACAATCATTCAGGAATACAGATGGAGAATTATAATAATTTTCAGAAAGAGCAAATAGAATTGAATAAAATGGGTGTTGTTAGGTTATCAAATTTGAATAATTGTACTTTTAATATATTTCACAATAGTTCCAATTCCAATATTTAAATAAATAATTTTTTCTTCAAACGTCAATAAAATTGACATTTCTCGACTGAATAGTCGGCCGAAAAGTGTCACTTTTCCTCCGCCGGAGGTTTACTTTTCACTTTTCCGCCGCCGGAGGGAAAAGTGTTATTATGGCAACGTACAAACCAATACAAACACATATAATTTCAATGTTGACAGTGTACACTTTTACGATGAGATACTATATAACCAGCTCGTACCTAATCATCGGTCTAAACCTCCAAACATCCTACCAAACGCGCTTTTCTTCAATTAAAAATAGATATTTTTGCATAAATTTGCCCACGTTTGAAGGAAAAGAAGCATATTTTATGTGGAGGAAAAGTTACTTTTCACGGCTTGCATTATCAAATTAATTAAGATGTCTTCTCTTAAAATCACTTTTATTATACTGGTGAAAAGTAACGCGCCGGAAAAAAAAAACCAAAAAAATTCAAAACTAATAAATTTCACAAATATTGTAATAGGTCCAATCCATCGCTCATGTAAATATTGATTTAGAAGATATCGATTCAACGCGCCGGCCAAGTAATAGCTCCAATCCATCGCTCATTAAAATTGCGTTCAACCAGCCAACGTTTATTTGTGCATTATGAGGAGTAGCACCGTCCTGTTGAAAATACAAGTCAAGCAGATCCGCAAGTGGTAATTGATCAACATCTTCGGTTAATAGTTGGTGATATTTTTGTTGATTTAGGGAACCGTCAGTAAAAAATGGACCAATCAAACTGTCTCCAAGTAGGCCACACCACACATTACAGCTGAAACGATGTTGAAAATTGTTGTTGACGATAAATCTGGGGTTTTCTTGGCTCTAGTGGCGATGTATGTTGCGATTAAAAATTCCATAATTTGTGAAAGTACATTCATCTGTCCAAATAATTTTGTGATAAAACGACTGATCTTGTTACAACGTTGTTAAATAAAAATTACAGAATTGTGTTCTTCGGACTGAAACGTGTTCATATATTACTTGCACTTTTTGGGCAATATACGGCTTAAATTTATGTTTTCTAAGTACTGCAGCTGCAGTACTTCGGGACGTACCAACCGTGGGCCGGTATCTTAAATGCACAAAATGTGTCTCATTTTTTATTGGTTGTCTCAGTCACGTGATGCGTTAGTAGTCGGGAGAAACCGTATTCGCGCTGTTGGTCAATATGATTCCAAAAGAATTCTGTAATATCTACAGTTTTCAGCATGTTTTTAGTTTCATCAGTCAGCACGGTCAACATATTTCGTTCCATCAGCTGCATCCAATTCAGTACGATTTTGTCCTTGATGTGGTGTGTACGCTTGCATCGTTTATCGCTTTTGTCTTTGTTATGCTCAACGGCCATTGAAGAACAACATGCTAAACAGATGCTGCCGATTTGATTAAGTTACGCGACTTCTTACAAAAAGTATCAATGTGTAAGGTTAATTTACCTATGTCAGTGTTAAAAAAAGAATCTAAGTGTTGTATGTCTAGAACGTTTGAAAATTTTGTGAAGTTCAGTGTTATTTTGTTAGAGTTTATTGGTTTTTTCAATGCTGTACTTTGAACAATTTTCTTCGACATGTATTACGCTTTTGGATAATCATATGGGTTGTATTTTATTTTCTACTTTATACTTATATAATACTTATTTCAATAAAATTAACTATTTTACCTAACGTTTGTGCTTTATATCTATATTTTTATTTATCATAATGTCTCATAATCTCTATGTAACGAACATTATTATGTAAAATACGTCATGATTATTGCTTAAAATTCGTGCGTTAAGCAATACTCATGACATATTTTACATGAAAATTAAAAACATCAACAAATCTATTCAACTTTCAATTTCAATTTACCGCCAATTTAAGATGTAGTTCTGGGATATGGCGATGCTGCCGCATAACCTTTAACACAAATTAAAGCATTAAGTTTCCGCTCCCAGGTACCAACTACCTCCAATTTCACGAACCGAGGTTTTGGCATTTTCTTCAGCAGATAGCAAAACGTCCAGTTCCACGTTTTCAGAAAATGTTCTATGCACTGCTCCCGGCTTTTTGAAACATCCGTATCTTCTTAAATTTTCTTCAAGTCGACTAATCTTGCGCCGTTTTGAAGCTTCTCTTTCCGGAAGACGTAACATATAAATTCGCAACACCTGATTAGATGATTAGATAGATTATTGCATACAAAATATACTTGTAACATATCAGTAAGTTGATTAAAATCCATCATTTATTTCAAAAATGTCAAAATATACTTAGAAAAGAAAAGTAAAAGACGCTAATAACTTCTAATGACAGTTACATACTAGTTATTTTTTTATACCTATTTTTCCACAGCACACTACAGTAGGTGTTTTTTTTTTTTTTTTTTTTTTTTTAATGTGTGGTGGGTGCTTAGTTGCAGTGACTCCGTAAGCTGTATTTTTCTGGCTATCACTGCAACTCTTGCGGTGTAGTTTAGTGTGTGTAAGTTGTGTTTAAATGGCTTTGTGACAGCATCATATCGCCTTTTATGATGCCGCGCTGTTAATCACTTTGCTCCCAACAGCGAATGGCAAGTCGATCCGGGATTAAACTCTCTGAAAAAATGTCACCGTCCCTCCAGAGAATTGAATTTAGTTACGTTTTTTTTCTTCTAAGTTTATAAGTAAAATGGATGTATTGCACATCAATGGATTCAAAAAAGAATATCTATCCAATGTAGTAAAAAAGTATATACCGAGCAATTTCAAAACAAAGTTGACAATCGCGAAGAAATAAGGATGGCTTTGGAGAAAAGCAAATGCAGATCCAAACATAGCGTTCATCAAGCCATTTCATCTGGTACCTGAGTCATAAAAATCAGAATGTAAATAACAGTTACAGCTCGGGGCGTTTCTGCTCTCTATTAGCAGTCTCACTTCGTTCGAGCGCGCCATGAAAAGTATCACTTTTCCTCCGTAAAAAATATACTATTATTTCACTCAACATTTTACTCGTGAAATAAAATCGCAAGTTTAACACATGTATCGTAAATAACTATTTTAAAAGATTTTATGGTTTGGTAAATAACGAATATATTCCATACTTTATATACACACTGTATACAGGCTAACAACTTGTACTACGAAAGCCTATTGATAGAAGAACGTGGTGGGGGTTAAAATTAAATGTATCCATTTTACTATTGTCAACTTATTATATGACAGGAATGTCAGTGGTTATGTCAAATACTTTACCGATCCATCAAACTATCCTAATGGAATACACAATAGACAACCTAGATTTCTCAAAAGTTAACAGGAATTAAACATTTTATAAAGGATTGCGATCGCCGGTAAATGAAACAGAATTTTTTTTTTTTAAGACTTGTGGTTTTCGAGACTTTTTAAGTTGAAAGATGCCCGAGGAAGCCGCGTGACCAAAACGCTTTCTGACGTAGAAGTTCTCTAAACGTTACCGGTCTAATTTGTAGGTTATATCGTTGATTGAAGGAATACATAAAGATGCGTTACCTATGACAGTTGACAGAAATTTATCCCATCAAATGGAGATTTGCATTTGACATTATATAGGATCTGAAATTTCTGTCAACTGACATATCAGAACAGCATACGCACAATTTTAGTTCACGGAAACGCCGCGTTTTGGGAGAGCGCTGTAATCCTGCTTCTTTGTTCCCCGATTTCTAGGTGAAAAAAATTATTTTTTCGTCTGGGAATAAAAGGAATGGCTATTTCTCATGATTATCTTTAAATTTAAAGAATAATTATAAAGTACATAGGTTGTCTATTAATGAAAAAGTGCAAATTATAGTGGTTTTATAATCTGCCATAGTATTTGACAGGACCACTGACATTCCTGTCATACAAACAGTTGGATACATCTAATTTTACCTCCCACTACCTTCTCCTATCAATAGGCTTTCGTAGTTCAAGTTGTTATCCTGTATATAATACGAGTAATACCTACTAATTACGTTCGCTTACGCATATATAATTTCTTTAATAACTCTCACTATTGCTGGTCACATCGCAAATATGTATACAGTTCATTAATCTCTCAGCGTTTGTGAGGCAATATAAGTAATTATTTACCATTTAGTTAAATTAAAATAAAATCGAACCGCCTATACAATTTAATTGTATAGATTACCCAGAATACCGCATCATCAACTGAATAAGAGCAATGCAATATGAATTATTTGAAAACATATATGTAGAAAAAACATTAAAAAGCAAGACTATTTTAGAATTTATTACAAAATATGTTATACAAACATTAAAAATCAAATATACTTTATCTACTAAATTGTCGTTTATCGTAACTCCTCTTATTACTCTGTTTATATATTTTGGTTTTGGCTGCATCCTTTCGTCCATTTTTATTGTTCATGTTATAATAACCATGTGATCCACCACCTTTGTTTTTATTTAACTGACCTCCTTTCTTAAATGATACCTCTAAAGGAACAATTAAGGAAATATATCTTTTGTAAAAATTAATTTGGCATTTATTTTATTTTATTTATGTCTGCTACTTATAATGTACAAGAATAAGTTATTGAAAGCGTAATACATACAAGATAATATCATATGTTCGGCAGTCGCACAGGTTTGAATGTCACTACCTCTTTAGTGTTTACTAAACAGTACCTATACTAGGACTGCATTGATAATACGATTCTGGTTTTAAGGAATTCCGACGAAGTGCCGGACTCGAACGAATACTATTTTTATTCGATTAGTAATGTTAATTGAATCAATTCTAATCTCTAAATTTCTTATTTTTTTATCACTTTTAGTTAGAATCCTATAATATGTATTTGTTTGCGCCCTATAAATTTAATACATATATTCATATACATACCTACATAGTTGATATGTGTTATTGTTTAAAAATATTTGTATATTGATTGATGTTAATTTGATTTTAGCAAACGCAGCATGTGACGTATCACTTACCATGATTATTTATAAAAATATTCCACTGGTCCAGTACATGGCGTGTCCAAAGTTGGGTGTTCAACCATAAAGTAATTATTAACAAGTTAGCCATATTTTTTATTCTGATTAAGATGGCTAAAACAGAAAAACAACTGGAGGTATTCTCAAAAACACTTTATTTGATGGAACGCCCTGTATATCTTTAGATACGAAGTAGCACCAATTATTTCTAATATGTTTATTGAATTAAAGGAAACAAACATGTTGTGAAACAAATGTTTATTGTTGTTTATTTTGACAGTTCGAATTAAGTTAAGCCTTCTCAGAGAAGTATTTACAACAACCAAACGGCAGTCGGCTGACAGGGTGTTTCCAACAAAACCTAGTTCAATGAAAGTGATAAAATCTGGAAAAAAAGTGATAGCCAGTTTCTTCTCAAAATCAGGACCTATGTATCTAAATGCGGCGAACATTTTGAAAAACATGAATAAAAATAATTTTTGACTACATTTATTTGTTTTATTAGTTTGCAGAAATAATCGGTGCAACGCTCATATTCTTCTTTCTTATTATTATTGTTATTATTATTATATAATCACAAAAAACTATTTATTTGTCAACTACTAGTAAAAGCTGCATATGATTATTTATTTCTCAATACTCGGGCACTGACTACTTGCATATTATTTTGACAATTATCAGAAAGTAGAAGTGCTTTTTATTTGCTTATTTTTAGCGTATTGTTTTTTCGCGAATATCTTAAAATATACGGAGCGTCCTATTAAAAGTGCTTTTATGAATATCTCGGAAAGAAAATATTCAATCATTTTTCTGTGTTCACCATTTCGATCAAAATAAAAAATACAACTAATTTAATTAATTTATCAGTTGCAACAATAAGAAAGTAATGTAACAATGGCAAACAGTTAACTTTGAACATAAATAACTTATCCCAAAATTTAGTCGTCCGCAAGTTTGATGTGTCCGTAACCGAAACTACCCGTGCGGCTTCATGGTCATTTAAAATGGTCCGCAATGTAAGAAGTTAATATATAATGTTTTAAACCATACTCAATTACAAAGGATACGTAAATCAATTGCTGGTGGTACTTTAAATCCGAAGGATAAAGCTACTTTCGCCAAATCTAAAGTAGTTATGTCAAATATTGTCTTCAAGTGGTGAGAATCGTATGCCCTTACATAAGATTTGAACGCCTCCTTAGCAGACAAATTCAAAAAATAATTTTTTCCTATCAAGTTCTCTAGCTGAAATTAAATAGATGAATATAAAATCAAAACATCTACGCAAATATATATAATAAATATACCAGTTGATTTCAGACATAGAATCAATAACGGCATGAAGGGGCAAGCGGTACGAAAATTCGCTAAGAAGTGGGGACACGTATAAATCTCTCTATCACAGTCTAGTCTACAGCGCTGTGATAGACTCATACGCGTCCCCACTTCTTAGAGAATTTTCGTACCCCTTGCCCCTTCCCGCCGTTATTTATGCTATGTCTGAAATCAATCGGGATACAGTACTCGCAATTGAATTAGGCCTACTATTTTGTCTTGTTCAAGGAGCATTTTATGGTATTTAAAAAGAATGTAATGTTCTATCGCCTCCATTTCATCGGTAGGACACTTCGACACTGGTCATTTCAGCGCCGACTTGTTTAAGTTTTATTATATTTATCTGTCATTCCCTCTACTTCGCTTTTTAAAACAAATAAATAGGTTATGAATTAGTCTACATCACGTAAAACTGTAGTTTTGTTGCGACTTTCTCAGTTGAATAAGTTAAAAATAGTAAATGACAAATAATATCAAAATATAACCATAAATTTTAACAAAATATTTAAAAATAAAGAAGTTATTGATATATAGGCTTCTGAGGAAATAGAAACATATATACAGGGTGATGCAACCAAGATGGGGTGGGTTATTATAATTAAACGGCAAGGGATTTCGAAAACCTTACATGGTTACGTTTTAAAAACGTTTTCTTTATACAGGGTGACGTAGTCGATGGCCAACAGAACTTGTTTTTTTTTGTTTTAATGAGACACTCGGTATTAAAATATTACAATTGATTCTGTTAAATACTATAAACAATTTGATCCAACTTTAGTTTGACTCGTCACCGACTGTTTATAATAGTCCACCACCGTTTATATAAATGTAACCTGTAGGTATATAAATGATTCCTTTATTTTTAAATATTTTTATTTACAATTATAGTTATGTTGCTCTAGTAATGGAACAATAGTACTGCCCCTATTCTACTGTTCTTATTAGAATAATGTGAATTTTATACTTATCAAGATTATTTATTAGAAGTATTGAAACAAACAATGAAAAAAAAAACAAATTTCAGGTTATATAACCATTAATAGTAACTATTTACAAGAAGCATGAGCAGTCCTAATTCGATTGTGGTATAGTACATCGATAGTCAGTCATCTACGTAATATAGGTAGTGCACTCAAAAAAGCCTTGAATGTCTAAAATTGCTTTTGCCATATATGTATATCAATTAATTTACTAAAGTAAAAAAATTGCAATACATAAAAAATTAACACCTTTTGAACTCATCAATTCTTGGCGGCTGCTACTGAGGCAATAATGCAACAGTCTTGTATATCTTTGAAATGTATGTCTCATTTAGTTGCAACAAAGGTATATGAAGTAATTGTTAATGACCTTCCAACAACCACCGCCGCTACCGCCTACATTATACGAGAGCATACCATTTACTACATTTTATGTTTTGTGCAGTCAACTCCTTAACATAAATTCAAAAAATCATAGGTTGCTATGGATTCTAAAACGTGTGTCTCTTATTGCGCCTATACGTACCTTATAAATGTCATAAAATAGAATTTTATTGACACATTATTTAATGCATCAAAGAAAGTTAACATTTATTATAATATTTATTATTATGGCACTAAAAATGGTCCAATTTTTCAATTTATTGAAAATTGTTTCAATTTTTTGAATTTATGTTAAGGAGTTGACTGCACAAAACATAAAATGTATAATGAAATAAAACTTTGTTCTATTACTATGTTCATATGAGTGGATGAAATGTTATGAAATTTTGGTATGATACTCAGTAAGCTCTTTAAAATGAGGTATCACTCGACCCTCTTGCTATATACAGGGCGGGACACCACCTTCGCCTCGGTTTGATATACAAAAAGCGGTAACATATACCTATTTAAAATCTTTTTGTTGGAGCATGTGTAGGTCCATTGGGAGCACGTTCTAAAATTATTTTGAAATATACAGATGTCCCAAAAGAAAGTTACACATCAAAGTTATCAATATTTGAATGGAACACCATGTATATTATTGCATATTTCGATGACGAAGACTAAATAAAGGCAAGTTACTGTTATATTCGCTATACCTAGGTTCAGCAGTTTCTGAGATATTTAACAATTTTTGAAAATGTAGATCAATATTTAGAATGAGTACCTGGTATACGTATTACCGTTTTTTGTATATCAACCGAGGCGAATGGGGTGCCCCACCCTGTTATATCAATGTATGGCATTTTTAAGCAACATTGTATACGGATATGTCAATAAATGATATCTCAAGAATAAAACCATGCTTTTAAAGATGTAAACGAATATAACAAAGACAGTATGTAGCGTAAACTACCGCAATGACATAGACAATAGCTGCTTTCTATTTGCCACGATTCTCACTTTTCCTCATCTCACTTCTCACTTCATTCTCACATGATTCTCACTTCAGCAAAACAACTCACATACTCACTTACAAATAAAACGATGCTTATTAGTGAGAAAAGTGAAGTGAGATGAGAATTGTGGCAAATAGAAAGCAGCTAATAATAGGCATTACCTGTAATTGTATGTCAGCAATTTTGTTCCACGAGAATTCAAATTCGTTTAGGGGTACCTTTGCCTGTTTTAAATAACGCAAAAATCCCAGCTCTTCTGGTCGCAATATTAAAAGCGCATGCCCCTTGCCTCCTTCACCGCGAGCAGTTCTTCCAACTCTATGAATATATTCCTTCGGATCGTCGGGTGGATCATACTGAACAATCCAATCAACAGCTGGTATATCTAAACCTCGAGCAGCAACATCAGTACATAATAAAATTCCCGATTCAGCATTACAAAATTGAAAAAATGTCGTTGTACGCTTAGTTTGCTTCTGTTTTCCCTAAAATAAAAACAAAGCAGAATATAATGCCGCTATATTAATAAACGCAGTCAGCGTTTTCGTACAAGAGTGATGACTTCTACTGTAGTGTTGTATTTTGTATAGAATTGTCACAAAGCCGAAAGAGTGGGCTCTGTTTGAGAAACTAAATAAGTTTATCAACGAATGTCCGAATTTAAAATAACACAAAAATTAAACAATTTACGACCGAACACTAATGTGCTGGAAAAAATATAACTAAGAGACATGTTAATAGTTAGATATACCCGATGTTTCAAATACTTCATAAATGCTTTCTAACTTGCAATTACGCTGGAAACGAAGATTTAAAAATTGTTGCACGTTTCATAAATTATAAATAACTACCTATTTTATTTTACTTCCCGACGGTGAAACGCACATATCTAACGCGTCGCTCATGTTCCTTCATTTCTTTATCACACAAAAATTATGCAGCACGTCCAATAAATCAGGAAAATTTACCTCAATTTTAGAATAAAAACATGATATATCAAAAAACTACTTTCTCAAATTTTGTTGATAAAAAATTGAAAGTAACAAATATGTTAAACTCATTGTATAACTAATGGTTTTTAAGCTAACAATAATTTTAATGATAAAAGTGGAGGCTAAATGTACTATTTTTTAATGAGGCTATTACTTTACAGAGACGATATTTATTATCAACTGGAAATTCATATATGATTCACTCATTTTTCATTCATTTCAGTATATAATTTTACTTATCTTTCAATTCTTTTTATTCTGAAAGATAAGTACGAGGTCATAACATAGATATATGAATGATACAATAATTTTACTACATGTGCTAGTAGTGTTAGTAGTTGTAATCTGTTTTTCTAATTGAAATGATTATATGAATTTACGATTGACTGTAATTTTTTATTATATCGGTTCATAAAGCAGTATAGGTTTATTGAAAATTTTCATCAGAAAAAAAAACATTCTGTTTGCAAGATAAAGCAAAATGATATCCTATTTGTAGATACAGACAGATGAACGTCTATCCACTTCTATATGATAAAAATATACTTACGTGAATACACATCACTGGTAAATCTATGTAGTTAAACAATTCATGATGATATTTTACAGACATACAGGAGCTGAAGAAAACCATTACTTTTTTCTTTCGATTTTTCTTCAAAAATGTGAACAGAATTAGAAGGCGCTTCTCTGACGGACATACCACGTAACCTTGTTCTAATCCAGATACAGTTGCTAATTCTTTGCTATCATCCACACCTACGTAAATTGGTTCTTTTTTAAGCGCCAACGATGTTAAGGACTTGGTTTTTTCAGTTTGAGTAGCACTGAACAACATAGTTTGTCTTCGTCCTTGAACATACAGTACATGAACACTTATAACATTTTGTGCAGTTTGAAATTTCTACAACTATATAGACACGTAACAAGGTCTCGTTAAAATTTAATAACAATTTCGATGTTTTACACACGTAAATATCTGGCCGGGATCGCGGGTCAATATTTGAGCTTGACATACAAAAAAAAACTAAATTCAAAGAAATAATTGAAACAAGTGAATATACGTTGTTCAACCTTGCTAGTAACAATAAGCGCACGCCACATTCTGCCCATTTTCCTAAAACTAATAACTTATAAAATTAATATTTCTAACAGTTTCACTATAAATGCGACAAGATTTATTCATTAACAATGCATGTCAACTTTCAACGCAGACAAACATGTGGAGACATGTTTTGTTGTGTGCTACATATAGAACAGTAGGCATATTTAGGTTGTTTCATTAGTACATCTAAATTGTTGTGTAAATATTTAAATAAAATTCAAACAACTACTTTATTTCATAGTAACACTATTATACGTTCATGCGATGCATTGTTGAATCGGAAAGATACGTCGTAGACTAGTTACTAATAATAAATAATATGCATTTTAGCTTTCTTAAACTATGGTGACACTAAATTTATTTTCCAGTAATATTAGTTCTAGTCTACAGTTATCCAAACAAAAACGCAAAGAAAGCATTACTTGGTAATAAATTTATTATTTGCTTCATCTCCTCCTCAAATCCAATGTCCAAGATTCGGTCTGCTTCGTCAATAACTAAACATTGTAAGTTTTTATATAAAAAATCCGGTGTATTTTGCAAATGATCCAATAGTCTGCCTGGAGTTGCAACAAGAATATTTATGCCTAAAACAATGAAAATTACATAAATACACATAAGTATAAAAGAACTACAAATGACAAATAAAGATAGTGTATAAAACTATTTTCTTTATCGATGAAATAACATTTCGTAATTTTTAATTACAACATATGGTAATGATTGCAAAATAAAATGTAAAAAAGTTCAATGAAATACAGATTACTATTTATTATACTAAACAGAGTAACTACACTCCATGTACAAAACTAAACTAAATTACACTACATACTGCATACAGCTAGATTTACCCAACGTGTAATTTAGAATTTTTCTTAAATATTTTTTTTATTATTTTAATATGTACTATTCTTTCTTGTTTTTATGTTTTACAAAGAAAAGATACAGCAGGGGATCTGCATACACTATTTTAGTTACCTTTTATATGGCGTTTATTTAATTCAATTAAGTTGTTTCGTTTTTGAGATATTTAGGAAAACGTTTTTTTCAATATTCGTTTTTATTTTTTTCCGAGTTTCTTTCACAAGTTAACGAAAAATAAATAAAAGTTCTTCATTGGCACTTTTATAGCTGTACAAGACTGTATTTTTATATTTTTTGTCCGACATTTCGTTTTTGAGAAATCATCAACAACTATCTTATTACATTACGGAGAAAAAAGTACACCCTGTATCTGATTGCACTTTTCGTTACGAATTCAACGATTATATTATTATTATACATATTACATTACTATTATTATATATATTACACATTACACATATTTTGTAAATGTATTCATTTTTAGATTCTTTTATAGTAGGCCTGGTAATAATAACGCAGTATGACAGGTGGCATAGGTTCGATAGTCCGCTGGAAAACCATTTATTTTACAACGATTTTGATGGTTATACTTGTAACCTGCGTTTTACTTCTTCCAAAGAAACTTTTTTGTGTGTCGTTATTATTGTTTTTATTATTCTTTATTATTTTTGTTGTTTGCTGTTATTTCTTGTTAATTGTTGTTTGCTGCACGCTGTTTTACCGAATTTTTCATACGATATATCAGGGTGAGTCACGACTATTCCCTCGGTCTCTTGTGTCTAAACGCTAAAAGATATCAGTTTCAAATTTTAGTCAAATATGTTGGACGATAAGGAGCATATTTTAAAATTATTTGCAAGTATACAGGGTGATTAGAAAAAATTCCAGCATATCAAAGTTGGGTTATTTTCAATAGAACACCCTATATTGTGTACCATTTTTGGATTGTACGTCATAAATTAGGATAACTTTGTTGATGGTTCCCTATACCTATCTGCTGCCAATATCGAGAAAATTTGATTTTTATGAAAATGTCGGCTTTCGCGAAAAAATTAAAAATAGTAAAACTGTATGACTATTTACATTTGTAAGAAGTTATTTTGACAAAGTGTGCTTTCAATAAACCGATAGAGCATTTTAATATTAGCTACATGACCTTAAGCAAAATAATTCATACTTTATATTTTTTCAACTATCAATAACTCTTTTAAGTTAAATGGAACATGCTGTATTTATCCATCTTATGTGAAAGCATATTAAACCCCCTACCAAAAACTATAAAGATGTCTATCTCTAAATTTAACGATTAAAATGTTATTAACGATACATACAATATAGGGTGTTCCCTAAAAAATAACCTAACTTTGATATGCTGTACTTTTTTTAAATCGCCCTGTATACTTGCAAATAATTTTAAAATGTACTCCTTATCGTCCTACATATTTGACTAAAATTTGAAACTCATATCTTTTAGCGTTTAGACACAAGAGACCGAGGGAATAGTCCTGACCCTGTAAATTTACTTTTAAACATGGAGGGAGAGCGATTTAGCAATAAAGAAAAATATGATATGCTGACATGCTATATTCTGTGCCATAAAAATTCTTATCAGTGTATATACAGGGTGTGGCACGAAGAGTTTTGATTACAAGTTTTTAGGGATGCAGTCATAGCAGAAATGTAAAATTTACCAGATTACATTGTCGAAAATGCTGATCTCAAATGTAATATTTTCGCGAATGATCTACTTCCGGTACACCGGAAGTGCATACCAACTCGCTTATTTTAAATAAAATATGGTATTTTTTATTTTATTTCTAAATTCTCCATCAAATTTTGAATAAATTTCCTCTACCATGTCCTATGTCAAAAACTAATAGCATCGAGAATCAATAGAATGAAAATAAAAATAGCCATTAAAAATTGATATAACATACTGGATATGGTATTATAATATAAGCGAGTTGTAATTGTTTAAAAATGTTGGAATTGAGTGGTATGTGTAAAACGACCGGTACAAAAAATGTAATATTTTAAAAGACGGCACACTTTAGTGATCCTTTATAATTTTCTATGAAAAATTTCGTCGGTAGCATTTTTGTTTGTGGCAATATCATGATTTATTTGGAAATGTTTTTCCCGCAAAATTGAAAAAACTGAAAATATCTCAAAAACTATTAATTTTTGACATAAGACATGAAATTTACTCAAAATTTGATAGAGAATTTAAGTAGAAAATAAAAAAATACTATATTCTATATAAAAATAAGCGAGTTGGTATGTACTACCGGTGTACCGGAAGTAGATCATTCGTGAAACTATTATATTTAAAATCAGCATTTTCGACATCGTAATGTGTTAAAATTTTACATTTCCTCTATGACTGTATCTTTAAAAACTTGTGATCAAAACTCTTCGTGCCACACTCGGTATATAATATTTTAATAAAAATGAGTGACATCTTCGTAATAACGTCTAAACTTTGGCCAGGTGGCATTATTCATGGCAGTTTGTGGGAGTCTAAGCAACATTTTTCATTATTTGGAAACTTTCACGATTAAAATCAAGGTAATTGGCTTAACTACAGTATTACTTTAACTTGGTGTTTTTTGTTTAGCCATAAACGTTGTGATTTTTAAAAGATCCTTGATTTAATTTTCCCACTACACCGTATGCACTTATTTCGTGAAAATCTTCTTTGCTGCAGATCCTTAAGCGTAATAGTTTTAAATATTAACTGATTTAAAACATATATGTATAAGTTTTAGTTTTTGGATCCTCGCCAATCATTATATTTAAGTAAATAATAAATATTCATTTTATTGATAGATTAGTAGATAACTTAAGGAGAGAGAGCTGTACATACCTTTTGATAATTTCTGGGCTTCCATTTGTCTACTTGCCCCGCCCATAATCAAACCGTATGTGTGGTGATGATATTTCATCAGTTCTTTTAAAACACCAAAAGTTTGCATTGATAATTCTCTTGTAGGTGATATAATAATAACCCCAGTACCTATAAAATACATTTGTTAAACTGTTTGATTATTTCGGTAAAAATATATTTACCATTCCTGGGCATAAATTTTAATTTATAAATCAATTCTATTGCTGGAATGAGAAACGCTAATGTTTTACCAGAACCTGTCTTCGCTGCACCAACTAAATCCCTGCCTTCTAATAAAGGTGGAATTGAACGCGCTTGTATTTCAGTTAATTTTACAAAACCCATATCAGCAATTCCTTTCAATGTCAACTCGCAAACTTTACCTCGTAGGGAATCAAAAGTACACTCACTTAATATTTCTAAACCAATTGACGAACCTGGTACTAAAAGAAACTTTTATTAAATGGGCAGGTATTTATATGTCTCTTTTGTAATATTTGCAAGCAACCAGAGATACAGGTTTTAAATCAAATTACATTGACAGAATCTAATAAATATGGAGATAAAGTTGTACTTTTAAATGGTTACATACATGGTTTGAAAACTGAAAGTTTAATTTATAAAGATAAATTTATCGTTGTCCCGCAGAGTAATACGCAATTCGCGTACTTTGTACACTTCTAAACACATACATATGTACCTGGCGCTAGGCTATATCTCAGGAACGATTTACAGTACAGCTTCGGGAAAAAATATCACTGACTAAAGTGGCCTCGAGAAATATCTGGAAATTATTTAGTGAGTTGTAAGATGACCGCTAGATGGCGTAACTGAACACCAAAAATTCTAATTTGATACAAAATTTGCCAATTTAAGACCTATCACAAATATGAAAATCAGAATTTTCAGAAAATTCCGCATGAACAATTTTTTTGTATTGTAAGGAGAGAGTAGGAGGGAAAACTTTGTTTTGAAGGAACGCTTATAACTCCGGTAACAGCATTACTTCTCCAATCGAATACTTACAAATTTGAATCAATCTAATAAGTGACGTGCATGCTAGAGGGCGCCGCTTAATTTTTTTCGGAAACTTTGTTTTTTATCGAAAATAGTAAATGGAAACATATAGATTAAAAAAGTAATGCCTCACCCTGTATATAGTAAGAAATATATAGAAGTGTGTTTCAGTTAACATGAAGACAACCCAATAAATTGTTTATTAGCTAAGCAATTATCGTTAAACTTTTATCAGTGATAGTGGCCATTAAGATTAATATTTTTGTATGAATGAATTTTTGTTGGAATCTAAGTCTGGCCCACTATGATTAAAATAAAAAGTAGGGTTATTAATTATAAAATTATTAAGAAAAGTTGTTGCTAATCACTAAAATAATATGAATACGAAGATTCGCTGAAAAATTTTAATCTTGAAATTTTACTATATTTTTAATATATGTATTTTCTGACCTTTATGTACTTATCTTTTAATTCCTGATTTATTTCCACTTTACACTTCGTGTAATGCATCTTTAAACGCACGTCATCAATTTTTATGCGTACGAATCAAATCGGTACTTCTAGTTCAAGTTAAGCACTATATACATAATGCATTAAAATAAACTACACATTTCTGATAGTTCATATACATACAAAGTAGGTTAGGATTTTTCTATGGTTAGGATTCCGTCAATTGAGCGTGAATAAGCTGCATTAACCTAAAACACGCAGAACTTGACAAGACAATGATTACTAATGAATACAATCTGACACTTGATTAATGTAGTAGTCTAGATATGATTTATATTGCAGACGTACGTATTTTCCGCGCTTGAACATTCGACACCGATATAAAAGGATAGGTAGATTAACCAACAATCTTTGCTTATGTCATCAAACAATGACGTGCGTCTAAAGATCCATTACACGAACTGTACTTTACTTCACACTGTTATTCTGTACAACCCGTCGTAATATTTCCGGCGAAATTTCAAGGCAGGCTTGTCGGATCCTCTTGGATAGGTCCTCTCTGTCTTATTTTTAATAGCTCCCCAAAGAAAAAAGTTCAGTGGGATAATATCTTTCTCATCTTCTTCATCTTACAGCAAAATTCTCGTCCAATCATTCACGTACTATTTTTGCATTATGAAATGGAGCTCCATCAAGCTGTAAATACAGTTCTCGCTTTATATTGAGTGGTAAATCATAAATCACATCCATTCATTCTGTATTTAAAAAATATAAAAACCTTTGCGTGTTTAATATATCGAAAACGAAAAAGAAGCCAATGATCCTTGTATTTAAAATATCACACCACACATTCACTTTTCGTGAATATTGTCTTTTACAATTAATTATAAAACTTGGATTCTCCGCTGCCCAATATCTGCAGTTTTGTGATAAAACTACTTCGTTAGTGGTGAACGTAGCTTCATCAGTAAACATAATTTTTTTCAAAAATTCTCTGTCATTTAAACGATGTCCTTGGCACCATAAGCAATACTCCATTCTTCTATGCAAATCCCCTTCTTTAAGAGCGTGCAAGAATGTTGGCTTTTAAATTATGTCTACGTAAACATCTGCAAATTTTAGTGTAAGTGATATTTAAATTTCTACTCATATCCCGTAAACTTGTGCAAGGATTATGCTGCTAATATTACTTCATCATCTGGATGCCTTCGATTATTTGGATTACTGACGTTTCCAGTAGCGTGGGAAAGGCGATTCACGTGTGCAACTACCCCATGATGATAGGTAGACGTTCAGGATGTCTCGCGTTGAATTTTACAGCAACCTCGACAGGAGCGTACATTATCAGCAACAAGTCGAGTAATTTCTTCTTTTTCAGGAATAGTTAATCGTTGTTCATTCATCACACTAACACTTAAGTAAATCCTTCAGATATTTGATTTCATATAATTTCCAATTGTTTTGATTGTCCGTTGCACTTTTGATATTAGAGATAAGAATTTTTCAATGAGTTCATACAAAAATGTAGTCAAATTTCAAGATTAAAATTTTGCAGCAAAACTTCGTACTCATTTTAGTGATTAGCAACAACTTTTCTTAATAATTTTTCGCTCTATCTTCAATGCTAATATGACTTTAATAGAAACTAGTTTTTATTTTAATCATAGTGGGCCAGATTTAGACTCCAATAAAAATTCATTCGTGCAAAAATAATAATCTTAATGGCCAGTGTCACTGATAAAAGTTTAATAATAATTGCGAAGCTAATAAACAATTTATTTGGTTGTCTTCATGTATAGTGAAACACACTGTATATAGTTACCCAGCAAACACAACTATGTATATAATATATTAATGTTATATATTCGCCTATCTTTAAACACTGTATGATATATTAATTGTAATATACATGTAACTTACAATTTCAGAGATATTACTTGGTTTGGAACTTATAACATAGATGTAACATTTACAAAACGGTGTAAAAAGTAATTCGTGTAATGGTGTTAATAATGGAGTCTTTGCTTTAAAATTTTAGCACGATTGCAGGTACTTCGTAATTGATATAATATTAATTAAATGACATTCACATATTTTATATGTTAAAATTTTAGATATCATATATGAATATGTATGTATACATCCAAATTTATGTTATACATATAACTGAGTAATATTACAATGTAGTCAGTTTGAATCCTCATTGAGATATAACATACATATATGTTGGTTTACTGGGTAACATATAAGTTGTGCTCACGAAAGATGATCCCTGTGTCATCAATTACATTTGCATGAATCAAATCAGTACTTACCACTTAGCATTCAGTGCCCTCTGAATTATGTCTACAAAAAAATATAAGGATGAATAGAATATGAATTACAATAATTGACAAGAACATAATTCACGGATGAATTTTTCAATCTACTTACCGATCTGTATGTAGTCTGTGATTATATTAATCCTCTTGTCAATATGATAAATACATTTCAAGTCTAGATCACATTTTTACGTTACCTTAGTACGCTTGATATTAGTAGTTCTTAAGCTGCCTTGCACGTAACATGAAAGACGTTATGGTTATTATTTAGTGTTTCTTGATGCATTTTACACGTTTTCATTGAGTGAAACTTTTAGTGAATAAAGGAAATAACTGTTCATGCGGTTAATTGTATGTACTATTAGTACGGTTAATTGTTATGTGACCAGTGAAGTCCGCATCATATGGGATTTTTTTTTATGAATAGATTTATTCTAAATTTGAGTTTGCCACCAATTTCTGCTTCGATCAAGATGAAAATTAACCAAAAAAATAATAGTCACGTGATTCGCATTATCTGTCAAATTAATTTTTTTTCCAAAAAAAAATTAAAAGTGGGGTTATTTCTCAAAATATCGAAAAAAGTTATTAGAAAAAGTTTTTCTAAATGCAATTTTTAGCCCATATGCAAAATTTCAGCTGCATAAGATAATTTAGATTTTTTGCCAATTTTTTGTAAATTGCTCAACTGTTGCGAAATAAGACTCAGCGCAACCTACATAAAACTTCTTAGTTTTAACAATGCTTTATTCCAGACACATTTTCTTTAAGGCTGCGCCATATTCAATGTGTGTTTTTCTACAAAATCCAAATAGGGCTATTAAAATTTGGTCACATGTGATGCAAAGTTTATCTGTTTTTGACCCTGTATAAGGCAACTTCATAAAATAACTATTTTTGAAAATGTAGTTTGTGTCTAAAAGTAATAGACATTAATATTAAGAAAATAAGTCAAATTTTCTAATAAAATAATCGTAATACATTATAAAAATGAAACGCATTTAAAATTCCACATTTCCAATTAATAAATATTTGAAAAACCTAAAAATTAAAATTACATTTCTGTGTGCCTCCCATTGCGTTCAATACAAACAATTGTTCTTCCTGATACATCTTTAATGGAGTTTCTAATACTAAGTGGCCTTATTTCTAAAATACAGTTTCGAATCACCGTTTCCAAATGATCAACATTACGGAAAGGTTTTTCTTTGTAAACTTTTTGTTTTAAGTAACCCCACAAGAAAAAATCAAGTGGGGTTAAATCCGGAGACCTGGCCGGCCAGTATTGCTCTATATTACGCCCAATTACTTTGCCCCTAAATATTTCCAAGAGGCGTTCTTGAATCCGTCTTGTAGTATGGATGGGAGCACCGTCACACTGGTACAACAAATTATGCCTTATTTCAATAGGCATATTGTCAAAAATTTCAATGACCTCGGTGTTAAGGAAGCGTAGGTATTCTTCAGAATTTAAATTGCCTCTAAAAAAATAAGGCCCAACAACTTGATCGTTTAATATACCGCACCACACATTAGTTTTAAAGGAATACTGGTCCTTGCATTCTATTATAAAATTTGGATTTTCTTGAGCCCACCATCTACAATTTTGAGAGCTAACAACGCCGTTTGAAGTGGAAGTGGCCTCGTCGGTCCATAAAACATGAAACGGAAAGGACACATTTTCTTCTTTTTCCCCCTGGTACCAAAAAAGAGACACCCAAACGTATGTCAAAATCTTGTTCCTTAAGAGTATTTATAAATTTAGGTTTATACGGCTTAAATTTATTTTTGTGCAAAATATTCCTTACACTCTCTTTGAACGTCAATTCTGCGAGAAACATGTCTAATACTAGTTTGACCATGTTCCACAATATCTAAGCAAACATTTAATTGGACTTCTTCACTATGTTTTATAGGATTGTGAGGTTTTTTAAATGAACTTTCCACCGATCCAGTTGATTTAAATTTCACCATAATCCTACTCACAGTAGATTGTTGCACATTTTTGCCTGGATGCCTTTCATTAAAAATGTTGGCCGTTATACGATGACTTGTGTTTTCACCACATATTATTGTCTATTACTTTTAGACACAAACTACATTTTCAAAAATAGTTATTTTATGAAGTTACCTTATACAGGGTCAAAAACAGATAAACTTTGCATCACATGTGACCAAATTTTAATAGCCCTATTTGGATTTTGTAGAAAAACACACATTGAATATGGCGCAGCCTTAAAGAAAATGTGTCTGGAATAAAGCATTGTTAAAACTAAGAAGTTTTATGTAGGTTGCGCTGAGTCTTATTTCGCAACAGTTGAGCAATTTACAAAAAATTGGCAAAAAATCTAAATTATCTTATGCAGCTGAAATTTTGCATATGGGCTAAAAATTGCATTTAGAAAAACTTTTTCTAATAACTTTTTTCGATATTTTGAGAAATAACCCCACTTTTAATTTTTTTTTGGAAAAGAAGTAAATTTGACAGATAATGCGAATCACGTGACTATTATTTTTTTGGTTAATTTTCATCTTGATCGAAGCAGAAATTGGTGGCAAACTCAAATTTAGAATAAATCTATTCATAAAAAAAAATCCCATATGATGCGGACTTCACTGGTCACACTGTATAACAAATAGGAATTGAAAAACAGTTATTTTCGTCATAAAAAAAAAAACAAGTTGAATATGCAATATTTCTTTAATAGTCAATTATTTCCAAAATTACAGGAAGTAATGTGCGTAGTTGCAAAATATAGCTTTTGTGGTGAAAGTTCTATTAAACTTATTCCTTTGTTTGTTTGCAATGCTTTCGAAATTATGAATTAGTAGTAAGCTTGTGCGATCAATAGCGGATGGATTTTTTTTTTCAAATTTCATACTAATTTAAAAAAAATTACAAATCAATTATAAAAGGAAATTACAGTAGCAACTATCACGCTGTTATCGAGTTACTGACATATTTTTAATTTGGAAAAAGTAAGTAGTAGAAAAACATTTTAAGGTTAGTTTGCATCAAAGCTGAACTTAGAAAAAAATGTTTAACTACTTCTTCCTCCCACTCCCTAGTTTGATCTTATTTAAACAAAATATTAATTGTTTTATTTCTACGTGTTTCAATGAATTCTACAACAGTTTCGCTGTATTTGTGGACATTTTAATTCATTTAATTAATCGGCCATCAATCGGAATCTTGCACTTCGCAAGTTAGTTCTGCAAACTACGTAATTGCATCGTTGTTTTTCGTCGCACATATACCTCTGGTGAGTAAATCTGCCAAATTGTCGGTATTTGAACAATAGTTCATATAAAGTTTGTTCAGGTTGCGAAAAATAAAGGTCCTCGGACGTCCGACGCAAGCGCAGTTGATAAAAAGCGTTTTGGTTATTTCCGTACTGTTTTTGATTTGTGAGTTATCTGTTCTGGTTTCGTTAAGGAAGTATCCACAATTATTTTGAAGCGTCATACATCGTTCATGCTCCGAGGTGTGGACAAAGTTCAACAGGTTTAGCGGCGCACGCGCTTTATCATATTTAATAAACGGGTCGATGGCCGCAGTGGTTAGGCGTTGTGGGAGGACGATAGGTGCCGGGGTTCAAGTCTCTGGAGGGACGGTGACATTTCTTCAGAGAGTTTAATCCCGGATCGACTTGCCATTCGCTGTTGGGAGCAAAGTGATTAACAGCGCGGCATCATAAAAAACGATATGATGCTGTCACAAAGCCGTTTAAACACAACTTACACACACAAAACTACACCGCGAGAGTTGTAGTGATAGCCAGACAAGCGATACAGCTTACGGAGTCGCTGCAACTAAGCACCCACCACACATTAAAAAAAATAGTATTTTCAGGCGATTATTTTGGTGAGGCTAAGCATCAAACAACTGTGAAAACGGCTATGTTTGTAAAGTTTTGGATTTATCAAGGTGGCCTTGTTATGCGATGAACGAATTAGTAGCTTTTGTATTGCTATTTACTTTACGTTTATACAACTTATACAATTGTAATAAAGTTAAAATTTTATCTTTTGTAAAAAAGTTGTCGTCTTCTGTTGATTCCAAATAAGTATTCACCTTCATTTTAAATATTGATAATCTGTATGTCGTGTCTTTATTGTATATTCTACTCAATTCTAAAACTAGTACATATTTATCTTGTGCAGATGACACTGCAATCGATCAAATACTCGTTCTGGTTTTGTGCAAATCCGTAAATATCCGCAACAATTCAAGACGTTTGGCATCTATGCATTCTGTCCGGCGCAATTTTATAACATCTTGAGATATACAAATCAAAACAAAGCTATAGTGTCCAAATGTCGAATGCTAATCTAGAATTTTAAATTCTAAAATATTTCGTCATCTCCAGTTTTGGACGGGTTTAACCAACAATAGTACGTATAGTATAATATACGTATAGTACGTATTTGCTAATAATTCAATTTCAGTGCAAAAATATAGTACAAAAGTAATACGCGTTTATTTGTTGTCAGATATATTAGATTGTTTTACTATTTTTGTCAATGCTATATTTTGGTCGAAATATCTCACCAGAATTATTCCAACCTTAAAATTTATTCTAACAGTCATCATTGTAATGTAGTATTTGAACATTAGTTAAATTTTTCGCCTGTAGTAATTCCCATTAATTTTCTGTTTTCACTTGCAATGAGATTCCTTCGTCCACGTTATTTACGGTTAGCTAATTTATACAAACTTGCAAATTCATAAATTTTTCAGATTCTTAAGGTATCAAAACAAATTTCGGGTACTTCGCTAGTAATTATTCTATTTTCTTAATTAATATCAAATAAACCATTACTTTTTTTGTAATATAAAATTTAACTCAACTTTCACCACAAAAAGTTAATTTTGAACGAAGCGCATTTGTTCCTGTAACTTTGGTAATAAGTAACATATTAAAGAAATATTACATATTTAACTTGTTTTTTAGGAAGAAATAGCATTTTCCATTCCTATTTGTTATACAGGGTGAGCCGCATAGATTGCATAATAATGCACTGGCGTGTTCTTTGGTCAAAAAGAAAAAAAAGTCCTAATAAATATATATTCGCAAGTGCATAGTTTCCGAGATAAACATTAAGTAGGCTTACTACTTTTTTTTAATATTATAATAATTCCAATTTTTGACGTATCTTAATTAGACGTTTTTGAGATTACTACAGAAGAGTTAGTAGATATGGTTTTTGTTTATGGTTTAGCCGATGAAAATTCGTTGCTAGCATCGCGTTTCTATGCAGAACGATATCCTAACAGAAATTTGCCGCACCACCAAATGTTTGCAAGTTTTCTAGCGTTTGCGAGAGACTGGAAGCGTAAAATTGAAAGAAACCAGGGACAGAGCAAATGTTAGACCCGTGCAATTGGATGAAGCCATTTTGGCGAGAGTTGAAGAAGATACAACAACCAGTACAAGATGAATTTCCGCTATGGAAAATACGAGCAAAACCATCTTTACACCCCTTTCATTATCAACAAATGCAAGCTTTTAGCGAAGGAGACAGTGAAAACAGAGAACCTTTTTGTAGTTGGGCTATACTTCGTGAACAAGTGAACGTTAATTTCCCGGCAAATGTCTTATTTACCGACGAAGCCATTTTTACGTGAAACGGGATTTTTAATCACCACAATGCGCGTATATGGAGCGATGAAAATCCCCATGGAATGTTGAAAAAAAACATCATCAAAGACGCTTTTCTTTCA
Source organism: Holotrichia oblita (assembly GCA_023690525.1). Lineage (NCBI taxonomy): Eukaryota > Metazoa > Arthropoda > Insecta > Coleoptera > Scarabaeidae > Holotrichia > Holotrichia oblita. Next base: position 46,132,753 of record CM043018.1, on the reverse strand, counting down.
ACGTTTGGCGTGGAGTTATAGCAGATCAAGTACTAGGACCCAGTTTTCTCCCACACAGGCAAAGAGGAGATCCATACCTTCAATTCTTACGAAACAAATTGGAAGCAATATTAGATGACAAACTGTTTACTCTGACCTAGATTTATAACCTAGATGATTTAAGAAATAATATTAACTATGCTTTTAAACAAGTCAGGCAAGTTCCGGGAATTTTTCAAAAATGTTTCGATAATGACAGCACGATGTTCGCCAGTCCAAATCATGATGACAACTAAAATGGCAAGGCATGTGCTACCAACTGAAAACACTAAGCTGCCCATCGCTTCAGTGGCGCGGGCACAGTAGCGGTGCAAAATGTGGGAGATTATTCTGCCGGACCCTGTATATGCGCCTTTTTTATTGCGCTCGGGAAACTTAAAATAACTAATAACGTCACAGCCAGTCACTGCATAACACCGGTAAACTTCTATAAAGTAAAATGTTATCTTGACAGTCACATTTTGACATATTGTCGGCTATATAATTTCATAAAATTAATCCATTATAATTGCCAAGAGCAGTAGATTAACATTTCAATCAAATTATCAATACCTAAGCAAATGCAAATATTTACAGTTACCCTTACTTACTAACAATGTTCGCTGACAATACCTTGCCTGATAATCCCAATAAATAAACATTAGACATGCACATGGGTATAATATTCAAACCAGTCTGCTATCACATCAAATAAAAAATTGCTACTATAATGCTAGTGTAAGTTTGAACCTACTTTAAGAGGATCATGTTTTCAAATGAAGTGTTATATAACATTAATTATAGTACCAACAGTAAGTCTCTTAGACATAATTACTCTCTGGTTGATTGCTAATATCAGAAAAAATGTAAAGTCATAATTCCTCTACTCAAAGTTTATATACAAAAATTGTATTGTGAGGAGGAATGTCTTATTCGCCTTTAAATCATCATTACATCGGTAGAATATACTATATATACAGGCTGGAGCACCACATTTATCTTAGTGGATATAAGAAAAACAATAACATATTTTTTTAATCTTTTGGTTAGAGTATATGTAAGTCCATTGGAAGCATGTTCTAAAATTCTTTTAAAATATACAGGGAGCCCAAAAGAAAGTTAAGCAGTTATAAAAATTTAAATAAACACCGTGTATATTACTGCATATAATAATTTTAGAACGTGCACTCAATGGATGTGCATGCAGACTGTCCCATAAAAAACGTCAACAATCATAATTCCGTCATGTATTGTCCGATTTTATTTAAACAAAAGTAAATTGAATAGCATCAAAAATACTATAAAATAGTACTGTTTTATTTGTTTTCAGGTGTCTTCATTACTGTCAAACGATAGTCAACTTTTTTATTTTAAATGGCAATATATATGTTTGCCTATATTCGAATTGGATTTTTTTCTGAATTTAGCAATGTATAACAATCATATATCATCATAATATGTCAAAAATATGTTATCATAATATGTTATTATCATATGTCATATGAATATGGATCATATGGATGCCATTGAATTTAGACAAAAAAATCAGGAGAATAAATAACAGACAGGCTGTATACCCCAACAAAAAGATTTTAAAAATATGTTACCGTTTTTCGTATATCAACTGAGGTGAATGTAGTGCCTTGGCCTGTCTATATATATAAACATCACCTTCGCTGCGGTATATTATTTTAGTATATTGTAGTTGACTGCGACAAAATGCCACGGAAAGCATTTGTTAATATCTAATATACAGATGTGGGTATATCATACATATATGTCATACAGATTCCTTAATTGACGTCAACTTATGTATACCGCCAGAGACATTTTTTTCCACACAAGTTAACTGCTATTAATCTCGTGCGGCATAAACGCCTCCAGTCATTTGCTCGGAAAAACATTTGAATAGGATGGTACTTAAAGCACTCACAATCATATAGCTACTGAAAAAAATCACAATAGAAACAAAAATAACATTTTCATGCATTTCACAAATGACCGATAGTTCTAGAGGCATTTACTGCAGCGAAGGTGATATACCGGGTGACAACGGAATAAGGTAACAGATTATAACTTTTTTATCGTGTAATAGATTTACTTGACATTTAACTTTAAGTTATTTCATGTAATCGCGCATCTTTCTAAACTTTGCCACCTCCTCTTTCATTTCCTGTTTAACCGGAAGTGACATCAACTTTTTATTTTTAAATACAACTATGTTTGTTTTTTGTTATATTTTGATCCGCTGATAAATCTAGAATACGTTTATATGTTACACGATAGGATTTTATCTCAAAATGATCGAGAATAGTTAGTTTTTGGTAACAACAATAAAGTGCTCTTGAACACATATTCATGATTATTTCTTAAGGGTTAGTTGCATAGTCATCCAATCTACCGATTAGCTAGTAATTTTGACAATTAATGACAGTTCGTGAAATTTAGTATCAAGGGACACTACCCGTTAAAGATGCACGCACGTATTGTCAGCCTCATTAATTTGTATATTACACTTATAATAATTGCACTTATTCTTAATTATTTATAAATAATTTGATATTCTGTTAGTATGAAATCAAAGCAAATAAAATCACGAAGGAAATAATTTTATAAAAATAGGACGGGTGTATTTAAAAAAATTAAGTTAAGGCTATTTAAAAGTTGAACAAATTTTTTTCCATATTTTTCGAATATCTTTATTCCAAAATCATATTTTTGACAAAAATAGTAGATGGACTATGTCAAATTCATTGTTATTTTGTTTATGCAACGAACCCTTAAAAAATAATCATGAATATGTGTTCAAGAGCACTTTATTGTTGTTACCAAAAACTAATTATTCCCGATCATTTTGAGATAAAATCCTATCGTGTGACATATCAACGTATTCTAAATTTATCAGCGGATCAAAATATAACAAAAAACAAACATAGTTGTATTTAAAAATAACAAGTTGATGTCACTTCCGGTTAAACAGGAAATGAAAGAGGAGGTGGCAAAGTTTAGAAAGATGCGCGATTACATGAGATTACTTAATGTTAAATGTCAAGTAAATCTGTTACATGATAAAAAGGTTATAATCTGTTACCTTATTCCGTTGTCACCCGGTATATATATACACAACATATTACATACATGCAATATCAGTATGAGATATTTTCCTATTTTCTGTTTCACTGTTTTCTTCAATATTTGCTTCAGAACCTTCTTGGACGGCTTCTTCCTTAGATTTTTGTTTTTTAGCTGGAAAACAATAAATTAAAAAATAAATTTAAAATTATTTGACACAAATCAAATTTGTGCTTGAAAAGAATAGCATATCGAATGTTATCTATGCTAATATTTGCATCACCAGCCATAACATACATAACAGCCATAACATAGCAGTAATATAGCTGTTCAGAATAACAGCTTTGAATACATATTCGGATTAATTTTACTTGCAATCATGGCTTTTCCATTTTTGCAATAACAAAGTGCCGGTGCTTTCAAATGCAGAGAACAAGTTTGATCAATATATTATAATTAAAAAAAAACAATATAAAGGTTGTTCAATTAGCACAGTGAAGTAGTGTACAGTGGTCCAGTGTCTCCCCTTTCAATACACGTATGTCAATATTATCTTCCATTTGCCGGCGTAGGTAGTTCGGTGAGTCTCAGACATATCCTACAACCCAAGCCCTGAATATTAAACAGCAGAACAATTGTAGCAGGTACAAATATTTCTACGGGAAAAAGTTTTCAATGCAGTAGTATCAACTGCCGCTGAATATGTGTACGATAATCAAAGCACGATATTCAGTATTTTAAAATATAAAGGCTCTGCATATTCGTATCACTAATAGTAATTATATCTAATACTAAGAATAAAATGAGTTGTAATGGATCTGTATAATACTTTCCTATCATTTCAATATACAATTTGTATTTACTTAATTACTCTTAAATTTTATTTTCAATAAATGAATCTGTAGATAAATATGTAAATACCTTTCTTGTGCTTTGTTTTAAACACACATCTATAACTATTAATGATGTTTATACCAACAAGTTTATAATTTATAATGTAAAAGCAGAATTAAGTGATACCTACACAATATGCATAGTATGAACTATGAAATTATTTATTATCCACATATAATTTCTTATATACAGCTAAAATATATTGAAAGTTACAAGTCAAATCTTACTAAATTATTTAATTAATAGCATTATTTTACAAATGAAAAAAAATTACTGGGATATTAATGTTTAATGAAATATTATACATAGTTTCTCAATTAGTTAGTAGTAAGTCGCTGCAATTACAGTTCATGAGAGAAAACTAAATAAATGTAGTAATTACCTTTAAATTAAATTCATTAGGATTAATGAAAACGTAAACTATTTACAAAAGAAATGCATTCATAAAGTACTCAAACTCTCTTTTTACTATTACACATATAAGTTTGTTATCCATAAATGGAAACAAATTACTTACCGAACCTTAATTTTAAATTAGGCTAAATTTAAACAAATATTGAGAAGCGTTCAATAAAAGATTTTGCGATAAAGGCCTCCAATATAATAGAAACTGATCGCAATCATATAGATATATAGTTGTATTCATTTATATACATGTTATATTATTACACATAATTACCTAATGTTAATAAATGTATAGTACGCAATAAAAGCATAAAAACTAATTAAGCGTTACACACATACTAGAAGCATTATTCAAGAAAAAGGTAAAAGTACGACACAATATTGCAAGATGTGAATTTCTAGCCAACTGAAAAATGCAAATTGAAATTGACAATTCTAATATAGACACAATTATTAAAGGATATCGAGGAGAAGACCTATATAATGAATCAAAAAAATGGGAGACAATTCGTACATATTATAATATACGAACATTATTATAACTCTACCTGAGCTTAATTACCTGCTACATCGAGAGCACCCAACTCAAATAGCCTTGGCAGGGGAAGATAATATTGATATATATTCGTCTAACGGAGAAGACATTAATTTTTTATGTCACTGTACCTACACCCTAGATATTGTATCATTAGCGGTATAGACATTCAATACAGTATTTTACTCATCATTACGTATCAATGTGATAAATGAACACAATCAATGTCACTATAAAACATTGGCTGAAAAAGGGCATGAAACATAATCATTAATCCAGTTATATTTAGTTGCATGCAACAATTACAAAAAAATATTAAAAGAAAACAGCTCATTCTTATTATCATATGGATGAACTGAAGAGCCCCTCACACTTGCCATTTAAATTGCAACATGAACGATTTTTTACCAGTAAATAAAAAAAAATATAAATATACTCAATAACACTGTATTCTTACTTTTAAGTGGCAAATTTACTTCATGTTGTCGCTTAGTGCCTTTTCTTTCCTCATCTGTTTTTTCAATATTGTAAACTTCTTTCTGAATAGCTAGAAATTCAGGTGTATTTAGATTAATAAGGTACTATAAAATCTGTATGAAAATGTAATCATTCTGAAACTCACCATTTTCAGATTTTTTCGTTTCTAAAATATGAAGCTTTTGCTTTTCTCTCTTCCGTATTTTACGTAATAATACTTTATCTTGTATAGACATATTTAACAATAAATTACTTCAACACGTGTTGTATAAACCGCTAATAACCTTCTATGTCAAATGACAGATGACAGACGAACGACAGGGGATTTCTTTTCTTGATTTCCTGAATTACACGGTATTGGATTGGAGGCCACACTGGAGGCGATGAATGAGCCAGGGCTGTGGCCAGCACAGGGAGGTTTTATGGTCAAGGACGTTATGCAACTTAGTTCACGACTCCAGCGGTTTAGCGCTGTCTTTAGTTGTTTGTTTACAACGTTTACAAACTTTTCAGCCATATTGCGGCACATATTTGGTTGTATTGATATAAGTTTCATATTTATGGTTTCCTATAGGTACAGTCGTGGCCAGATAAATGTGGTACAAGCGTTTTTTTAAGAATTTTTATGGTGTAAGTTAGTATTTTGACATTTAAATGTCAAATTATTTTAAATGTTAAAACGTCAATTGAATACATTTTTACGATAGCACGAAAGCTAACAGTAGCTGATAAAGTTCGTATAGTTGTAATCACGAAAGATGATCCCTGCGTCACTTACATATAACTCAATCAACGACATTCAAGAATAATTTTCATATCCAAATATCTATTTATATGACAAGGACAGCCTGGATGACAGTTTGTATTTTGAAACTTCGCCTAGCACAGACGTACGGCTCGTGCAATTCACTTGAATAAGACAAAGACGAGATAATTTGACATACATTTGACAATGCATCTCCGTAGACATTTGATGGAACTGTCATTGATTTCGTCCTTACAAATACGTATTCATTTAACAATTTTTTGAAGTAATTTATTTTTTAATTATAATGGCAATACATTTTTTAATGACAATAAACAAAAATTGTTGTTTCAGGTTTTAGTAGAACATTGCGGTAGGTACAATTGCAACAACTTGTTTTAAATTTTTAGGGCCTGTCAATAAATCCCCACGCTCTTAAGGTGGGCACAATACCATAGACGATTCGTAACAGATGATCACGTAAAAAAATGGCCGATTTAAAACATGTAGCAGTATATAGAGGACTCTACTAATATCAATCTCAACAAATATATTTTAGCTAAAATCAGTTTCGAAATCTACATCGCTGCTTCCAAGGTTGCGTACCTATCAGGTAATAGAAAATATTGTTGAGAATGTAATCGTACGATGTGTGTGGCCTTTGCGTATTACCTATAGATACCATAAACTTGTTGCAATTATAAATATCTACAATATAATCGATGGTTTTAGCCGTTTTTATGATTAAATTAAGTAGTTTAAAAGTAAATATTATTTCTTTTATTTTACAATATTTGTACTTCACATTTTCATTACATGGATCTAACGTAAGTGTAGAATATAAACTATTGATATCAAGCTGTAAGAAATGACCGGTTTTGTACTTCCAGCAAAAGAATGCAAATATCTGGTTTAGACTACGTTTTACAAGAAATGTGTATTATGCGTATACTATGTATGTACAGTCGAATTTTTGGATCTTGTCCGTTGCGTCATTAACAGCGTAATAGATATACGTAAAATATTCATCACCGCCATTTAACGTACTTACATTATAGAGAGAAATGTCAACATGACATATATATGTATAAGTCGATTCATACCGATATTACTCAATGCTCATGACGTAACGAACAAGATCCAAAAATTCGACTGTACATATCTAATACTACTAATGGATAATTTATATTTCACCTATGTTAACATTTACCGAAAGCATCAAAGGAGGGATAATACAACATTCTCTATTGTCTTTCTCTCAATGTACTAAAGCAAATGTGCGCAGATACGGGCAGATGGGTACGATATTCGCGGTAAATACAAACTTTTTTTTATAGGAACAAAATAAATAACTCTGCCAAATTAAATTTTATTTATTATTTTATATTTAAATAGCATACATTGGATATACGTATGATGTCTGGCATACAATGACGAACACATATGTATGTAAAATAATCTACTCTCAACGTACGTTTCTTTGATATCTTGAGTGATGGCACAGCCCTATTTTTTAAAGAGAGACGATTACTTAACTTCCGTATGTCGACCACTGAATTGGCAATTTATATGCAGTTTAACGGAAAGTACAGGTTTTACTGAGTCCAAAACAGACCCCTTTTTCTTGCGGAGATTAGTCTAAGACACCTAAAAATTGTTCTAAAAAGTGTTATTACTAGGTTATGTTTCACTATTGTTTAGACATTTCTGCGAGGATTTTCAGTTGATACCAGCATTGACTACTTGACGCGTTATCGTGCATAACTTTTTTCTCCCGCTCTCTAGATGCTTATATTTCACTACCCACGCGCTCTACAGTATCTGCCCCGCCTCCTGGTATAAGATCAAAATGTTTGAAATTAGTAAGACAAGAAGAGAGAAAAGCAGCGTACGTACATTGGTTATTTGGTATATAGCGCACACATAAGAAATATCGATTTTTAGGTGTTTACATTTTGTGCGCGTGTTTGTCGAAGCACCTGCAGATGTTGCATTTAGAAAAAGATAAATCAACAAAGAAGTGACTGGATGAATTTATCAAGTCTACACTTCTTTTAATCTATTTTTTAAATACAATCACGGATGGTGTTTTCATTATTTTAGAATTATTAGAATTACATTACATTAATCAATATTTTTATTGAATTTGAAAAACAGCTGTGTATGTTAATGAAGAACCTTGTGAGAGAGAAAGGTTATTTATTTTTTTGAAATATTTTTTGTTTAGGTAATTTTAATATGCAAAAGAATTTATAATACACATTTATGTTGAAATATATTCTTATATTCGCGACAAAATACTCATTTTGTGTGATAATTTTTAGTGATAATACTAGCCAAACGGTTTATAATAAAAATGTTTAGTTGGAAATATTCTGAGAATAGCATTATACGAGGAGTAATCAATAATACTTTCAGTCGCAAATACTCTAGCATTTTGTATGTATCTATAGGCAATAAAAACCTTTACGAAACTATGTATGTTTGCAATTTTGAATATATTTTGTACAAATTTGAAATTATTATTATTAGATTAGAGAGATAGATTATTTAGTGTGCGCACGTATAGATCATAATCTTTGTGATTTTGTATATGATACACTACATCTTTAAAGAGCACGAAATATAATTTGTTGATAACAATACATAAGTAACATTTGGTATTGTTGTAACTTGCAGTGTTACAAATTAATCTGTTTAATAGAGCTCGTATTCTTTATATTAAAACAACGCAGTAATACACACCAGCGTTTCATTTTTATAAGAGAGCAATCTACATGAGTTTACATGCTTACATCTAGATCACTAACAATTTACAAATAAGGTGCCAAATTCAAATCATTATACATGAAACCTTCACGTGCATTTCAACAGATATTAATGAAACTCGACAATACTGATGAAAGTTGCTCTAATCATTTTTTAGAACAACGTAGTAGCTGGGAATGAAATACAATCTATTATCAATACATGTCAATTTATTCAATCACTAATTATTTAAAAAAATAATTAAAGAGGAATATAATTAATTACTCCTAATAATTAATAAAGAATATAATTCACAATATTAAACAAACTATACAAATGGATACTGTTCTGAAGACCTGAACATGAAATAATACTCAAATAAAAATACTAAAATTAGTTTTAAACTAGATTGTTGTCGAACGTAATCACAAGAAATATCCGCTAGTTTCAATCTCTAAAAATGCCATTCATGTTATTCGTATTTCTACAGGCGTAACATCGTAACAGTAACATTATAGGTATCGCAAGTTTTATATTTTTAAATCTTTTCCGACAGCCTCTGTATTTTGATATTCGTTTATATTCTGTATATACTTAGAGCATCAGATAAAAGTGGCATTCGATTTGTGCACCGTACAGTTTCGGAGCTGTTCCGAGTCACCTATCTGCCGTTCTATTTTGCCATGTGACTCGCACTTGTACAGCACCGTTTCAGCTTCCCCTCACCCCTGGTGCACCAATCTTTCGGCTGGAGCGATATGCTCCCGCATGCGCACTTGCGTTTGTTTACAAAAAAGTGTTGACAATTTGAATGAAATGTAAACAAAACGAAAACTTGAAAGGTTATGTTACATCTGTGATTACATGGCCGCCACCCCACCACCCTTTATTTGTTTACACTTTATCTGTACCTGAACTGTACTGAGTTAGTTCACTGTAAACGCACACGAGTAGCTCCGGAGCTGTTCCCGAGTAACCCTTATGGTCAAATCGAAAGCCACTAAAATTTCGGTTGAAAAGGCAAAAGCATACAAACTGAATGTAAGGATGAACAATTAAATTTTTTATCTGGTTTATTACTGTTTGTGATGTTATGTTATTAATAATTATCTTTTAATACCTGATTTATTTCCACTTAGAGGTCAATAAAACAATAAATAATTAAATACCAATTTATTGTTTTATTGACCTCTAAGTGGAAATAAATCAGTAATTAAAAGATAAGTACATAAAGGTCAAAAAATACATATATTAATTAATAATTATCTAAAATTTGAGTTAACTTAAGTTTTTGTGTTATTTATCTATTGGCCCCTTATATTTATTCAAAAATTAATGTTGACTGCTATTTACAACCGTATCATTATTAAATACGAATAATATTCCGACGTTTGATCATATTTTTAATTTTTAATTGCTAATTACACAAAGAATCGCTTAGGTATAAATTGCTCTTCATCAATCTTTTGCAAAAATTGTAGGCATTACTACCAATATATATTCAAAAAAAAATTAAAACAACCTCTTCCTTTAAAAATAAATACACAAACGCTTTTTAACGTCTATAAGTCAAATCAGCATTTTGTTTACGGTGCTCGGGAAACAAATATACTTATATATGATAAAGATACTGTCTAACTGCGGTGTGTGTGTGTGTATATATAAAGAGAAGTATATAAATTGAATTCTCGCCTATGTGCAAGAAGTAGGCGGTTACTTTACAGATTTTATTCATAAATGGGTGAATATACGTTTATGCAACCAAATACACAGTGGCGAAAAATCTCCATTTAGATGACAAATCAATTAATCAATGATACCAGTCAGAATTACGAAATATCGGGTGGCAATTTTAAAAAACTTTGTTCAGGAATATAAAAATAACAATCATTTTTTATTTTGCAGTATCTTTTAATACAATTAATAAGTATATTTCAGTGACTAAAAAACAGTTCTTCTTTTGTGTTTTATTAAATTTACCTACACAGTGAAATTTGATGTTAAGGCATAAAATTTATTTTTAAACTAATTATTTACGTGCTATTAATTGCAATTAAAACTAAACTAATTCTTTAGATACGTTCCTATTTTATATAATGCATTTGCACTGAATTTAATAAAATACAAGAGGAGATATGTTTTTTAGTTGCTGAAATCTTTCAGTATTAAAAGATATCTACTATAAAATATAAATGACTATTTTTTCATTCCCGAACGACGTTTTAAATTGCCGCTCGATATTTCGTAATTCTGACTTGAATCAACTGAAAATCCTCGCAGAAATGTCAAAACACTAGTGAAACATAACCTAGAAATAGCACTTTTTAGATCGATTTTTAGGTATCCTAGACTGATCTCCGCAAAAAAGGGGGGTCGTTTTGAACTCAGTAAACCGTGTACTTTCCGTTAAACTGCATATAAATTGTCAATTCAGTGGTCGACATACGGAAGTTTAGCCAAGGTATTTTATAAAAAATAAATACACACGTCTTCACATATTTATTCTAAAACTCAAAAATCATGGTGAAATCATGTCAAAAGCCATTTTTGTAAACAAGATATTGGAAACAAAGGTGACGCGTGCGCATTGTGGCCTTGGTACACTCGAAGATAGAGATATGCAGCTGCATAATATTAGTGCTATCACGGTTTGATATCGGATATTGTGAAGATCAAGTACCCATATAATACAATTCTTCGGTGTAGCGGGTGTAAGGTATTTCGAACGCTTATTTTCCTACATATTTTTTAATGAAATGCACAAACATTTTGATTTCTTTGTAACTTTTGTTTTATGTAGACGTATATAAATGTAAAAAAATGGACACATTTTCTATTTCATCCATAATACATTTAAAAGTTTGTTGTATTTGATATTTATTTCTTACTGCATGTATAATTTATGCAGAACGAAATAAATTATTTTTAGTATAGGTAAGCTTTCAAATACATACATACACAACCTTGCATAAAATTATGTAAACAATTTTGAATTTAATTTTTTTGTGTTTTCTCATAAGATTTTATTTGTTGCACTAAATAGAAAACGTACAATTTGATAACTTGCAAACATTGAAACACCTGTGTATTCGGAAAACATTTGTTGTAATCCCCGTCTATATCTCCATATCTACATTAGCGTTACATAGTTATGATTTTTTTCAACTTATCCATGACTTATCCTTATAAACATTATGGTTTCGACAGCGATTTCTAAAATATTTTCTTAAATTTCTCAAATTAGGCAACCTAATACGCACAATCAATTATCGACATCTTACAGACAAGTGCCAAAGTTAATTTGACAGATATTAATCATATATGTTGTTGTAGCTACTGACATAGCTTTTGCAAAAACGAATGCTTTATTTACAATTTTCGCAATTTGTCATTCATCTACGACGTCCCTCCGGAGGCATCATATCTTCATGTTTAATACAAAATATACCTACAATTAATTCTTTCTAAATCGGTCAAAAGCTATAAAAGTTTAATTCGGTTACCGACTGAGCACTCTACTATATCTTAAGGGCGCGCGACAAAACAATATGGCGGACATTTGTACCAATGTAATTTATAGTACCACCTATTCGGTTCTTTTTAAGAAAAAATACGCAATTGTTTTGCGAAATTATAGGTGCAATGGAATGGTGAAACTATGGGTTTCGAAATGACGCACGCCAAATCTAAAATAAAAGTATTCTTAATAAGAAAAAAAAATAAAATTGTTTGAAGCAGTCGGGAATTTAAGGAATTGCGGCTAATCTAGGAATAAATTCAAAAATCTGAGATAGTCAAATTGAAACTAGATATGTATTCTATTAGATACAACATGTAGTAGCGTATTTCATAGTTTAAATTTTGCAAAAAGCTACCGAATAAAAATTTTGCAATAAAATTTAGCCTAGATACGATCCGTGTTAAGGAAGTCGTGGGTAATACAGAAAATCGGGAAAACCTAATGTTCGGGCATTGCTACATAGATGTCGCTGCTAGCGCTCGCAACTGTGACCGCATTTTCAGCTAAATGCCGCGAAACGATAACATATACGAAATATTATTATTATTTAAAAAATTACTTTGTAGAGACCTAAAACAGTACGGCTCAAACTAATTATGCAAAGATAATACAGAACATGCCTTGTTTGCTAACCTAAATGCTACCGATATATTAACGCAATATAATACGTTAAGAGACAGAATGGCATATCTTGATCCTAAACCATAGGTATTTACAAAAATGGTGAATTTGAACCACGTAATTTAGAATTTACAAAGTTTTTCTGAAAAGTATTATATTAATTGAAAATTGGAATTAAATGAACGATATATTATATTTATCATTTCTTCGCTTTTAACAACCTTTAGTGAAAAGGTTCTTTTTACTAGAGTAGGGTAAAGTTTCGATATGTTATCTCAATACTGGTATCGATTATTCGATATCTGAGATAACGCTGGTGTATCGATTCTAAGATATAGGAATTTAGGAATGAATTCTAGAGGGTATCGATACATACGAACCGATGTCAAGAAATTCATTACAAAGCCCATTACATTTATGAATAAATCTAGTAGGTACTTCGTACATCAGTAAATTTTTAACAATGTATATATGTATAAATTATCTGTTTTTGAAATAAACAGACTATATTACATATACCAGTTCGAAATTGTATAAAACTATGCATTAATTACCGTACATACTGTGAATTGTTGATATCGATGCAAAATATGTCTTCAAAAAGACAATTTTTAATAAAAACAATATTATTATTGCAAAGGAACCTCAAACGACAAAAAAACACCAATAAACTGTCGGTGCTACTAAATAGAATAGTTGCTACCTGACATTCCCATTTGTGGTAATAGACTCAACCAAGCAAAAATGTGTCGTCTGCGCAGCTATGACGAATGTAGCCTTTTCATTCTTTTCTGTGCGAACTCTACACGTCATATGTGAATTAATTTTAAAAATAAAATAATTAAAATATGCTGTAGTTAATTGTATTTAAAAAAATATCAGATTGTAAAAAGTTCCATAAAATGCTACAATATATGGATAAATAAATAGTATCCTATCACTTTCTTATTTATTTATATTTTTCTATTTAGTTCATACGTCTCCAACGTGTAGGATTACACAAACACATGTATAAAGCATGATAAAGTATAAACAAAACATTCTTTGTGTGTATTGTGTACTAATAGAATAGATTTTCTCTATACTTATCCGATTTATCTCGAGCTAACAACAGTATTGTACAGAACGTGCGCGTTCTGAAATACGCATGTACCTATAAAAGCGAGATGAAAAATGTTGCACATATAAAACTAATAAGAATTTATTTGAAACCCACGATATGCATATAGTCCATCCATCAGAGTCCTCTATATGTGAAGATCAAAACTTAAAGTCTAATGTTATAGATGGCAGCACATGCCGGAACAATATTAACTTATCTGTCCCCCACCATTCGTTACGTACTTTTAACGGCACCTTAAGGTGCGGTTAAAATATAGTAGATTCCTCAGTCGGTAACTGAATTAAACTTTTATAGCTTTTGGCCGATTGAGAAAGAATTAATTGTATATTTTGTATTAAACATGACGATATGATGCCTCCGGAGGGACTAAGCTATTTTGTTTGTAAAAATAACGTCAAAATTTATTTCAAACAACGAGTAAATAGCAATGAATTGAAATAATTTTGCATTTAGAATATAAGGAAAAAATCGTAGATGAATGCCAAATTGCGAAAATTGTAAATAAAGCATTCGTTTTTGCAAAAGCTATGTCAGTAGCTACAACAAGTTATATGATTAATATCTTTTTGGCACTTGTCTGTAAGATGTCGATAAGTGATTGTGCGTATTAGGTTGCCTAATTTGATAAATTTAGGAAATAAGACAAAGAAAATATTTTAGTAATCGCTGCCCAAAACAATGTTTATAAGGGTAAGTTGAAAAAAATCATAACTCAAGTTATCAAATTGTACGTTTTCTATTTAGTGCAAACAAAATCTTATGAGAAAACACAAAAAGATTAAATCCAAAATTGTTTACATAATTTTATGCAAGGTTGTGTATGTATGTATTTGAAAGTTGACCTGTACTAAAAATAATTTATTTCGTTCTGCATAAATTATACATATAGTAAGAAATAAATATCAAATACAACAAACTTTTAAATGTATTATGGATGAAATAGAAAATTTGTTCATTTTTAAAAAACAAACGTTACAAAGAAATTAAAATGTTTGTGTATTTCGTTGAAAAATATATTTTTTTTTGTAGGAAAATAAGACAAGTTTGATATACACTATTATGTTTATTGAAACCAGGAAATATGCTGCAGATGTTAAGCAGTGACGTAGCGTTCAAAATACCTTACACCCGCTACACCGAAGAATTGTATTATTATATGGGTACTTGATCTTCACAATATCCGAAATCAAACCGTGATAGCACTGTATGCAGCTGTATATCTATATCTTCGAGTATACCAAGGCTTCAATGCGCACGCGTCACCTTTCTTTCCAGATTTCTTGTTTACAAAAATGGTTTTTGACATGAATCCACCTTGATTTTTTACAGTTTTAGAATAAATATGTGAAAACGTGTGTATTTATTTTTTACCTTGGCTAAACTTCCGTATGTCGACCACTGAATTGACAATTTATATGCAGTTTAACGGAAAGTACACGTTTTACTGAGTTCAAAATGACCCCCTTTTTTGCGGAGATCAGTCTAGGAAAAAGCGATAAAAAGTGCTATTTCTAAGTTATGTTTCACTGGTGTTTTGACATTTCTGCGAGGATTTTCAGCTCATCCAGTCAGAATTATGAAAGATCGAGCGGTAATTTAAAACGTCGTTTGGGAATGAAAAACTAGTCATTTATATTTTGTAGTATCTTTTAATACTGAAAGATTTCAGCAACTAAAAAACATATCTCCTCGTGTATTCTATTAAATTTAGTGCAAATACATTATATAAAATAGGAACGTATCTAAAGAATTAGTTTAGTTTTAATGGACCGGTTGCAATTAGGCAAAAATCGCTAATCGACATGCGCGGCGCGAACTAAATCACGCCCATTTTTTCAAATATTTAGTGGCTTATCCAGTGCATGAACTACGAAAGTTCCCCATGTCCGCGTTGTTCCCAATACGTTGATAACTTGTTAAAATTGAAGTTTTTTAACTTCCTCAAATCTTTCGTCCACATTTTTAATAAGAGAAACGTTCGAAGATGACAAGTTCCAACAACCGCATGCGATATTCACATTTGATTCACATCGTCCGCGTCCAGACTGCTACCAACATTGTAACTTCAAATAATCTAGGTGTATAACAGTCACAGTCACCATGGTTACCGGGCATAAGCAAAGAACATTTTTTTATAAATGAAATCGATGCATTGCAATTAATAACAATTAAGAGACATTTGACAAAATGTTAAATCTAATATTAAAAATATCTTCAAATTTAGCCAAAATAGTATGTAAATATTCATAATTTTTTTCTTAATATTAACTTACACATTTAATTGTGTATATGACACGTAAATAATTATTTTAAAAATAAATTTTATGCCTTAACATCAAATTTCGCTGTTTAAATTTAATAAAACACAAAAGAAGAAATGTTTTTTAGTCACTGAAATATACTTATTAATTGTATTAAAAGATACTGCAAAATCAAAAATGATTATTATTTTTATATTCCTCAACGACGTTTTTTAAAATTGCCGCTCGATATTTCGTAATTCTGACTGGATCAACTGAAAATCCTCACAGAAATGTCAAAACACTAGCGAAACAAAACCTAGAAATAGCACTTTTTAGATCGATTTTTAGGTATCTTAGACTGATTTCCGCAAACAAGGGGTTCGTATTGAACTCAGTAAAACGTCTACATTCCGTTAAAGTGCATATATAAATTGCCAATTCAATGGTCCACATACGGAAGTTAAGTAATCCTCTCTCTTCAAAGCAGGGCTGTGCCATCACTCAAGATATCAAAGAAAAATACGTTGAAAGTTTATTTTACATACATATGTGTTCGTCATTGTATGCCAGACTGACATATGTATATCCAATGTATGCTATTTAAATATAAAATAATAAATAAAATTTAATTTGGCAGAGTGATTTATTTTGTTCCTAATAAAAAAGTTTGTATTTATCGCGAATATCCGCGTACATTTGCTTTAGTAGGTCCATTGAGAGAAAGACAATACAGAATGTTGTATTTTCCTTCCTTTGATACTTTCGGTAAATTTTAACATTGGTGAAATATAAAATTATCCATATACCTACCTATTTAGTAGTACTTTATGTACTTACATACATAGTATATGCATAATACACATTTCTTGTAAAACGTAGTCTAAACGAGATATTTGCATTTTTTTGCTGGAAGTACAAAACCGATCATTTCTTACAGCTTGAGAATAGTTTATATTCTACACTTACGTTATAGATCCATGTAATGAAAATCTGAAATACAAATATTGTAAAATAAAAGAAATAATACTTTGCTTTGTTAATTTAATTAAATTAAATGGTTTAACAGTATTTACAGTATCAAAGAAACGGCTAAAACCGTCGATTATATTGTAGATATTTATAATTAATTGCAACAAGTTTCTGGTATCTATAATACGCGAAGGCCATACACATCGTACGATTACATTCTCAACATTTTCTATTACCTGATAGGTAGGTACGCAACCGTGGAAGCGGAGATGTATATTTCGAAACTGATTTTAGCTAATTTAATATATTTGTTGAGATTGATATTAGTAGAGACCTCTATATACTGCTAGATGTTTTAAATCGGCCATTTTTTTACGTGATCATCTGTTACGAATCGTCGATGGTATTGTGCCCTCCTTAACCCAAAAATGAAAAATGTCATAGCTGCCATATTCATTTTGATATTTACAGTATTTAACATGACGCCGAAGTATATTAATTCATTTACAAGCAGGAGAGAAATTGCACAAGAAATGCGGTTAAATAAAACCATTGTGATGAAGGTTAAGAAACAATAAAGTTACTAAGGTGTGTTTTGTTTAGCATTTGGATCAGTTCTGTCACAGAATCTGATCACGGTGCGAAATCTCTCTAATTAAGAGGTTATATCGTGATTTAGAGCCGTCTATTGGATCGTGAGAACTGTTAGCGGCAAAATTCAAAATAGTATTTTATTTTCATATAATGGGCTTGTTCAGCAAAAAAATTTTATTTTAATAATCGAAACCAAAACTCATTTTAAACTGATTCTCAAAATTTTAGATTTTTCCGTCGACGTTGAAACCCTCAAATTAATTAAAGAAATTGGACTGAACGAAAACGGGGCGTGGTTACTTGTGACGTCACACCACACGTCTGTACTATAAGTTATTCGAGCACTGCGAGCGGACTGTGTATTATACTTACCGTGTTGTCGTGTAAGAGACAAAACGCTTGACTGTTACGATTTACTTTATTTCATAATGAGTAAGAAGAAAGTGGCATATAAATATTGTTTGGTTCCTAACTGTCCTAATACATCCAAAAATGCCCCAGAGAAATTGTTTATTAATGTACCCTCTGACATTAAAACTAGAAAAGTTTGGCAGAAAGCAATGCGTCGTAAAGTTTTTGTATCTGACAAATCCACTGTGTATTGCTGCCAAGATCATTTTAAAGTAAGTTATAGTGTATTTATCTAATAAGATCATTTTATATATTAACCAGCTGGCCCAGCAGACTTCGTTCTGCCTAGAAAACTATTGATTTAGACATTTAATGTTTAATGTATTGTTACGGGTACCAGCCCCGCCCGTCCCGTACCACCACTCGTGTCCCGCCCGTCCCGTACCGCCCCCTTGTCCCGCCCGTCCCGTACCGCCCCCTTGTCCCGCCCGTCCCGTACCACCCCCTTGTCCCGCCCGTAAAAAGATAACGATAAAGATGGCATCGTAAAATCACTCCCTACAAAATGAATTTTCTTGATAATTTTTCTTTTCGGGGATATTTCGGGAATTTTCTTATTTGGCCGGAGACCAGTACGCATTGGTGCGGATCATCGAAATCGGTCCAAGCGTTCTCTCCAAGCGTAGTAACGTGCGGTAGGTAACTAACGGCTTTCTCTTTTATATATATAGAAGATAATGTTGGGGTATTTGTGAAAAATACAAGACACTTATTTGAACACTTTTTTATTTAATTTTTAATTTTTATTTCGTCTATTTAGAATGGGAGCGTATAGTGACGACTGCCTTAAATTTTCAATCGTATTATCGAATCTTATACACAAAGTACCCGCTTACTCTTCTATGTGTCGATACAGTCAGTCGGTACGACTTAAATTATGTTTTCTTTATGTTTTTGAACGGAGTGCACCCTTCAGACTAAATAATGACATCATTGTATGACATTTTAGTATTATTTTCACAAATAATATCTCTAAAACTTAATCTAAAAATTTAGGATACGCACGTAATTTTTTTCAGCTTTTACTGATTTGTATTTTGAATAGCTTGAGAGTGTAGAAACTAGTTTATGAAATCATACTAAACTTTGTAATGTTAGGAATAAATTTAAATAAACGTGAATTTATAAAAATTTTGATTGTATCTAAAATAAATTAAATTGAAAAACAATGTGTATACATATTTTTCTATTTTATCTCACAGTTTGAATAACAAAATTTGTATACTTCGCAAAAATAGTGATAACTATAACCTCTAGCGTTTAACACAAAAAACTTGTTGTAGGTAGAGGACCACTAATACTTTTAAAATTAAAGATATTATAGCGCGAAGCACCGTCTTTATAAGAAATGCAACGGTTTCCTACTGAACACCGAACTACGACGCGACGTGTGGTATGACGTCACAGGCGGATCCCGCGCTTTTATCGGAATTCGGTTTTTAACCTTTAATATCTAAACAGTGGGTTAAGTTTAAGAGCTAAAAATTTTACTAATTATTTTGATCAATTAGTTTTACATAATAACGTAAAAAAAATCGAGAAAAATCGTCATTGATAACAAGCCTATTAAAAATGAATTTTGTTTTTGTTTATTTTACAATTAATTATTACAATAGTATCATATCATAATAATGTAAATAATCAATTGTAAAATAAACTCAAACAATACATTAACATAACTCTAAATATGCAAACTTTTGTAAGAATGTGGTATGCCAAAAAAGAAAATAAAATCTGCATAGACAAATAATTTATTTTCTATATTTATCATATATGTACATATATATATTGTTTATATAAATTAGAAGCATTGTTTGTTTGGCATCTGGTGTTTGTTCCAACAATCCTGAAATTATCAAAAACTATACTGTTTTAACAAACTACTTGTATGTATTCAACACTGCCTACCTGTATTGGCTTAAAATACAGATGCACTCGCTTTACACAGAAATCACTATCCTTAAGGTTTATCAATTAAACCAAGCTATTATTTACTTAACACTACTGTTAATAATAATTACAGGAACAATGTAAAAATGCATTAACATTCAAACGAGGAAAAATATGAATCAAATTCCATCGACAACTAATTATTGACGGTGCGCCAGCTGTGCTCTTGATTTGTTTCCATTTGTTTCTCTATTGACAATAAAGATCATCTTTCTAGCGCTAGAGCGCCCTCTTACGGAACAAGAGAATTTTGCCGCCATGATAGTTTCGTATCTTCTATTAAACTTTACATGATGGTTCTGATCAAATAAAAAAAAAATAAATAAATAAAGCGAGGAACCAAATTGGGACGCTGCTCAGACATCTCTTCGATTGCCCAACAAGCCTGTAGTATGGCTAGCATATCTGCGCAACCGTCAAAACTATTGGACAAACTTGTTGACACGGCCTGTGCGGGCTTGACAACCGAACAACGCCGAGCAGTGAGAACGTTAATTGGAAATTATCGAGATATCTTCCAAATCGAAGATGGTGCCAAAGGAAGAACCAATTGTGGTACGACACCGAATAGACATAGAAGATGCGAAGCCAATTCGTCAAGCACCCAGACGCTTACCGTTAGCAAAAAGAGAAGAAGCGGCCCAAATTATCCGAGATATGGAAAGGGATGGCGTTATCGAACCATCGAAGAGTCCATGGGCTTCTTTAGTGGTGCTGGTAAAGAAGAAGGATGGTAGTACCAGATTCTGCGTAGATTATCGACTCCTCAATAACGTAACGAAGAAAGACAATTATCCTTTGCCCCGGATCGACGATACTTTGGACACTTTGGTTGGTTGCAAAATGTTTTCAACGCTGGATCTCAAAAGTGGTTACTAGCAAGTAAACTTAGAGCCCAAAGACAAAGAAAAGCATTTACAATTGGAACCCGGCTTTGGCAGTTCAACGTTATGCCACTCGGGTTATGCAATGCTCCAGCAACATTTGAGAGGCTTATGGAGAATGTGTTAAGAGGGCTATCATGGGAAATATGCCTCGTATACCTTGATGACATAATTGTGCTTGGGAAGTCATTTGATGCTTATCTGAAAAAGTTAGAAGCTGTATTCCAACGTCTCCGTGAAGCCAAGTTAAAGCTGAACCCGAAGAAATGCAATCTATTTCAGAAGCAAGTCAACTATCTTGGCCATGTTGTTTCGGAAGAAGGAGTATCGGCCGATCCAGAAAAGATAGAAGCCATTAGAAACTGGCCAGTACCAAAGGATAAGCACGAAGTTCGAAGCTTCCTCGGCCTTTGCACTTATTACCGTCGGTTCGTCTCAGGGCTTGCCAAGATCGCCAAGGCACTAACAAGACTTACTGAAGAAGGCAGAGATTTTGTATGGGACGAGGACTGTCAGCATGCGTTTGAGCAACTCAAGCAAACGTTGATTTGTGCTCCGATTTTGAGCTACCCACGTCCTGACGGAAACTTTATTCTGGACACTGTGGGTATCGGAGGAGTCCTATCTCAAATACATGACGGGGATGAAAAAGTTATTGCCTACTTCAGCAAGGTGCTGTCAAAACCAGAACGCAACTATTGAGGAACCAGGAGAGAATTGCTGGCAGTGGTTAAGTCAATCGAGCATTTCCACAAATACGTCTACGGGAGGAAGTTCTTGTTAAGAACCGATCATGCAGCGTTAACCTGGTTGCTAAGCTTTAAAAATCCAGAGGGGCAAGTGGCGAGATGGATTGAACGATTGCAGGAATACGATTTTGATGCAGTCCATCGACCAGGGACCAGCCATCGTAATGCAGACGCGTTATCAAGAAGACCTTGTCCCAAGGATTGTGCACATTGCCACCGCACCGAAGAAAAGGAGGAGGCTTCTTGTTGTAGAGTCTCGGTAGTAGATGATCGATGCAACGAAGACCAATTTCGAGCTGATCAGGAGTCGGACCAGGATTTGAAGCACTTGCTAGAATGGAAGATGGCAGGAACCAAGCCAACTTGGGAAAGGATTGCTTCGTACATCCAGACTGTAAAATCATATTGGGCGCAATGGGACTCTCTGATATTGGAAAATGGTCTGCTGAAACGTGTGTTAGAAGACGAGGATGGAACAAACAGGAAGCTACAGCTAGTCGTCCCAAAAAAGGAGGATCCCTGAGATACTGGAGCTGCTGCATGATGGAACATCAGGAGGACACTTGGGAATCCGGAAGACACTGAGAAGATCCGAAACCGTTTCTATTGGATGAATTGTAAGGAAGATGTTAAGGATTGGTGCAGAAAATGTGTAACTTGTGCTATTGCTAATGGCCCGCATCGTAAAAGAACGGCACCAATGAGGCAGTACAATGTGGGTAGTCCATTCGAAAGGATTGCAATAGACATCGCCGGCCCATTCCCTGATACGGAAAGTGGAAATAAATTTATTCTAGTGGCAATGGACTACTTTAGCAAGTGGGTTGAAGCTTACGCACTGCCCAATCAGGAAGCTATCATGGTTGCTGAAACCCTGGTTAAAGAACTCATCTGTCGATTTGGTGTACCACTCGAACTACATTCTGACCAGGGACGCAATTTTGAATCGGCTGTGTTCCAAAATGTTTGCAAAATACTGGGAGTCCACAAAACCAGAACTACAGCTTTGCACCCACAATCTGATGGAATGGTAGAACGCATGAATAGAACGGTGATAAAGTATCTGTCGAAGTCTGTGGCCGACCACCAACGTGACTGGGATCAACAACTCCATCTGTTCCTCTTGGCGTACAGAGCATCAGTCCACGAAACCACTGGTCAAAGCCCAGCCAACGTAATTTTTGGTCGAGAGCTGCGACTACCATGTGACCTGAAATTTGGTTTCAAGCCCAATGAAGAAGTAGTCGGGGAAGACTATGTATCCAACCTTCGGAAGCGAATGAATGAAATCCATAGTGCGGTAAGAGGCAGTATCCACGAAGCTAGTGATCGAATGAAGGAGCGCTATGACATCAAAGCGGACGAAAACGGATACCAACCAGGGGACCTGGTATGGTTATTTAACCCCCAGCGACGACGTGACTATTCCCCAAAGCTCCAGCGATCATGGGAAGGACCTTACGAAGTGATCAAAAGAATCAACGATGTAATCTATCTCATTAGAAAGAAACCAAGCGGTAAACCGAGAGTGATCCACTTTAACCGACTGGCGCCATTCCTGGGAGACAATCGTCAAGACCGAAATGAACAAAGTGTCCGCATTTGTAACGTCCCCAAAGAGGAAATGACATACGAGGAATTTATGGCCAACCACGGACATGGACGTAAGATTCGTCATGCGGTCACAACAGAAATCCAACGAGACTTGTTTGCGGCTCCCCTGGATCATGCACTAGCTCACTGCGTGGCTGAAGACCTGAAGATGGGAAAAGGGATAGCTAGAGTGTTTCGGCAGAAGTTTGGAGGAATCGAGGATCTTCGAAAACAACGGCCCCAAGTTGGCAAAGCGCTATACCACACTGGCAACGGCCGTCCCTTATTTTACCTGGTGACCAAGGAGGTCAGTTATGGGAAGCCGTCTTACGAAACGATGTGGGACGCGTTGAAGAGCTTGCGTGAACGTCTGTTACAAGAGGGCATCAGGAAGCTGAGCATACCGAAGCTAGGATGCGGTTTGGATGGATTGGATTGGCGAATTATAAGAAGCATAATTGAGGAACTATTCCGATATACTCGTATCGACGTTTTGGTATGCTGTTACAATCCACGCGCAACTGAAATCACAAGAAAGTCCGTGCCCTGCTATTTCTTCGTAACATCGCGGTGTAGAAGAGGAACGGAGTGTCGTTACCACCACGAGCTTGCGAGAGATACTGCTCCAGGACGGAACAGTTCTAAAGAGGGGGCAGTGTTACGGCCGTACGCCTATGACTTATTCGGGAGAACTTCGAATTCTAGAAAACCTCTAGAAAAGTTCTAGATTATTCGAGTATAGAATGTTCCAGATACACCAAGGCTGTATAAAAAGGGGCCGAGGCTGGACCGAAAAAATAGTCTATTACCGAACTTCGACAAGTGTAAATAAATATTGTAAAAGTAAATAGTGCGCGTACATAAATAATCTTTTAGTGTTAGTCAATCGTTATTGTTTATTTGTTACTACGTTATTGTTATTATTAGAAATAAATCGTTGTTTTTACGAAATATCGCCTGAATATTTATTTAAACCCCGTAAACGTTACAATATATTCACCTGCAAGACGGATACATTTTTCACATCTTTCAATTAATTTATTTATATCCTCATAAAAAAATGATTTCTCTTTATTTGCAAAATACGCCGAAACTGCCTCCTTGACTTCATCATCGGCAGTACATTTTTTACCCCGCAGCTCTTTTTTCATTTTCGGAAACAGGTAATAATCACTCGGGGCCAGGTATGGGCTGTAGGGTGGGTGATTCACAATTTCGAAGCCCACCTTATGCAGGGCAGCTAACGCAACGCGGCTCTTGTGGACGGGCGCGTTGTCGTGCAAAAGCAGCACACCTTTCCCCGTCTTTTCTCTTTAATGGCTTCTTAGACTTAGTCGCTCTAATATTGAAGCGTAATATTCTCCGGTTATAGAAAAACCTTTATCTTCATAATCAATAAACAATATTCCTTCCGAGTCCCAAAATACCGTTGCTATGAGTTTCCCAGCTCGGGTCGTCTTCAAGGGATTCCCTTCCTTGTTTAAATAAACTATGTCACTTGTACACCATGGTTTTTCCTGGACAAGAGTCGCCGTAAACCAATGACATCTCATTCATTATGGTCGCGACTGATTTTCCTTGTCTAATAACAATGAAACTTCGTATTTATACTAATTATGAGTCGCTGCACAGGCCACGCCCCCAATGCGCCTAATCACCCCCCTACAACCCGCTCATTCCGCGAATATAAAAACGCTCCCTCATACTTAAAGAACATGTTGGAATATATTTTAGCGCCGAGGACGGCTCTCTACATTGTGTGATTACTTTACTATGGCACGTTAACTCTTTGAAATTTTGAAGAACCATAACTTAATTTTTTCAAATGGCATCCCCATATTTTATTACTCAGTCGTCTTCGGCGTCTAATTTTACATATTTTATGTCCCACATATATGCCTGAAATTGTAAGTTTAGGAGATAATTAGATTTTTTGAAAAATGCACACATAACTCATTGATACTTATCCAGTGTGCCATAGAAACTAAAAGCATTTTTCAAAAAATCTAATTATTTCCTGAACTATCAATTTATTATAATAATTTACGTATTTATATTCCCTTAACGCCCTTTAGAGGTGATGAAAAAATAATATTAAACAGTTTGATTTCCTAACCATAGACCAAAAAAATCCTTTTTCTTCAAACGTCAGGAAATCCGACATACATATCTCGACTGAGTAGTCGGCCGCAAAGTGTCACGTTTCCTCCGCCGCAAATAAGGGGAGAGGGGGGGGAACTTGGTATTGAAATCAATAACTAAAATAAACATTTTTCTGTAACAATTAATAGTAATATCGTGTAAAATGGTCACGAAGATCTCTCACAGCTGTACATCTTCGGGGCATACTCATAATGCAATTGTTAATGTGTTGTGGCAGTCTTCTCAAACACAGTGGTAAAATTTCCCGCAAGTGTTGCACGTTAGCTGGGGGTGGGTCATGTTCGTTGAGCTGTTCTTGAAGTCTCGTCCTAAATGTGCTTGGATTCAAGTTGGGAGACGGTGGTAAAGGTAGATGGTTAATATGGAGGTAATTTATTGCTTGCATTACAATTTGTGCACGATAAGGTCGTGCATTATCATCAATAAAAACAATGTTTTCATCCACAGCCTCACGAAAGTCGAGCACATATTGCTGAATAATGTCATCTCTGTATATGTGTCCATTGACATTGTTTTCAAAGGGATGGAGGTTCGTACGTCCATTCAAACTAATTCCCACCTACACCATGATACCACCGCCGCCAAAAGGCACCACAGCTTTTATAAACTCGGGTCTATAACGGTATGCTCGAGTTCTCCAGACCCTTACTCTACGATTATCACTAAATAAACAGGATCTGGATTCATCGGCGTATAAACCATGCTCCCATTGAAAATTTTCTGCTAGTCCCACAGGCCTGCAGCTATGAAGATCCATTTCCCTCAGACGGTTTCTGATGGTTTGATCCGAAACTCTAACTCCAGTGGTGGCACGTAACTGTGTTTGCAACCATACAGCACTTCTAAACGGATTCATCCTTGTGAATTCGTATGTAGCGGTCATGTCTCTGATTTGTTTTTCTCTCAGATCCACTACCGGGTCTTCTCCTTGCAGATCCTGTCTGTTGAAATCTTGTTAGAGCCCTACTAGCAACACTTGGAGCCACATTAAAAATTGCGGCAATTTCTGCTCCATATTGCCCTCGCTAATGCAAAAACGCAATTAAAATCAAAAGTTTCTTTATCTAAATGACGTCTTATTGGCATCGTGAAAATGTGAAATTACTTTTAAAATGAATATTTGTCAAAAAATGCGATTTTTATAATTTTGTATTCTAAATTAATTTAAGGTTAAAATACAAGATTCAACATTTTATCACACAGAAAAGACATTTACCAAATAAAATGTCCACAAACGACTGTGGGCCTTCTAATTTATCTATAGTTTGAGAAAATACGTTAAATTTAATCGAATTAATTAGATCTGCTAAAAAAAGATCTAATTCCCTATTCATTTTTGAGTAGTTTACATTTAAAAGTTTGTTGTATTTGAGATTTATTTCTGACTACATGTATAATTTATGCAGAACGAAATAAATTATTTTTAGTATAGGTAAACTTTCAAATACATATACATATACACAACCTTGCATAAAATTCTGTAAACAATTTTGGATTTAATTTTTAAGCGTTTTCTCATAAAATTGTATTTGTTTGCACTAAATAGAAAACGTACAATTTGATAACTTGCAAACATTGAAACACCTATGTATTCGGAAAACATTTGTTGTAATCCCCGTCTATATCTCCATACCTACATTAACGTTACATAGTTATGATTTTTTTCAACTTATCCTTATAAACATTGTTTTCGACAGCGATTTCTAAAATATTTTCTTGGTCTTATTTCTTAAATTTATCAAATTAGGCAACCTAATACGCACAATCAATTATCGACATCTTACAGACAAATGCCAAAGTTAATTTGACAGATATTAATCATATATTTTGTTGTAGCTACTGACATAGCTTTTGCAAAAACAAATGCTTTATTTACAATTTTCGCAATTTGTCATTCATCTACGATTTTGTCCTTATATTCTAAATGCAAAATTATTTCAATTCATTGCTATTTACTCGTTGTTTGAAATAAGTTTTGGCGTTATTTTTACAAACAAAATAGCTTAGTCCCTCCGGAGGCATGATATCTTCAGAAACGTGTGAACTAACCCAGGACCCCAAATTTGACTTAATTGTTTAGATTTTTATTTGTGCGGGCGAAAAAATATCTTATTTTTGAAGCGTGATCTACCGTTCGTAACAACTGGGTTGCGGGAATAGGAAATATCGTTCAAAGTATTTCTAAGACAGAAATAGAGACTTTAGTTCTATCCACTCGTTGTAGAATGAAAGTTAAGCTTTCAATTCATTATTTTAGAGTATGAACATAAAAAATATAGCCTTCCACGCACTGTTCTTTTCAAAAATCATAAAATTTATATATCTAAATCTCTTTAACGTCCTCTAGCGGTAATGGACAGAACAATATTAAACAGATTCAATCACTTAACATAGGGCAATCAAAGTCCTTTCTAATAAGACCAAATTTGCTAAATTCCGTTCACGGGAAGCAGAATAATTTAAGTTTATAGAAGAAGTTTTTACCATCCACGAGTTTCTGAAGATATATTCGGATTGGTAAAAGATAGCGATACTCGGTTTTCGCTGATTTGTTGGTCATTTAGTCTACTTTTTTAATTTGTTGTCAAAAGTATACGTTTCCATTTAATATTTTCGAGAAAAAACAAATTTCCCGAAAAAAATTAAACAACGCCCTCTAGCATGCACATCGCTTATTAGAGTGGTTCCAATTTGTAAGCGTTAGATTGGAGGAGTAATACTGTTTTCAACGAGACTAAGTTTGCAAAATTCGGTTCAACAGAACCGAAGTTATAAGCGTTCCTTCAATACCAAATTCCTCCACCTCCTCCCTTTTTTGACAAAATACGAAAGTTTTCCGATGGAAAATATGCGAAATTTTCAGTAGATTCCGATTTTCGTATTCGTGATAGACCTTAAGTTGGTAAATTTCGCGTAAAATAAGAATTAAAATTTTTGGTGATCAGTTACGCCCTCTAGCGGTCATCCTACGCTTTTCTAAATAATTTCCAGATGTTTCTCGGGGTCATTTTAGTCAGTAATATTTTTTCCCAAACTCTACTGTAAACCGTTCCTGAGATATGGCCGAGCGACATTCTTAGTTGGCCACCCGGTACATAGCTAAGGCTTCATCTTTTGATAAACTGAATACATCTTGACCTTCATTGTCAAGCCAATTCAAATAGACCATTTTGTAATTCAGGGGACAAATACTTTACTTTCTCAATAATTTTTGCAAATTTCACCAATTGATCTTAATGCTTGTAAGTATGAGAAGGTAATTTGATCTACTCCAGAATGCCGAATCATTTTTGTAGCTTTCCTTTTCTTTGTAGACTCGGAGGATTCTTCATCGTCTTTGCATGGTCTACCTCTTTGTCTTCCAGATGGCGTAGAAATTTCTGCGGACTCGTCCGTATTGTCAAAATCAATGACATACTCCTTATTTAGCGAGTCTTGGTTATTGACGATAAATCGATCTTTCTTTCTTGATGCCGCAGCCCCTTTTGCTTTAATGTTGGGCAATAAAGTTTTTTGTATATTAGACTTGACACAAGTAAATTGTGTTTCGGTTAGATTGTATGATCCGTGGTAATTGTCTTTAAAAATTTTTTGGCAGTTCAGATGTTTTCCTTGTGTGATGAAAGCCATACACAAGTCGTTTACTTTGATTGATATAACAACCATTTTATTTCACTTTGAAATTATATTGCACAGACAATTTTGTTACTGTAGTAATTTGCGGTGCATTTACTAGTGGTAATATGATGTACAGTGAATTACAATCCTTTTATATAAATCGACAAACGCGTTATATGGAAAATATTGACAAATACAAATGATAAACTAATCACGCCACAGGTAAAATAATATTTTTCGAAGATAATAGTATATTATGACACTAGTGCATAATCAAGCTTTTAAAGCACGAGTAACGAGTTTAAAGCAACGACGCGAAGCGGAGTGGCTTTAACGGTACATAAAATTATGTAAACAATTTTGGATTTAATTTTTCGAAGATAATAGTAATTATACCTATACCAAGGAGAGAAGACATTTTTCTCAGCCGAGTAGCATAATGGCTAAGAGGCTGAGAAAAATCTTCTCTGCCGTTTTTATTGCTGATTCTTAAAATGGATACTCTAACGAATATAAAAATCGTAATTTCTATCCACCGGCAAAAAGCGCTAACTACTAAATGTCTAGTGGAAGTTAAAATTTCTCATCCACTAAATCGTTTCGTTTCTCAATTTAATGTGAAGCAGTTATTGACTGTAAAGAACCAAAATTAGCCCTATATGTAGCACATATTATTATACGTCCCTCCAAACTTATAAAATACAAACAGTAGATACAACGCATAAAGTATTCTAATAGGAGTTCCAAGTTGCGCGTAAAATGGTGCAATAGGTCTGTTGCTTATAAATGTTCAACTTTGGGGCCTGATAACAAATTAACGGAAACAACTACAAAAAATATCGTCTTAGATTACAAAAATTTAGCTTTCAAGGATTCATAATCACTTAATATTTTACTCTTACTACATAGTTGCCAACATTGAATTTTGAATCGAGCCTGTTCGCCCCATAGTGCGCCGGAGGTTTACTTTTCACTTTTCCGCCGCCGGAGGGAAAAGTGTTATAGCAACATACAAACACATAATTTCAATGTTGACTTGTTGACAGTGTCCACTTGACAGTTTTATGATGAGTTACTATAGAAACAGCTCGTATCTAATCATCGGTGTAAACGTCCAAACATCCTACCAAACCCGCTTATCTCCAATAAAAATAGAAATTTTTGCATAAATTTGCCGACGTTTGAAGAAAAAATAGTGGAAAAAATGTGGAGGAAAAGTTACTTTTCATGGCTTGCTCTCTATTAGGAGCACGAGCGCACCATGAAAAGTAACAGTGTACGAAAAAAGTTTAAAATAATATACTATTCTAATATAGTAATTTACATACCAAGTTCGGGAAGACGATTTTCCAGCATGAGCGCGGATTTAAAGCACGAGCAAGCGTAGCGCAGCAAATGCTTTATTAGCGCGAATGCTGGAAATGGTCTTCACGAACGTGGTTTGTATAATATTTTTTGTAACGAGCAAAATTTTAACAATTTTATTAATAAACAATATATTTATATCGGTACCTACTATTTTTTTGTGGAGTAACGCAAAAAAGAACGATTCTGTCACTGTCAAGTACATATATTATGACAAGGTGTAGGTATGTACCTATTATAGTTATTTACGAACCAAGTGCGTGAAATCATATTTCGCGAATGAGTGACCAGTTATGGACACGAATTCGCGAAATGTTTCACGCACGAAGTTTGTACAATATTTTTTGTACGAGAACTATAATAATAATATATATTGTTAAATACGTAATCGTGTATGACACACTACTAATCTCTTGATATTAATTAAAAAATTTTGAGTTGGCAGTATTGATTATTTGAAATGACATTTAATTTAAAATTATCAAATTCAAAATGGTAATTTATATAATATTTGTTGCTGTTCTGACATTGAATTACATACCTTCCAAATATATCAATTTCTATTTCATTTCCTTTTATTTTCATAGAAAAACAACGAACTGGGTAGCATAGTATTAAGGTTAGGAATTTATGATTTTAAAATGTCACTAAATTAATCAAGTTCCAGTAAGTACCAACTTTACTTTTACGCACTCGTGCTTAAAGTGACTTTTTACGCACGCAAATCGAATCGTGAAATGACAGGTTTTGATAGGCGAGTACAAAAAATAATTTATATTACGTATTTTTTGTTATTATCGTATTTAAATTGATAAATATTTACCGCTATGGATGGAATATGGATGGCGCCTTTGACTTTTTTTTATAGTTTTTAATTAATTTTATGAAATTTACAAGTTGTAATGGACCAAATTTAGGTGAAATGGACATTTTCATAATTATACTTTATTACTGCAATGATGATTTATTTCTTTAATGCAATCTCTACTTCCAACACATGTGTTGGAAAGTCACTTTCCCACACGCAAATGCCAACCGGGAAATGACATATTTTGATAAGCGAGTACAAAAAGATATTTGTTCAATTTCGTTCGGGGGAAGCAGAATGATTTAAATTTACAGAAGAAATTCTTACCATTCACACGTTTCTCAAGATATCTTCGGATAGCTACAAGATACCGGTACTCGGTTTTCACTGATTGTTGGTAATTTAGCCTAAATTTTTAGTCTATAAGTAGGTAAACTATAGGCGCATCAGACCAGTCAATCGACGTGGACAAACTGTATAAGCTGTAGTTTTGACAGCTAAAACCTGTGTAAAACCAGCAAATCGTCATAATTATGACAGTTTGACAGGTTTTAGCTGTCAAAACTACAGCTTATACAGCGTGTCCACGTCGATTGACTGGTCTGATGCGCCTATAGTTTACCTACTTCTGTAATCAAAAATGTATGTTTCCATTTAATATTTTTGATAAAAAACAAAATTTTACGAAAAAAGATAAACAGCGCCCTCTAGTATGGACATCACTTATTAGATTGGTTCAAATTTATAAGCATGGTATTGGAGGAGTATTGCTGTTTTCAACGAGACTAAGTTTGGAAAATTCGGTTCAGCAAAACCAGAGTTCTAAGCGTTCCTTTAAAACAAAGTTTTCCCACCTCCTCACCCCTTATTTGACAAAATAAAAAAAAATTGTTCAGTGTAAAATATGCGGAATTTTCAGAAAATTTCGAGTTTCATATTTGTGATAGACCTTAAGTTGGTAAGTTTTGTATAAAATAAGAATTTAAATGTTTGGTGTTCAGTTACACTATCTAGCGGTCATCCTACACTTCCTTAAATGATTTTCGGATGTTTCTCGGGGCCAGTTTAGTCAGCGATATTTTTTTCCCGCAGCTGTACTATGAACTGTTTCTGAGATATGGCCAAGCACCATTCTTAGTTGGCCAGTCGGTATAATGCACTGGGCGCTTTTGTTGATAAACTTACATATTGTCAAGAAGTGAATGGACAATAATTTGAGCACTTTTTGTGATTTTCTTCTATTAAGTAACTCAATTATCAGTTTTCAGCTTTATTGATTTGAATATTTGTTTCATTAAAAAAAAGTCATTATTTTGGAATATACAAACTTATGATATATACGGTATATTGTATTTAAAAATCAATTTCCTACCAAATAACGCCAAATTGAACCTAGCAGTTTACTATTTGAAACAATTCAAGATGGTTGCCTCTGAAAAACACAAATTACACAAAACAAATAAAACACATATCAAAATACCGTCAAACAGTTTTTACATAATCCCGTTTGGTGCAATACATACCATTTACGCACCCTGTATATATCAAATCTAACAATTGCAATTTCAAATAAATAATAAGTACTAACACTCCCTACTTACATTTTACATCCCTGAGATGAATACCGCCTAATAAAGCCTCTTTATTATTATTGTTATTTGTTGAGGAGAAGTATCGACCGTACTACGCTAGGGAGGAAATATGGATAATATGATGGAAAACACCGGGTATGCGGTCTGTTTTTATTATTATTATTATTATAAAGGACACAAATATATTTAACGGTACCCATTTTTACTTTGACTGCATTGTCTACAGAGTAGTCTATGACGGTATCCATTGTTGATTATAAAAAAATCATGCATGTTGTGTAGTGCGCAAAGTTTTTCTAGTTATAAATAGCAAACCATTCCCATTGGAACACGTATTCATAGTGCAAAAACTAAAATCTTTACATGTAGTACACGTTCTGATTAGTAGGCACTTGTTCCTTGTACTATTACTATTCGTGCTTATAATTTATAAATTCATGGTTATTGTATTAGTTTAATTTAGTAAAGCAGCAGGTATAATCATGTAAATATATGTAATTTATTACATACTTCGTAATATGTGTATATATATATATAGCACTACTTAGCGTACTTTTATGTAAGTTATACTTTCACGAAGTTCTTAATGAATTAAACTATTATGGATTCTTATATACCAAACTTTTTTTAAAGTCAACGTTACTTTTTTAAAGCATGGTGCAGTATGGTCACCGAAAGATAAAACGCAACGTTCTTACAAAGTATATAAAATGTATCAAGTTATAGTGTTGTTTCTTACTCTTGGATGTAGTTCCTACTCAGTTGTGATGGGTATAATAATTCATCTTAAAAATTTCGCCATTTTGATCGAGGTGTTGAGTGTTTCCTTCACAATACTTTTAGCAGCAGTAAAAACTAGTTTTTGGTTAATAAAAGGAGAAAAGATTAAAATAATTATGAACCGTTTAGAAACCGATTTATTTCACTGCGAAAAAATTGACGATTTTGATCCTGAAGGCATGTTAAACCAAGCAAAACTATCGGGAATTAAGTATGCGTGTTTACTTTTATTTTTTTCTCATTTAGTATTAGGTCTGGGTTATATTCCGGTTATGTCTTTAGCTTGTTGGTATTATTTCAAAGATCTGCAAATAACAGATGTAGCAACCTTTAAAACTCTACCATATTATACTCACATCCCTTTCGATCATGACACGCCTCTGAAATACATTTTTGCTTGTTTATTACAATGTGTTCCGATGTATTTGTATGTCAACGCTTTCGTTGGTGTGGACTCTTTATTTATGAACCTCATGAATTTCATTGCAACTAGGATGTTAATACTTCAAGGAGCGTTTAGGACAATGAGAAAGCGCTGTCTACAGAAAATTATAGGAAATGATTTAGCACCAGACAGTTTACATAATTCCAATGAAATGGAAGAATACATGATGAGTGATATGAAAAAATGTATTCAGCATTTACAGTTGTTATTAAGGTAAAATACACTTTACAAATACATATTACATTAAGCTTTTCCAGCATACATTAATTAAAAAATAGGTAAAAAAGGCCAACTTCAAGCTAATTTATAGGAATCATAAGGGGAACCATTATAACTACTAATTACAGTTAAAAAATATAACTTGCATCCAAAAACTTGTAGTGCAATTTCATATTATTTTGCCATGTATTCCAAGCTGTTCCCACATTTCAGCGGAAAATATAACCTGACAATTATTATATGTTTATATTGTATATATTCAAATTTTTAGATAGTTACATAGAAATGTTTCCTCTCAAAGTTGCGAATGGCTTCTAAGTATCAACTTCTAAACATTCAGTATAATGCAAGCAGAATTATTTAAAATAGCACATTACCTAATACTAAACAAAAAATTAACTAGTACAACTAAGACACGTGCCGATCCGATAATTAAATCCGAAAAAAAACATGCAGGTAACAATGGTATAAACGTGTTGAATCGAAAGTTTGATGCGACAAAGTATACTTTAAATCAATATGTTAAATTTGCGAGATTAAATTTGATTATTGTATTCCGGCGACATCAAATGCCGATATAAATGCTATTGAAAATGAAGTTTATGCATCCAAGATTTTATGCATGTGCAAGTAATTACGTATGTATAGTATGTATTTTGCCCAGTTTCACAGAGTAATGTCCTATGTTATCTTGTTTTCAAGAAGATCATCAGAAGCATTAAGAGTATATTGTATTTAAAGAAAAGAGCAGTTAGACGTGATTTTGGGCGGGTAAAAAGTTGTAAAGCTTTTAAAACATACGTGAATTAATGTGAATGTAGTGCCAAATAAATTTCTCTTTGACGTGTATTTTTATTTCTAACAAATTTTAATAGATTTGTTTGGGATTTTTGAATAATTTAATTAGATTTGACAATATAGTTTAGATTCATTTGAATTGTGAGCTATTTTCCGTATGCATAAGATATTCCTATTTCTAATGCGCGTTTATTAAATCCGGAAGTATCATGTTATACAAGGTGTGTATAGATTGCATAGTTAGTTGTAATTATACATGGCGATGTTCTCCGTTAATTTGCAGTCAAAAATCTTACTAAAACTAAAATGTACCATGCAACATAACTCTGCACAAGGTTCCTAAACTTCAGACTCAGTCTTTAAATAAGCGTTATTTTTCAATACACTGGAACCTCGTCTATATCCGCGGTTGGGAAACGTAAACATTCACTTACATCCGCTCAAGAGAAGTCCTCACTCTTATCCCGTTAGCGGAGAGGAAAGGAATACGTGCACTATCGGGTGGTGGATGCCGAGCGCAATAAATGAGCGCTATAGTGCGGAAATGAATGAGGGTAGATATAAGTGAGCGCGGAGATAAGCGAGGTTCCAGTGTATCTGTTGACAAAAGGAGCTAAAATTTAGAATAAAGAAGAATACTGCTGGTTTTTCGTTGTTTTCTTTTTGATTTCAGCGTTCGTTTTTAATAGTGCTTGATTAACTTACAAGTTTTTGTGCCTGCGCGGCTGCGCTCACGTAAACTATAAAATTTATACAGTTTTTCATTTTAATCAAATTTATATGTTGTCACGTTCATTGTTCATGTATAAATCAACAAACTGTACGAACAGTACACCATAACAGTATTATTTACCACTTGTACTTTCATATTGATTTTTGAGATTTAACCGAAAGGAGATAACGGACAGTCTTTTGTTGTCAGAATTACTGCAATACCTCAATAAAAATAAAACAAAGGAATGTATTTAAATTATTTATATTAATGCACCACAACGTACACAGGTGAATAAAAAAATTATCAACTACATAAAATATAACATTTGCATAACAACTGCGACGACACACGAAAAGTACACAGTGAGTTTCCCGTTGTTATTTGTTTTACCGTCAATCCCGTTGTTATTTGTTTTGCAATACATTTGAAACAAAATATAAAAATAAGGTTGGATACTGGAAAATGTCGGACAAAAACGTAAGAGGTGCGTTAAAAGCAAAGTTAACCACGTTTACAAGTTCATAAAAGGTATACAAGACAAACAAAAATTAGATGAAGTTGACGTCATACAAATAAAGGAACGGTTAAATAAGATTTATTCTATAATCGACGAGTTTGAGGGGATACAAATGAACATTGAAAATCAATCCGAAAACATCGAAACTGAGCAAGAGGAGCGTCAGACGTTTGAGGACAATTAGTTATTATTTACAAATATCGCTCGCGAAAAAAGTTATCCAAAACTATGAAAACAATGACAACACAATTGCGTCGGGACACGCGTCGAGTCCAATAAATATCAAGTTGCCGACTATTCATTTACCTAAATTCGAGGGAAAATATTCAAATTGGTTGGAATTTCGTGACACCTACGAATCTTTAATACATACAAATGCCAGTATTAACGAAATTCAGAAATTCCACTATCTGCGCGCGTTATTAGAAGGTAGTAAGTCATACGAATTTACCGCGCGAAATTACGCCGTCGCGTGGGAAACTTTATTAGATAGATATAGGTTCTTTCCAACAACGCTTAGAACCATTTCAGAATTAGCCAGCGCATTCGCAAAATGAAATTCATGTGCGAACAAGTACAGAACTGGAATCGGGATAGAAAAATCACTATTCCTACAGATTACGAACTGGTACCAGAACGAATTCAAGAACGGTGAAACCAGTGCTTGATTCAAGGTAGGAACTACTAGAATCGACATGCGTACAACGCATGTTGTAGGTATTTGTACTGTCAGATTTGAAGTTTTGTTTTTTAAGTAAATACTAAAATGAGCGATTTTGAGGACGATAACATTTACTTTGATTCAGATACAAGCGAAGAGGACGCATTAGAATTATTAATAGGAAAAACTCGTGTAAAAAATGAAAATTTTTAGGTAGTGTACAACATTCATGTATTCGCAGGTTTTAGTTATTAATTATGCAGAAGTCTCAAAATAATATTGACCTGCCATGTTGATACCTTATTATTTAGGATAAGCTATCTGTCAATATCTGAAACAGCTGAGTGTAAGTTCTAATTTGTGTTCCAACGAACGCTTATTTAATAGAATTAGTTCTGAACCGATAGAGAAATCGCGCTTGCGCACTTTGCAGTTATGAACGGATTCTGGAATTAGTTCTAATGGTATTGTTGGAAAGAACCTAATAACAACAGACTATTGGTAATGAATCATGTACAGGGGTTGTTTAATATTGAATCTATTAGTAATCGGCGGATTGTTTAATATTGAATCTATTAGTAATCGGCGGATAGTTTAAGAAAAATTATTGATTCGGTTTCTAAAAATTTACGGGCGCTCGAACAATTAGACCAACCGACAACAAACTGGGATACACTTATCGTATATTTAATTACATCAGAATTAGACGCAATAACGGTGCGTGAATGGGAAAATTACAAAATGGACAAGAATGTATCGAATTTTAGTGATTTGAAAACATTTTTAAAAGCTAGAGCTGATTTATTGGAAACTCTCAATTCAAATCAAACAGAGAAAAAGCAAACGAAGGGCAATGTAAAAAAATTTTTAGTAACTCAAGACAAACAGACTTATGTAAAATGCAAAATTTGTCAGAAAAATCATTACCATATCATTACATCCAGAATTGTACGGAGTTTTTAAAATTGTCTACAAATGACAAATATGCAAAAGTAATGAGTTTGAGGTTATGTTTAAATTGTTTAAGACCGGGGCACATGACGAAGGTATGTAGAAAGGAAACGTGCAAAAAATGCAATTTGAAACACCACTACATAATGATCAGCAAAAAACAGAGAAGGACAGGGACAGAGAAGGCTAGCACCTCAGACACTATAGCATTGTCATCTTGCATATCTGACAGTTACGTGCTCTTATCTACAGGTTTTCTCCAAGTACGAGATTGCATGGGAAAATTGCATACGATTCGTGCATTGCTGGATTCAGGTTCGCAATCGAGTTACATAACACGACAGCTGAGTGACCGGCTTCTGATTCCTACGTCCAAAGTAAACATTACTGTTCTAGGACTAAATAAAACCACAACAAGCATTGAATCAGAATGCGACCTTGGAATTCAGTCACTTCATAATGCTTTTTCAACCAACGTAAAATGCTTCGTTGTATCACAAATTTCAGGACCGTTACCTAGTTTTCCCCTAAAGGTAACAAATATCGACATTCCAAAGAATATTAAGCTGGCGGATCCATCCTTTGATAAACCAGGAGGAGTTGATATGCTTATTGGTGCGAATTTGTTTTGGCAAGTTTTGAGCATCGGCCAAATTACATTTGGAAAAAAGAAACCAATACTACAGAAGACAAGATTCGGCTGGATTATGTCGGGATCGGTATCCAACAAGCGCATAGAAACAACAATTTGCAAATTTACCCAGAATTGCGATATTCAAAGACAACTAGCAAAATTTTGGGAAATGGAGGAATGCCAGAATGGAAAACCTCTTACAACCGAAGAATTGGAGTGCGAAGTCCACTTCAAAAAGCACTTTTCACGGGCACAAGACGGAAGATTTGTCGTAACAATCCCTTTGAAAGATTCAGCTGAAATATTGGGTGAGTCTTATGAACATGCACAAAAAAGATTTGCGACACTACAAAGGAAGCTCGAGAGAACATCGGCTTTGAAGCAAAGATACGTAGAGTTTATGAATGAGTACAAAGATTTAGGGCACATGTCAAAAGTGGAGACAAACAAA
This sequence comes from Holotrichia oblita, assembly GCA_023690525.1. NCBI lineage: Eukaryota > Metazoa > Arthropoda > Insecta > Coleoptera > Scarabaeidae > Holotrichia > Holotrichia oblita. The sequence continues at coordinate 46,093,485 of CM043018.1, read as the reverse complement.
ATTGAGAAAACGGGATATTACATACCACACAGAAATGTAATAAGAGAAGAGACCCTCACCACAAAACTGCGAGTTGTGTTCAATGCCTCAGCTCCAACGAGCAATGGAATCTCTTTCAACAACATTCAAATGACAGGACCAACGATTCAGAGTGAACTATTTGCCATGTTGTTGAGATTCAGGCAATATCAGTATGTAATTACTGGAGATATCGCGAAGATGTATCGCCAGATACTAGTAACACCGGAGCAACGCAAACTACAGAGGATCTTATGGCAAGAGGATAGTGCTAGTCCAATAGAGACATTTGAGCTGAATACTGTCACGTACGGTACTACAGCTGCGCCTTTCCTTGCAATATAGTACGTTGTCTTTGGCAGCTAGCAGAAGAAAATACAAAAACGTTAGGTCTGACCTGATGTCCGGGAGGTGATAATTTAAGGTACAACATAAGCGATGTACGCAAAGACCAAAATATTACAAAACGCATTATTTCGTCAACCATTGCCCAAATATTTGACCCACTTGGCCTACTAGCTCCTTGTACAGTAAACGCAAAAATTATTATGCAGCAGTTATGGTTAGAAAAGCTTACTTGGGACGAAAGCTTACCTGCAAACATCCATACCGCATGGATCTAATTTAGAAGTGAACTTCCCTTGTTAAATCATCTGAAAATAAATCGGCTAATCCTATGCGAAAATGCTGAGCGGATAGAATTGCACGGATTTTCGGACGCCTCGGAGAAGGCGTACGGTGGATGTATATACCTCAAGTCCATAGGAAGAGACGGAACAGTGCGCATGTTTATTTATTGTGCTCAAAATCCAAGGTCGCTCCATTGAAGACAGTAACTGTGCCGCGTTTAGAGCTCTCCGGAGCATTTTGGCGAGATTAGCAAAAAAGGTCACTAGTTCGTTACGTGTAACGCTAACCGAACGCACTATGTGGTGTGACTCCACGATAGTACTCGCTTGGTTAAAAATTACTCCAAATAGATTGAAAATATTTGTAAGCAATCGTGTGGCGGATCAGTTCAGGAATTGGGTGCACAATATACCCGGGGACATGTGCCAAGCGCTGAAAACCCAGCTGATCTTTTATCCAGAGGTTTAATGCCAGGATGCATAGAAGATGCAAATTTGTGGTGGAATGGTCCTGAATGCCTAAAGCAAGAAGAGCGGTTTTGGCCAACAATAATCAAAGGACAAAGATCTACCCGACACGAAAAGAGAGATAACAATATTACCCAGCAGCAATATTGTCCAGCAGGTAGAAAGATTTCCAGTACAGAGATTTTCAAAATTAAATACGTTAAAACGAGTAGTGGCATAGATAATACGATTTAAAACAAGCTGTTTACAAAAGTCCGAGGAAAATTATTCCAAGTGCCTGTCACCGAACGAAATACATAATGCTTTTAAAAAATTGATAAAATTGTCACAGGCTGAATACTTTGGAAGGGAAATTAAGTTGTTGGAAAGCGGCACACATGTTGCTAAAAGTAGCAAGATTTTGAACCTCAACCCAATTTTGGACGAAGACAACCTGCTCAGAGTTGGAGGACGTTTAGAGAATTCTCTACTAACACCTGACGCAAAACATCCTCTTTTAATACACCATAAGCACCGTCTCGCACGCCTAATCACTGAAGAAGAACACATCAGGCTGTTACATGCTGGCCCACAGCAGCTGTTGGCAAATATAAGAGAACAGTTCTGGATTGTGGGTGGACGCACTCTCGTAAAATCGGTGATAAAATGGCGTGTGACCTAATTTAGACACCGCCCACGAACTATCCAACCAATAATGGGACAATTGCCCGTGGAGAGACTTGTACCAAGTCCGCCATTTAGTATCACCGGCATAGACTATGCAGGTCCGATATTGATTAAAGACAGAAAGGGACGCGGAGCAGAAACTGGGAAGTGTTACATTGGTGTCTTTGTATGCTTTACCACCAAAGCGATTCATTTGGAATTGATATCCGACTTGACAAAAGATTCGTTTCTCATGTCTTTAAAACGCTTTATAGGACGGCGTGGCAAGCCTAACCAAATAGTGTCCGACAACGGTAGAAATTTTGTCGCCGCGTATAAAGAATTAAAACAGTTCTATGACTTCGTAAAAACATAACGACTATTTAACAGATGTCTGTTCGAAAGAGAATATTATTTGGAAATTCATACCACCATACGCGCCTCACTTTGGTGGACTATGGGAGGCAGGAGTTAAGTCATGTAAATACCACTTAAAACGAGTGTTAGGTAGCTCCAGCCTAACATTCGAAGAGTTAAACACTGTACTCGTACAAATTGAAGCAGTATTAAACTCGCGTCCACTTTGTCCTCTGAGCCTCATGACCTAACTCCTCTTACCCCAGCTCACTTTCTCGTAGGAAAACCTCTTGTGGCAGTACCAGAGCCTGATTGGCAGCAGGTTCCCGAAGGCAGACTATCCCGGTATCAGCATCTTCAACAATGCCACCAACATTTTTGGACTCGCTGGCATAAGGAATATTTCACCGAGTTGCAGCAGCGTGCCAAATGGAAGAAAGGAACTGGAGATCTAAAGCTTAGTACCCTGGTTCTAATCAAGGACGACAACTGTCCACCACTGAGATGGAAGATGGGCAAAATTAGCCACCTACATCCAGGGAAGGATGGAGTTACCAGAGTTGCGACAGTTCACACTACAACCGGCGACACCAAAATACCATATTCAAAATTGTGTTCCTTACCAGATGCAGAAGAATGACGATTGCAACCCCACGTAGGTTGCAAGGCGGGGGGCATGTTCAAGACAAAGACAATAAATGTGGTGTGTGTATTTAAAAAATAATATCGTTTAAATTGTTTTCGCGCCGTTTATCGCGCGGCACCCCCACTCGTTTTTTTTTATATATTGTCATGTTGTTGTGAAGTAAAATATAGCGGGTTGACCGTATTATTAATGTAACCTAATATGTACAAATAAAGTTTATAAATACAAAATTACAGAACAAAAGTCTAAATTCAAAACAGGTATTCAGATAAAAAAACTAACTGTCTTTGAAATATTTGGCTTACTATGTTTTTCTAGTAAATCGTCAATTATATCATGCAACTCCAAAGAAAGGGACAATTAGTGTTACTTTTGCGATATTTTCCCTTTTTTTTGTGAATCCAGCTTTAACCGTATAAAATATCAAGAAAACTTTTAAGACCTTTTTGTAGAGCAGGAAATTTTCTACAAAATGTCGAGGAAAGCACTATTCTAGCTGTTATGGTTTTCACTAATCCAAGTTTTGACTAAGCCAAGCACCGACCATAGGTGCATGATTTGTACAGTACCTACCTATATAGATTTCGCGTGTAATAATAAGCACATATTTACAAATGTGTTCATGTACGAAGGCGTAGAAGAGACAAACATAAATATCGGTTTATTATACCGGTAGGATCTCTGTAAACGCAACGATTGTATAGCGCATAAACCAGTTCCCACAATGCGATGGCTACATACGTATATGTACAAACTCTCCTCCGTTAATCAGAGCGAATGAGAGCGATAGATTGATAATTTGCGTAATATCTCTCCTCCGTTAATCAGAGCGAATTGATAAGCGTAATATCAGGCTTGTCATCATATACTTGTGTTAAGTATGAAGTTTGAAAAGGGAATGAAATACCTATGGGCTATCGAACTAAACAACTACTTTATTTATACACTGAAAACATATTTTTTTAAATATAAATGATTTCTTTCCATAAATATGAGTTGTTTTATTTCTGTCTAACTACTAATAGCCGCGCTAAACAAGCTGTGCAAATAAGTTCGCTAAGACTGCAGGGAGTTATAGTTGGGACATAGACACGCCTCCATTGTTGCTTTAGCAGAGATCTTACCGGTATAGTGTATAGAGAATTGTCAATTTTGGAATATATAAGGTACAATTACCTGTTTACTAGTTATTTGCACCATACGCTGTATAGAATTAATTATTTAGGTAACACAGAATTAATTATTTCTCATTTAGTTAACACGTGCGTTACGTAACGTAACGGAGAAATAATTAATTCTGTGATACATATCCGAGGAATAATTAATTGTGTATTATATAGGTAACTGAGAAGCAATTAACTATGTACTGTGCAAGGCGCAACTAACTAATAAATAGTTAATTCTACGTTACTTATTGCAGAAACAATTTTTTATACACCAATAGTCGATTTTTATATATTCTATGCCTTCGTATTTATGGTTACATTTATATTACATTAATATTACACTGCTACTTATTGAAATCATATTTACATATATGTAAAACTAACACATAGTCACAATTTAATAAAACCAAATTTATCTTTTCTTCTTGAGAATGACAACGAGGATTAATTATTGAACTTCTAATGCACTAAACTTTGAATTTTTTAGATCTTGTAAGGACATCGAAGATAATTTTCAATATGTTTCTCTGGTTCAAGCATTAGGCACGATATATATATTATGCAGTACCTTACTGTTATTATCTACGGTAAAATTTCGCAATTGGAATTACAAGTACGTAAGTAGCTTAACTTAACGTAAATTTAATTTTAGTCCCCACCGTTTACGAAGGAATTCGGTAGAAACATATTTTATTTGCTTGGAGTTATCGTACAGCTAGGATTATATTGTTGGTTTGGAAATCAACTCACATTAAAAGTAAGGTTGCCAAATAAAGTTGTAAAATAATACTTAGACACCCATTCATAGGCTGCAAATGTGCCGATAGCTGTATGGGAAAGTCAATGGTTAGAAACACGAAAACCTTTTAAGATTTGTATGCTTCTTACAATGATGAGGATGAAGCGACCATTATTAATAAATGCCGGTAAATTTGTGCCGCTCATTTTGGATACACAGATTGCGGTAAGAGTTCAATACTTCCACAATACCGTCTACGATGTTTTTCATCATTCACATCTTTGCAGAAATAATTTGTCTTGTAGTATAATAGTAATGCTTGCAATTGCAAGACTTATCTATCATTAGACTTTCAATTTTTCTAGACGGCGACAAATAAAGAAAAGATGTTATCTCTAAACTCATTTCTTTTCAAGTCATATATTTTGAATTTTAAAACTAAAAACAAAATCAAGCAATACATATGCAATACCAATACCAACATACTCAATGAGCATAATAAAATGAGATGGAGCTTGAAACATTTAACACACGTCGCTCACAATGTCACGTTCATTGAATAGTCGAAAGATTTGTACTCAATACAAGAAAAGCGGGTTCATATATGTATATCAAAAATATAAATTGCAAACAGTTAAGCGCCCTACAGACGAAACGATCGGTTGTACAACTTGTCGTAATACAAGTTGGAAATAAAAGCGTAAAGACAAGTCAGTGCCTGTTTTTCCTTCACATGTAGACCGTCGAACCAACTACTGTAGGTTGCTTAAAACCGTCGAACCAACTACGTATTGTCTGTAGACCTCTGTTTGACAACATTAGGAAATATTGTATTGAAAGAGTAGGTACTTATACACTCTGATACGTCCAACACACCTCTGTAATTCTCTTAGCATATCTATAATTCAACAGAAAAATAGTTATAACTCAATTGAAGAAGGAATTATAGCAAGAAACCATTACGGGAAACGTCTCCACCGCCTAAGATAACAAATAACACATAGACCTGGAAGTATTCAATATCTACGAAAAGGGAATGTCTTGAGTAAAACAGATGGATTCATCAGAGCCATCCAGTGTGAGTAGAATAGTGTGTCTACTGCAAAACAGAGTGGTGGTGGTTAGTCTCTAATAAATCTTAAGACACCGATAAGAAAATATGATTCATTCCTGATTACTTTAAATAGCAGCTTCCATTACTGTGCCCAGTGACAATTTCGAAGAATCGTGAAAGTTATTAGGGAATAGATTCTACAACAAACAATTCTTAGTTAACAATTATACAAAAAGTCGATCAGCAATACGAACGGATTAAGGACAAAAACCTACAACATATAGCAAAATTAGAAAACTATATACATTTTTGGAAAAATGTATTATGTAAAGAAATATAGTTATTTCAATGTTCCAAATTTTTAAAACAAAGTCCACGCCTAGAAACGGTGAAAAATATTTGGTTTAATTGGATATTGCAATAACCGCAATAATGCAGTAGATACCATCTATCGAGTGGCCAACTAGGAATGGCGCTCGGCCACATCTCAGAAACGCTTATAACTCCGGTTCTGCTGAACTGAATTTTGCAAACTTAGTCTCGTTGAAAACAGCATTACTCCTCCAATCTAATGCTTATAAATCGAACCAATCTAGTAAGTGATGTGCATGCTAGAGCGCGTGGTTTAATTTTGTTCAGAAATTTTGTTTTTTAACGAAAATATTAAATGAAAACATATATTTTTGATTACAGACTAAAAATGTAAGCGAAATTACCAACAAATCAGTGAAAACCGAGTATCTTGTACATAGTATCTTGTACATAATAATATTAAACAGTTTGAATCACTAAACTATATATATGTATATATATAGCGCGAAGATATCTTGGGAAACGTGTGAATGGTATAAATTGTTTCTATAAATTTAAATTATTCTGCTTCCTCTGAAGGAATTTAGCAAATTTGGTCTTGTTAGAATTAGATTAGAATTTTCTTGATCTATATTTAGCGATTCAAACTGTTTAATATTATTTTGTCCACCACCGCTAGAGGGCGTTAAGGAAAATTAAGTACGTAATTTTTTTGATTTTTGATAAGAACAGTGCGTGGAATATGGAAGATGGGTACAAACTAAGCCACACCTGGCGAATAACTTTACGAAATCATCAACGCAACCACAGTACTGGAATGGATGCAACTTATCAAACTGTGACGGTTACGAATCAGCGAAGCGAAGAAAAATAAGATGAACAAGAAGCAGAAAACAACATCGGTCTTTACAAGCCGTAAACTTATCTCCACGACAGCACCCGCAAGACTTCAATACAAATTATTTTTGTAGTTTTTAACAAACCTTGTATGAAAATTTCAAAAACTTTACTATTCTAGTAAATGGACACAACTTTGCGCAACCATAAATAGAAATATTAAGCGCATTGATTTTTGTTAAAATTCATTTGAATGCTCTTCTATAAGGGTTTATAAATACAATAAAATTTTTATATCATACAGTGTCTTTAAACCTACTTCTTAGGTTAGTTTACGATAATTGTGATAAATTTTAAGTTTCCGAATTTGATTTTCCAAAATTGAATGTAATAAACGAACGATTTCTTTTGTGAATCTTTCCTTTATTTATTTTGCGTACACATCTAGCTTCCAAGTGACAAAATATTTTCTGGTTAGATACTAACAAATTTGCAGATGCTCTTTTTTTAAAACTATCTTTTACTGTTTCCTTTATGACAAAATAAAAATGGATAGATAGTTTAAAAATACTACTATTTGGAGAATTTTCCATTTTTAGCGAAGAATTTTGAAACCAAAATGTCAAGGTTTGCGTTTGCTATTGTATATTATCAAGTATAATTTGTTAATTAGTTAGGGATATATAGCAATGTAGGATATATATGTATTTTTTATGGTATTGAAAAAACGTTGGGGCTCACAAGTCTTAAATATTAGATTGTTATTATTTAAGGTATAGGAACTTACAACGGTATTGTTGCAGGTTTTGAAGGGATCATATTCGTACTACACAGTTTTAAAAGGCATGAGTAAATGATGTTCATACGTATGTCAACAGCGAGTACATATAGTTTTTTTTTGTAGAATTGTAAAATGAGAAATATAGCATTACTAACTAAATGGTGTATTTATTAATACGATAACGAATAAAGATAAAGTCAAATACAACAGAAAGGAATACAATATGTATGTTATACAGTAGTCTATTTGAAATAAGAGGATATACAGTACAAATCTTACATCTATGGTCGGGGCTCGGCTTAATCACGAACAGAATTAGCTCCATAACTTAAAAACGATAACAGTTAAAATACTGCTCTCGCAAACTTTTTTGGAAAAGATTTCATGCTGTGCAAAAAGTCTTAAAAGTTTTTTGATATCTTCTGTCGTTAAGGCTACGTCTGTAAAGAAAGGGACAATTAGGGTTATTTTTGCGATATTTTTCCTTGTTTTGCGTATCCAGCTTTAACCGTATGAGATATCAAGAAATCTTTTAAGACCTTTTTTGTAGAGCATGAAATTTCCTACAAAATGTCGAAGAGAGCACTATTCTAGTTGTTATGGTTTTCAAGTTCTCGAGCCTATTGTGTTCGTGACTAAGTCAAGCACCGATCATAGATGCATGATTTGTACAGTATATTAAGGTCAATCGATTCCTTCATTTCAAGACATATACATACATACATATATCCATTCTTAAAAAGATCAAAAGATACAATTGCTTGCTAGATACAGATGTTTGTAGGTTAAATAAATATCTTTCGATGATTATACATATATTCCAAAGTTAGATATTTAATAATGGATACGTAAACTAACAGTTGCAGTCTATTCATCGGTTAAAGTAAATTATATAGAGCATTTGAATGTTTTATATACATATTATAGACCGAGCACGTATTACTTATCTGTATCTACGCGGACACAAAATGAAAATTTAAGCTCAAGAGTATTGAGGGTTGCTATAGTTGTAGATAGTTTAACATAATAGAAAGACGAATTTGACATTTGCCACTTTATTTATTTGCATTTACAATGAAAGAATAATTATTAAATATACCGTCTAATGCGGTAAAGCGGATGAGAAATAGAAGTTTTTCGATGATATCATGGTATAGAGTGTGTACTAAAATTCTGAAATAAATACCTATATTTGATTACGACATTCTTCCTTTGTAAGACATAAAATAACTTTATTTGCGAGGTAAGCACGCCCTGTCACAAGCTTTAGCCCTTTAAGCTGTATTCTCACTGTCGTGCAAACGGCCTGCAATGCGCCGGCTCGGAATGGGCCCTGCACGTGCTCGGCAAGTGCAAGAATTTTTGCGAGCATTCACACTGCTACGTTAAAATGATAGGACGGGGGTCAGTCGTTCTCTTCTGTTCTAGGGGCTACTAATTTTTTCGACGTCAGCACTTATAAAAATTGCTGTATTATTAGATGAAGAGGAAGAGGAACAAATAAAGCGGCGTCAGAAGCGGAAAAGGCGTTTCTGGATTCATAATATGCTAAAAAACCGAAATGAAGAAGGAGAATTTGCAACTTTACATACTGAACTGATGGAAGACGAAATAAAATTTTTCGCATATTATAGAATGTCTATCCATGAATTTAATACCTTATTAAAAAAATTGAAGGAGCAATACAAAAACAAAATACTACCTTCCGCGAGTCCATTCCACCAGTTGAAAAACTTGCAGTATGTCTAAGGTAAGATTAATAAATATACTCCCTCTATTATGAAGTGTATAAAATATTTTATTGTAATAATGTTGATATACAGTAATATATAATGTACAGTAATATATAATATAATAGTAAATATGATTATGAATCAAAGTTGTTCGGTGGCGAAAAATTTTCGAAATAAGAGGCGGCGGGTGAAGAATGGTATGACTGAGAACTTGTAAAATGCTACCTTGATATACTGGGAAGGCTTGACTACGTTGCTGCTGAGTTACATATGTAGCTTCAATATCCGAAACAATTCCAAAAATTTTGGTCTTCATTCGATGCTTGTCAGCGGGCGAAAGCTTTTTTACAGTAGCTTTAATACTTTCAAAAAAGAAATCAAGCTCATCTTTAACGTCAGCTTTCTTCGTTTTCTCCTCTTCTAAAAGGTACTTCATCAGAGCACCACTAGCACTATGAGCCTGGGTTGCGACTTTGGCGATGGACTTTATTCGTTTTGGTGTTTTGTCTTGTATATAATTACGCTTCCGATTGTGTAAAGGTTGTGATGTATTGGACTGACGTGTTGTATCATTGTCTCGTAATTCACTTTCACTACTTCTACACTTTGAAGTAAAGTTTCATCTTGCGAAACATTGAGATCTTGTGATACATCAGGATCGTTTAATACCTCAGGGTCTTGTGTTACATTGGGATCTTGTGATACATCAAGATCCTGAGTTATCTGAGAATCATATTCAGTGCTTTCATCATTTGCTAAAACACTGCAGTTTTCAGTCATAACGGAAGTCAATCGCTCTTTATCTTTCATGTAAGGATGAAGAAAATCTAGTATGTCTCCATACTTCCATCTTGCTTTGGGATCTGCAGCTTGACCTGTCTTGGTTTTTTTAGAAGAAAGAAACTTTCAGACCATCTGAAAGCAATAATAATACTGTGATTTTTTTTAGATTTTTGGCCACTGGAGATTCTTATCAAACTATTGCATTCAGTTTTCGATTGGGACATTCTACTGTGCATGCTATTGTCAATGAAGTGTGTAACGCAATCATTAAGAAGCTACTGTCAGTTTATATCCCTACACCACACAAAAAAGATTGGGAAAAAATTGCTAAGAAATTTTGGAGTGTTTGGAACTTCCCTAATTGTTTGGGAGCCCTAGACGGCAAGCATATTGAAATTATTGCACCTGCTAATAGTGGTTCTAATTATTTCAATTATAAAAAAAACATTTTCTGTTGTTCTGCTTGCATTGGTCGATGCTGATTACAAATTCCTGGCAATAGATGTAGGGTCTTATGGCAAAAACAGTGATGGGGGTATCTTTGCAAACTCGAGACTGGGAATACAACTGGAAAATCGTTCATTAGACATACCTGATAGAAGACCACTCCCAGATTCCGATATAGTAGCACCTTACGTTATTTTAGGAGATTCAGCGTTTCCCCTAAAAATTAACCTTCTCAGACCGTTTTCGACGGTTCAAGTACTCAATGATATCGAACAAAGAGTTTTCAACTATCGACATTGTCGTGCCAGACGGGTAGTGGAAAATGCCTTCGGAATTTTGGCACAGCGCTTCCGCGTATATTTCAGAAAACTCATTGTAAATCGGGCTACGTCGAAAGAAACATTCTACATAATTATTTGCGTACTGACAAATTTACCAAAACAAGGCGGTAATGCACAGCAAGGAGCATTCCGTTCTCGAGAAGATTTTACCAGATTCTTAAACTCAAATGCAGGCTCTGTGCCTTGGCAGTATGATAGAATATAAACTTTTTGGTTCTCGCATGTTTTATAAGTATTGCAATAAAGAGAGTAATAAAAATAATTTATGTACTTACCTAGTTGTAATTTATCTCCAATTGTCACCCATACGCTAGTTTTGTAATGATTATCCGAATATCTTCTATTCGACAAATCATAGAGAGCGTGATTTTCCCGGACATATTCTATTAATTTTTCATCCATTTCGGATGAAAACTGAACTCTTTTTTGACGTGTCATCATTTTCTGTCGCAGATTTCGTACAACTCTACAGAGAAACAGTGCAAATCGCAGGACCGGCACAGTACGTGCTCGGCAAAATATTGTTTGAAAGAAAACTCACGTGCAAGCAATGTACTTTGCCGAGCCGATACCCGAATAATGAGAATGCAACAGGGTTAAATGCGTTTGAATTCATAGTTTACCTATTTTGCCGAGCACGTGCAGAGCCCATTCCGAGTCGGCGCATTGCAGGCCGTTTGCACGATAGTGAGAATACAGCTTTAGATAGAGTAAAAGGATCGGTCACATGCATTGAGCTAGTAGACTAAGGAGACGCTATAAACACGGGGTAGAATCTCTTATGGCAAAGTTGGGGCAAACGTGAGTAGTACCTACATGACTAAGCCTACGAGATGTCGTTGGGAATAGTACGCAGTAAGTGCGCATGTGTTACAGGACTCGTTGCACGCTGATTTGAGAGACATCTGTTTACTCACCATTATTGTTTTTGTTGTTATGGGTCGTAGACATCTTTTCGTAGTGCTAGTGTGTGATTTGAATGAATAGCTGTAATTCCTTTCGCTTTATCTAATATTTTCATAGCATTTGGGTAACACAATAACTATTTCTATATTTTCATAGCGGTTGCGTGAAAGATATTGTAGTTTTTCTATCTTCTCATAGAGTTTGTGTGATAGATGGTGTAGTTTTTCGTAGTTCTTCTATCTCTTCATAGCGTTTGTGTGAAAAATATTGTAGCTTTGCGTAGTTCTTCTATTGTCTAAGACCCGATATAACCTGTTAAAAGTTTTAAAATCGTGTTTTATTTTCTGTTTCCCGCATTTACAATTATGTTCAAAAATATACAAATTTCTGTATGAATGCATAGACTTATTGTATATTTCTAATATAAACAAGATATGTTTATACAATAGTTGTTCGTTTCACCGCTATTAACGGAGATTAATTTAGAAATCTAGTTCATCTTACTACTCACTGGTAGATGAACTAAGCATCTGAATTAATCTCTGTTAATAGCGGTGAATGAACACAAATTTTCACAATACATCATTTAAATAATTCATATTACCCGCCTTTTCGATTTAGTTCATGACTAAGGACTAAGAGGGAGTACATGTACTTTGCTCCAAGTGTTTACACGTGAGTTTCCGATCTATTGGTACCTTATCTATGGCTATAAAGCATATTTCCTGTATGTTCAAAACGGCGCACTGGGCGGGGCTTACGTGATGTACCAATATGGCTGCCTCCCAGGTTCGGTCGCGCCCAATGGCTTAAGGAAGTTGTTCCTGCTCTCAGGCCCTGGGAGGGCGCAGCCCTCAGGGCTTTGGAGGGCGGAGACATTCCAAGGCCGTGGGTTTGCACCGCTTTTGTGCCTGATGAAGAGGGACAAAAGGTACCGGCCGAAAGGGTACTAAGCCGTTTAAGGGTAAGTAACCGAGGCCTTAACACTAAACTTTGGACCGTTTGGAATTCCACCAGAGGGGACAAAGGAACAGTGTGGACCTTCTCCGCAGACAGAGAGTCGGCGGAGGAGCTCAAAAAGCTAGACCTGCAGCCGTACTTTGGCCTAGGAAAATTAAGATTCCGGGTCAAGGAAGGGCAATCAGGTCTAGAACAGACAGGCGAAGATAGCGCCACTAGCGAGAAGGAGCCATCCGACCCGAAAGGCACAGTGGCCACCGAGGAGGAGACCCCGTCCATCGACCCCAGCCCGGAAAGCCAGTCTTCTGAGAGCGGAATTAGCCCCCTCAAAAGGTATTCTGCCCCTGTGGGGGCTGTTCCAATGGAGGAGGACGAGGCTGCCGGGGGAGCGGCCGACAAGGAACCCTCTTCATAAAAATGAAGAGGGAGATCCAGGTCCTGCAGGCGAACCTACAACATGCAAAAGCTGCATCAGCAACGCTTGTTAGGAGGTTCGATAATGAAAGCCTAGATGTGGCACTACTGCAGGAACCATGGCTCGTAAAAGGGAAAGTTGCGGGCCTAACACCACAACAAGGTAAGGTATTATACAACCCTAGGTCAGTTAGGCCAAGAGCTTGTATACTCCACAGTTCAAGGGTGACATGTACACTAATCCCGGTCCTCTGTACCGACGATGTGGTTACAGGTATCCTTACTGCCAAGACCGAGGAAGGGACTAAAAGCTGGATAGTCTGCTCAGCCTACTTCCCCGGGGAGGACAAGGAGTGCCCACCCTCCATATTAAGCAGCTTAGTCGCATATGGAGAGAAAAGAGGCCTCCATGTAATAATAGGATGCGATGCAAACGCACACCATACAGCATGGGGAAGCACGAACACCAACGCACGAGGTGAGTCACTTATGCAATTTATATTTTCAGAAGGGTTGGAAGTAGCCAATATAGGCAGGGAACCCACATTTGTCACAAGAGCACGAGCAGAGGTACTTGATGTTACGCTATGCTCGTGCAAGGTAGTTAATACCATAAACAGATGGCACGTATCGGAGGAACCTTCGTGTTCGGATCACCGACACATAAGATTCAACCTGAACGTCAGTCTCACCGAGGACAAGTACAGAAACCCTAGGGAGACAAACTGGCAAGGATATTTAACGTCCCTCCAGGTGTCTCTCGAGGGAGGGACAACCCCGGTGGAAAGAATCGAGGGGTTAGAACTGGCAGTAGACCAAGTGCACGAAGCTATTATAGCAGCATACAAAGAAAACTGCCCAGAAAGAACGAGGCGGTACAAGGGCGCCAAGACAGTGTGGTGGAATAGGAACCTAGAGCAATTACGAGCCGAGGTCCGCAGGTTATTCAACAAAGCCAAATCCGACCACACATGGGAGACATACAAAACTAAATTAACGCAGTACAATAAAGAGATACGTAAGGCGAAAAGAGACTCGTGGAGGAAATTCTGTGAGGAGCTGCAAGATACCCCTGCATGCTCGCGCATCCACAAAGTCTTAGCCAAAGAGGGTAGTACTGCGACCGAAGTAGGCTTCATCAAACGAACGGATGGAACCTACACAAGCACTCATAAAGAGAGCATTGAAGAACTGATAAAGGTTCACTTTCCGTCCGCTAAAATCTTGAAGGGTACTCACGGGCCGGCCGAACCAGACCAAAGGCCGAACAGGCCGAAGCGAGACGACTGGAGGCTGGCCACAGAGATCACGAGACGCGCAAGAATTAGATGGGCGGTTAGCAGATTTGCACCATTCAAATCCGCGGGCACAGACGGAATATTTCCGGCCCTACTTCAGAAAGGGATGGAGATACTGATACCACATCTCACAAAAATCTTCAAAGCTTGTATAGCCTGGGGATGGGTTCCAAAGGCATGGCAAAAGGTCAGGGTAGTGTACCTACCTAAGGTGGGTAAGATATCTGATCAAACGCCAAAGTCATACAGACCGATAAGCCTGTCCTCCTTCTTACTCAAAACTCTTGAAAGGTTGGTGGACAGGCATATTAGAGACACTGCGCTGAGAGAACATCCACTCAGTGACAGACAGTACGCCTACCAACCAGGAAAATCTACAGAGGCAGCGTTAGATGACCTCAACAGGCTAATTTCAAAATCTATAGAAGACAAAGAGATAGCCGTAGCGACTTTCCTGGATATAGAGGGGGCATTTAACAATGCCACCACAAACTCAATTATCGAGGCTTCAAGGAGAAAAGGAGTTGCGCCGAAGCTTCTGCAGTGGATAAGAGCCAGCCTGGAAAGAAGGATAATTACATCCACGATTGGCGAGGCTACAATCGAAGCGGAGGCGGGAGGAGGCTGCCCGCAGGGTGGGGTGCTATCTCCTCTTCTGTGGGCCGCTCTCGTTGACGACCTAATCCGAAAACTGACCAGAAAGGGCTTTTACTGCCTGGGATATGCTGACGACCTAACAATAGTCGTTAGAGGGCGATTTCCGAAAGTTCTGATGGAACAGATGCAAAGAGCTCTAAACACGGTGGACAGCTGGTGCAAACAAGAGCGGCTAGTAGTCAATGCTCAGAAAACACAAGTTGTCACGTTTACAAGAAAAAGATCGTTAGAGGGTCTGCAACCACTAGTAATAGGTGGGGAAAGAATACCACAGGCCAAAGAGACGAAATACCTAGGAGTATGGCTGGATCAAAGGCTCACGTGGAACACTCATATCCAAAAAATATCCAACAAAGCTACTATTGCCTTGGGCAGGTGCAGGAGGTTATGTGGAAAAAACTGGGGCCTTAGCCCCAAAATGACTCTGTGGCTATATACCAGGGTAATCAGACCCATGATAGCATACGGAGCTATAGTTTGGTGGCCAAAAGTGCGGCAGGTGGGGGCGGCCAGAACGCTGGGTGGCGTACAAAGACTAGCTTGTCTGTGCGCCACAGGGGCAATGAGATCGACCCCCACAGCCGCAATGGAAGTCATTCTAAACCTGCCACCGCTACAAATCTTTATACAAGGAAGCGCTAGATCTGCAGCTTACAGACTCATGCACAGTCAGGCACCGATAAGTAAATCGCACGGTGCAGAACATCAAAAATTACTAGATGAACTCAAGGCGGGGCCCTTAACGGGGACGCCAAGCGACGCCATGGTACAGAAATTTAACCTAGATAGAAAATATCAGGTTATAATACCAGATAAGAAGGACTGGGAATATGGCCCCCAGTAAGAGCGGACTCAAGCTGGTATACCGACGGCTCTAAAACGGACCACGGCGTAGGAGCTGGTATCTACAGAAAGAAGCCGTGCAAGGCCCTTTCATTGAGCTTCAGCAAGGACTCGACAATTTTCCAGGCTGAGGTTGCGGCGATTCACCACTGTGTCAGAGAAGTAGACAGTTGGGCCGAACCAGGAAAAAGCGTCGCTATTTACTCTGACAGCCAAGCAGCACTTAAAGCTATCAGTTCCGCAAGTGCTGACTCAAAGCTGGTTTGGGACTGCGTAAGAGCCCTAAATGAGGCGTGCACCCTAAGGAAAATCACTTTGGCCTGGGTCCCCAGCCACATGGGAGTGAAGGGAAACGAGGCGGCCGATGAGCTGGCCAGACGAGGCTCGTCAAGGCCTTTCATAGGAGCGGCCCCTTCCTTCGGCACTACCAAATCACAAATTAAGAGGTCCATCTACGAATGGTCACAAAACAAGTCCAAGGAATGGTGGGTAAGATCGCCAGGACAAAGACAGGCTAAGGAGTTCCTAAGGGAACAGAGACCTAAGTTTACTGAAGACTTACTGAGTAAAGACAGGAAGACTGTCAAAATGATAGTAAGTCTGATGACCGGTCACTGCAGACTGAATAGGCATATGTTTAACATAGGCCTGGCAGAAAATGCTCTCTGCAGATTCTGTCACGAGGAAGAAGAAACCCCAGTTCATGTATTGTGCCACTGTGACGGCCTAGCGAGGACAAGGTTTCTAGTAATGGGGGTAGAGAACCCCACAGCCAACGGCTACACAAAAGAGCCGCTCTCAAAAATGATAAGTCTGATTAAGAAGGCGAAACTAGAGAGCGTTCTCTAAGGTAAAGGGGATCACAATAGACCTGTAAAGGTCGCGGTGAAACAGGCCCGCATGCCACCCCACTCTTAACCTAACCTAACCTAACCCAGGTTCGGTCAACTGAAAATCATAAGTATAATCTTAAGCCTCCGCTTAACAGATGGTTTTATTTAAAATTAATTACGTCATCCCACGCCTATTAGGCACAAGGCCCATAAATGTCATAATTTGACAATATAAACGTTCAATATGTAATAGTTTATTTATGTACCTACATACAGGCGCACCAATTGAAATTTTCCAATTACGGCCCTGCACATTGTTTTTATGTCAAACACTGACCTATGAAATGTTATTTTCGACGAATTCTTCTTGTTAACGCTGTTTCTACTCTTGCAACTAGGTAGAGCACAAGAAACCATTATGTCTTGTAGTAGTTTGCTATATAATATAACTGTAAGAACTGAAATAATCACATAATACAACCATACATGACATATTACACTAGAATCTACGTATTTGACGTAAAATGGTGTACCAATATGGCCGACTTGCGCCGTTTTAGCCACGTGATAGCGTCTCCCTACTTATTCTATCTCAATGGTCACATGTCTAAAACCCCGCTTTCATATTAGTATGAGTATAGTATCTCATTTTATATATGACATATCTTCTGCCAGGATGCCCGAACAGTTTTTGGATTATTTGTCACTTTTTAACAATCAATATTTGGAACATTTGGGTAGACAAAAACGTCTTGTTTGGCCACATATTTCTTCATAGAAATATTTCATGAGTATTGACAGTCTTTTTTAAACTTGATTATGGGAATATACAACCTACATCTTTTACTTGTTTCAAGTTTGCAACAACAAAATTTATACGATGTCCGAATTTCTTCCGATAGTTCCGAGACAATCTGTTACGGCTGAAATTAAGAAATAGCATATTATTATTCTGATTCGGTTTACACCAGCAAGTTACATGTTTTATAAATATATCCTGAAATACAGCAAACATGTGCGTGAAATGAAATTTGAAGATACACCATATGTCTATTCCACAAATACATAAGTACATATCCACTGTTCTTTTAGCTGTTAGAGTGCAACAGTTTAGTTGCAACAAAAGTTTGTTGTGAAACGTTACAGCACCGTTTTTAGTGACGTTTCAGATAATCTTTTTATAACGTTTTAAAAACGTTACATACTGCCTGGGATTCTTCATTAGGGCTAGTACTACTGTAAAATTCTTATTCATACCTGCGCCTGTATAATCTTGATTAACTCTGCTTCACCACTGCATTTAATGTTTTTAACACTTCACTCAAACTAATATTGTTTCGTTCATCTTTCTCACTAACTACAGTAATTTCAGACTCCATAATTTTAGTTATAAAATTCTCGCAGTTTTCTTCCAAGACAACACTTCACTCACTAATCTCGTCGCCATTCTGCAATCAGTTATCCTTCATTCATTATCTTTGCTGTTTTATGTTATTTATTCGTTACACTTCACTCTGTGTACTGTGTACCTTCTACTCTGCACTCTATACACCGCGCATCTGATGTAGTACTCATCATTATAATTGTAGTTTTATTATAATTTTTGAATTTTTAAATTTTTCCTTCATAATCCCCAAGAATGTGAAACACACGTTGTATAAACAAATAAATAAATAAAAGACAATTTGTATTTTTTATAAACGTCCACAAAATTAAATCCTAACATTTTGGTTCTTCAGCAACGGATAGATATACACAATCAGTTAAGCGAATTTGGTGAAACAGTCAAAATATAATCTTTGGCGAAAAGGTAATCTGTCTGATACATTTATACACTCAAAACAACGTTCATCGAAATAAAATACGGAAGAAACAACCAGAAACAAACGCGGTAAGTCACCGAATCCTTTTACCATATTACATTTTATTCTATTTGGTATTGCGAATGAAAAAAATCTCAATTAACGCAGTTTTCCACATTTATAACTAGTTGCAAAGGTGATAGCTTAGATATTGTAAAAATCTAGGCACGGCTTGATAAAATAACTCTTAATCTAGTGTTATGTCACAAATCAAATCAAATAATGAAAATAATTTATATATTAAACACTTTACTTAAAGTTAATTTAGTCCCACCCTCTCTTACCTTATACGTTTATAAGTAATGCATTTCATCGAGCAGCGATGCCATATCCGTATCATGGATCATGCACCACAAATGCAAGTGGGAAAATTGCGTTGGTGGTGTTTGCTTGTTATAATTACATTAAAACACACTGTAGTATAATTGTAAAGCTACTTTATCATATGCAGTTCCTACAGGTATCATAATTCGTTCCTAGAATTCGAACGTAATCATACTACTACGGTCAATGAATTATTAGAGACTTATAGCAGAGCCAAACACTTATCCGTAAATGTATAACGTAAACGTTGAAACGACAGATACGTATGTTGTAAGAAAAGCTTGAGAAACATAGTTATAGCAGCATGACACGTATAGATAGTTTGATGATATTTGCCGTGCTGCAAATAACCTTACCAAGACGGTTGTTTTAGTTGTATTGTATGAAGGGAAAAATAATAGGTAGTTAGGACAATATCAATAATTTTATAATAGAAGAAATTCTTATGATAGAGACGTTAAACGATAATTACAATGAAGATATTAATTATGCTTTTATACTTCATATTTTATATAATGCGGAATAACTATAGGTAGTAG
Organism: Holotrichia oblita; assembly: GCA_023690525.1. NCBI lineage: Eukaryota > Metazoa > Arthropoda > Insecta > Coleoptera > Scarabaeidae > Holotrichia > Holotrichia oblita. Next base: position 46,073,893 of record CM043018.1, on the reverse strand, counting down.
AGCTGGTTTACATAGTCGTTTCAATTTTGAGTCATTTGTTGTCATTTCTATTTTACAAATTTGTTTTAATCGGGCTATATCGACTTTCTTCGCACATTTCGTTCGACTGAATACGTACGTTTACTGTCTACGTGAGAAGCCGTAATTTTACGTATGACGTATTTCGACATACGTACGCAAAGGAAAAATATTGCAAGTACGCATGCGTTCCGGTTAGTTTTGACGGATACGGATACGTGTTTGGCTCTGCTATAAGTCTCTATTATGATAAGGTCGCTACGAACTTAATGTGTGAGAGGAGCCGATCTGCGGACATCGCGGAGACAAGACGTCAAAGAGTTCATTTTTGTAAAACCCCCTATTTGTCAACGAGTGTATTACGGTAACGAAATAAAAAGTGTGTAAACCCGAGTACATCATTTGAAAGGAACCCAAAAACAACCCCAAACAAAAGTGGCGCAGTCACTGCAGATAGTTGCAGTTCTTTTGGTTCTTTAATGAGAATAAGCATTCAAAGTGTGTAAAGTCCAAGAGATTGAGATCTTTGGGGATATCAAGCACGCAACACCAACTCGGAAAACAACATTTTCAAAGAAACGGTACCAACGAAGAAAGAAAACAGCTGGCTTTAACACCAGGGTGTAGTCAACTGTGGCAAGAAGATTTCGGATCTGTAATCACGCTGAAGATCTCATCGGATACAACTCTCCGGTCGTGGATCAATCGGAAGTTGCAAGTAAGAGGAAACAAATGAAGCATTTTAGTTTGTAAGTAGGTGTAAGAATTTTAGTATTAAATTTTTCAAAATTGCTCTGCACAATAATCGTTTTCATTCGTATCCGCCTCTCCAGGAGGAAAGGGAAAACGAAGAAGTAGAATTAATTAATTTACCCAAAATAAATTTACCACCACGTTTATTAGTAATGGCTCATCCTTATACTCGTGCTTCAATAACATCCGCCGAAATACAGGCTTTACCAACATTCGATGGTGATTTAAGAGATTTACCGCTATTTGTCACTCAGATAGAAAGATTTATAAATAGATTTGCCAATGCAAATAGAGCTGAAGATCCGATTAACGAATATCCTCTATCCATACACTAAACGATTATGACAACGAACATTCGTGGAACGTTGTGTCATTTAGTAAACGATTTCAAGGTCTAATAGGCGCAAAACTATTACGACAACTAGGAGCTCACTTAGACTTCGAAAATAATATGATTCATCTAAATAACGTTTCAATTCCTTTCTTTTATGATAACACTGACATAAATACTTGTAACAATGAAATTTACGAAATATCCAAACTTCAAAAAGATAATATAAAAAATAAATGACGATTAGATTGATATGTGTCTTCTTGTTCTAATTCTATTCCATCTAGAAGTATATGCATGTCTTGTTTTTCTTTTCCCACCATCATTACTTTTGTTTTGGTCTTATTTAGTTTCATTCCTTTTTTTCCAATATATTTTTCCATATTATCAGGTTGTCCTGTAAGTTGTTTTCAGTACTCGCACTAATCACCATACCATCGGCAAATGCGCACTCCGAGATTTCTATTGGTTGTAAATTTCTATATCCTACAAGCATTGGTTTTGTTTCTGTATTGCTTTCTCTAATTATCTTGTATATAATAAACAGCAGCGGACTGAGTCCTCCACCTTGCCTTGCCGCTTCATTTGTTTTAAATATTGCTGATTATCTATTATTCTTGATTATACAGTTATTGGTTTCTTCATACAGGCACTTGATCACTTTTATCAATTTGTTACTGACATTTCTCTTTTTTAATGTCTCCCATAATTCTTTTCTTGGTACTCTATCGAACGCTTTCTCCAAATCAATGAATGCAAAGTACGCCTTTTTATTATAAATTAGTGTTTTGTTCACGATTTCTTTGATTGTAAAAATATGATCCTGGGTACTTCTTCCTTTTCTAAACCCGCTTTGCGAATTAGATAAAGTTCTTTCCGTTACTGCTCTGAGTTTCTTTTCTAATATTTGTTCGAATACTTTTACCACTGTGCTTAGTAGAGTTATTCCTCTATAGTTACTGCAGTCTTTCCGGTCTCCTTTCTTAAAAATAGGTAGTATCATCCCTAATGTCCACTCCGATGGTATTTTTTCTTCTTTCCATACTTTGTTGTATATTTGTGTTAATATATCTTTTCCTTTTTTCCCATATTTTTAAGCATTTCTCCTGTTATTTTATCTCCTCCTGGTGTTTTTCCATTTTTCAACTTCTTTATTGCTTCTTCCACTTCATCTTCTGTTATAGCTTCTATATCAGTTTCCTCAGTCTTTTCTGCTATTTCACTTTCATTCCATTGTAGTATATTGCTAGCATTTAGTAATTGTTTAAAATGTTGTTTCCATCTTTGCATTATTTGGTTTTCTTCAGTTAATAACTTCCCATCAGCACTTTTGATAGACATTGTGTCAATTTCAGTTTTATTTCTCATATTTTTTAGTGCCTTGTAGAAGAGTTTTTGATTTCCCTTACTATCATCTTCCAATTTTTTTCCAAACTCATTCCATGATTTTTGCTTCGCTCCTCTCACTAATTTTTTAACTACTTTGCAATTCTCTTGGTATATTTTATAATCTTCTTTTGATTTACTACTTAAATATATGTGCCATTTTCGTTTCTTGTTTTTAACGTGCTTGTTTAAATTTACAGTCCACCATGCCGTTTTCTTTTTACACTTTATATTTTATTTCGCTAGTTCGATACACTAACAAATCTTGACCTTGAGTCAGGTGATAAGGCCCACAAGCGAGTTCAAGTCACACATGTCCGTCACCTTTGGCTACCCGAACTCAACTCCAGACACATACTAAAGAAATGTATTTTAAGGTGTAAGCAGGGGTGTTAACGCAAAAAGAACCATTTGTAATGACTAGAGCAAGACACTCTATGATACTAAATTTTTGCGAGACGACCACACGCTTATATAGCGGCAACGATAAATAAAGAAATGTATTTTGAGATCAGCTTGGCAATAATTTTTGCATTTTTTTGTCAAGGCATTATGCAAGTTTTTTACGTCTAGATAAATAAGCGTTGGCGACATTTTTGAATGGTGGTACTCTTTCTATTGTATCAGATTACATGTTTATTTCAGAAATATAAGAAGGGATAGTGTTCGCTAAGCATATATAAAAATGTAAGATGTAAGATGATGTTCTAGATAACTATTAAAATTTTCTGTAAGGAATAAGAGGAAGTTGTTTCATTATACACTGGTTTATATATAAAAATAACGCTAAATTCTCTATAATGAACATTTAGAAAAAATTCCAAAAACAGGTAACTTTTATTTTTTCATGTAGTTTAAAGATAAAAATAGAAAAGATCAATTCATAATATACAGGAGCAGGGGCGAGAAAAAATTGTATTTTTTTGACCCCCCAACGAGCCCATCGGTACGCCACTGTTCTATTTTCCACCTAAAATGTAGAGCCCGCAGCAAGGAACGATCTAGTCTTTACCACATCTCGGTATCTCTTCTCGTTTCTGAAATATTAAAAAAAAATGTTTTTAAGGGTAACTTTGAGCCCCCGTTACACCCCCTAAAACCAAAAACGGGGCCCTAAAAAAAATACGTGTCAAATATTTTTCGATGTTCTACACTCCTGCCAAATTTTATCAAAATCGGCGAGGGACAGTTGGGTGCCTTTGCTTGTGAGAGTAGTAGTCCTTATGCTGCTCCAGTATCGTTAGTTCCAAAAAAATTAGATGCATCTGGTATACTCAAGTTTAGAATGGTAGTGGATTATAGAAAATTAAATCAGAAAACAAATACCCTATTCCAAATATCACTGACATACTCGATAAATTAGGCAGGGCACAATACTTTAGTACATTAGATATGGCTTCCGGCTATCATCAGATTGAGGTAAAACCTGACGATAGACCTAAAACGGCTTTCAGTATCGATGGTGGGCATGAATCAAATTCTAAGAGGTTTAACAGATGATACATGCCTCGTGTATTTAGATGTCATTATAATTTATTCCACATCATTACAACCGCATATTCAAAAATTAACATTAGTGTTTGAACGCTTATTAAGACAGGCTAATGTAAAGATTTCATTAGATAAATGTCAATTTTGTAAACGTGAAGTGGCTTACTTAGGCCATATAATTACAAAGGACGGTGTTAAACCAAATCCTGAAAAAATTAAAGCAATACAAAATATTAGATTACCTGAAACACAGACACAAATAAAAAGCTTTCTCGGGTTAGTGGGATACTATCGTAAGTTTATTCCAAATTTGGCGCATTTGACAAAGCCTATGACGCAGTATCTTAAAAAGAAATCCAAAATTAACGTTAACGACCTTGAATATATTGAAGCTTTCAAAATTTGTCAAAATATATTGTGTAATTCTCCAATACTCCAATATCCAGATTTCAATCCAGTTTTCAATATTACAACAGACGCTAGCAATTATACGATCTAGGGGCGGTATTGTCTCAAGGCGACCTTGGAAAAGACAAACCTGTTCATTATGCATCACGTACTTTATCCGAAAGAGAAGTTAAGTATAGTACAATAGAAAAAGAATGTTTAGCTATAGTGTGGGCATGTAAGATATTCAGACCATACATTTACGGTAATAAATTTAGGCTTTTCGCTGATCACAAACCATTATTGTGGTTACATAATCTAAAAGAACCAGAATCTAGACTTATGCGGTGGCGAATTAAATTACAAGAATATGATTATGAGATTTTTTATAAAAAGGGAAAGACTAACTTAAACGCCGATGCACTATCACGGCTAGATATATATTAAGTAAATACACATGAAAGTGATGAATTAATATCACAATTACCTAATATTGAACCACAGGAACTCCAAGAAATGATTGAGCAACTAGACGAAGACTTATCCGATAGTATAAGATCAAATCAAATAGATGAACCGAAAGATTCATTACCGATAAGCGATTGTCCAATAGATTCACAAAAACATCAAATTTTTATTTCACAACATAACGGCAAACTCGTGGTTGAACAACAATTTATTCACGGTTACAATATAATCAATGTTAAACTTTCATATGATAATCCGACAACTGATTTAATTTCTTTCATATCACGCTATATAACTGATAAAAAATACTTCTTTTACACAAATGATATTATTTATCGTATGTTAACGAGAATTGTATTAAAAATTTCACAAATACTGCTCCGAAATTATTTCGAAGCAATAAAAGAGTTAAGATAGTAGCCACTAAAGAGGATCAAATTAAAATTATAGCTGAAACTCATTGTAATGAGAATAATCACCGCGGCATAAAAGAATGTTGTGATGAAATACGTCGGAATTATTATTGGAAAAATTTAAACGTAGATGTTCAATATTTTATTAATAAATGCGAATTATGCCAGACTTTAAAATATGATCGACATCCTAACACTACGCAGCTTCAGTTAACACCTAAAGTAGATGAACCAATGGAAAATGTCCATATTGATGTATTTAAAATAAAATCAAAAATGTATCTTACCATTTAGATGCTTTCTCTAAATTCGCACAGGCTATTGAAATTAAAAGTAAAATACCCTGTTACGGTCCAATTGTTTTATTGGACCTAGCTGCTGGAGAAATACTACTAGTGTAAGGGTTTTTCACAATAAACGAGTGAGTTTATTTTAATACATATATTGTAATAAAGATATAAAAATAAAACATAAATTCCAGTTCTTTGTACATGAAAGACACAAAATAATAATTCTCATATAATGTATAAGCATATAAAATAATATTTAAAAATAATGTCTCTCTTATTCCTGCGTATTAAACGCTATTTGAAACGTGTACTTTATGTACTTCTTGTATTTAACGAGCCAAAAGGATATATTTATCGGAGCGATTCCTGAACTAGGGAGAAAGTGAATAATCAGTTCAATAGTTTATCACTACCGCGTAAAACACGATACAACTCAAAACTACGTCCAGGAATATCGAATTTCTCGTGTATATTTTCATATGCGTCTATTTGCGCCTTTTACTATGCTCCATCCACTGACCCCTTATAATAGTGACGATTCCATGAACCACGGTTCGTGTGCTGAACGCAATGAATCCAACGAGTACACACTCGTATGCGTATTGCGATCAGCGCAGGCAAGTCCGTGGGCGGCTATACCATTAACAAACCGCGCAAAGTCAAATACTACATCTCTGTACTACGGGTTGGCGCGCGCTTCTTTTCATCGCTACGACGTAGTTTCGAGTTTAGCTCCGAAGCTTAGCATTTTTAGAATTATATCCTATCGGTGGCTCTTGTTTCTATTAATTCGTTATCATGATTTTGCTTATTTATATTATATTACATTAAGCGTGAGATTTAGACATCTTAATTTAACAAAATACTGAATATATAGCAAATATATGTAAAATAAAAGAATGCTTGTTTTAAATGTCTTTGAGTCCTTAACATGCCGCCGCCCTTGAAGGCACCGGCTTCAACACAGGAAACACTCGCGCACTTATTACAGTCTTTGAACAGTCCATACATTACAAACGCGAACAAAACACTAAATTCTCTTCTTCACTCGTTGGTGTGGTGGGGCTGTAGCTGCTTGGTGACACGAAGTCCAGATGCTGATGTTGGGGTGTTGACATCAATCTGTATATGTATATGGGTAATGGACACAGCTTTGTAGTGGGCCGCTGCATTATTCCCTTGGGTGTGTGTACAGTAGCAGTACGTATAACCTCGTCCTTTCCTGGAAAGACTTCGACAATGCGTCCCATGGTCCAGTAGTTGGGGGCGATGTGGTCCTCACGTATGATGACTAGATTGCCGGGACTCAGACCACTGTTCTGGTTCGATTTCCATTTGTTTCGCCTTTGAAGTTGATTTAAATATTCTCGTTGCCATCTCTTCCAAAAGTGTCCTCGGATGAATTGGATATGTTGCCATCTTGAAAGGGTATTTGTTTTTAAATGGTTTAAATTGGGTTCAGAGATGGAAGTAATATTGTCACCAGTAAGGAAGTGAGAAGGTGTGAGAAATGTTAAATCGTTGATCATTTGATATCGGAGTAATGGGTCGAGAATTAAGAATGCCTTCGATTTGTACCAATAAAGTGTACATTTCTTCGTAATTTAATGATGCTTTTCCAATTACTTTTGTTAAATGTAATTTGACAGATTTAACTGCTGCTTCCCAAAGGCCACCAAAATGTGGAAATCTAGGTGGAATAAAGTGCCATTGTATATCGTTGTCAGCCATATATGCTTTAACGCATTCAGAATCAGTTATCTGGCCTTACAATTGTTTAATCAATTTCCTTAGTTCAGCGTTCGCACCAATAAATTGGGTGCCATTATCAGAGTATATATTAGAAATTTTGCCTCGTCTGGCTAAAAATCTTTTTAATGCTGCCAGAAATGCCTCTGTTGACAGGTTTCCTACCAACTCTACGTGTACTGCTTTTGTAGTAAAGCATTCAAAAATTGCACCATATGAGTTTGCAAGGTTATGCTTTCTTTTCATGCTATCTCTAATATAAATTGGGCCAAAATAGTCAATACCAACATTCTCAAAACCCTTTGCTGAAGTGACTCTTTGTGCTGGTAAGTCACCCATCATATATTGTATATTGGTAGGTTTCGCTTTAAAGCATGTTATATATGTTCTTATTACTCTCTTAACGGAATTTCTCAAGGAGATGGGCCAATATTTTCCTCGTACAGCAGCTATAGTTTGTTGAGTGCCTGCATGCAACTGGTTAATATGCTCGCTTAGAATTATTAATTTTGTAAGAGCATGCTTGGCAGGAAGCAATATTTGATGCTTCTTTGAGTATGGTATGTTGGAATTTCTTAGTCGGCCCCCAACTCTCATAAGACCTTGTTCATCTATAAATGGAGCTAAGCATAGTAGATTGCTTTTAGCATCTAGATCGCATTTATTTTTCAGCTGCTTATACTCTTTATTAAAGCCTGTCCGCTGGGCTAATACAATCAAGGAAGTAAGTGCTTGATTTAGCTCAGCTGAGGTGAGATAACCTGTCTCAACCTTTGTGGTTGTTTTCTTTATTCGAGCTTCTATATTATTTTTGAATCTTATGCAGTAAGCCACAACTCGTTTTAATTTATGCAGGTTTGAATATCTCTCAAATATGTCAAATGTGTTTTCGTTGCATGTGCTTACTGTCATTGTCTTGACTTCTGGTAGACTCTCTAATGTTATGCATTCGGCATGAGGCCAGTTATTTGAAGGACGTTTCAGGAATTCAGGTCCATGCCACCATAAGCTTTTCTGCATTAAAGTAGAAGGAGAACTTCCTCTGGAAACTAAATCCGCAGGATTGTCTTTTGTATTGATATGATGCCAATTGGAAACATCTGTCAGCTCTTGTATTTCAGCAACTCTGTTGGCTACGAAAGTTTTGAAAGCCTTTCCTGATTGTATCCATGATAGGACGATTGACGAATCTTTCCAATAATATATTTTGCTAAAGTTCATTGACAAGCATGGAATTAATTTGGATATTAATTGTGCCAGTAGCACCGCTCCGCATAGTTCCAACCTCGGTATCGTTACTGGTTTAATTGGAGCAATACGGGATTTGGCACAGAGCAAATTGCAGGAAATGTTACCATTTATATCTGTAGCTCTTATATAGATACAAAAATGTTTTGGTTGCTTTATTGAAATAATATTCCTCGGAATTTTTACATCATTTAGCTCATTTATTTCTTGTATATAAGATGACCATGTGGCTTGTATATTGAAGGGGAGTGACTCATCCCAATCGAGTTTTAGTTTCCAAATTTCTTGCATTAGCATTTTTGCTCGAACTGTGAATGGACTAACAAGACCCAGCGGATCGAATATTTTAGATATATGAGACAATACTTGTCTTTTAGTAATGGTCTTCAAAGTGGGCACTGGCGTTAATGCATACTGCAATGTATCCGTGGAAGTATTCCACTGTAATCCAAGAGTGTTAACACCCTCACCTTTGTCCAAGTCTAATACCGTAGAACCACTGCAAGAAATTGGTATGTGTTGTAATAACTCTGGTTTGTTTGATGCCCATTTTCTCAATTCAAATTTTCCTTTCGTTAGAATATCTGTAACTTCTGTAATTATTCGTTGTGCTTCAATTTTGCTGTTTGTGCCAGTTAAAAGATCATCCACGTAGAAATCCCTTAATATTACTTGAACTCCAAGTGATTCCGAACTTTTCGTTGCAACTGCTGTTTGCTGCAGAGTTTTGATTGCCATATAAGAAGCGGAAGCTGTTCCGTAAGTTACTGTTGTCAACTCGAAAGTTTGGACTACGTCTTTGTCGGATTCCCGCCATAATATTCGTTGATAGGGCATGCAAGTTTCATGTATACGTACTTGACGATACATTTTAGCTATGTCAGCTGTTACAACATATTTGTGTGTTCTGAATCTGCACACTATATCAAATAAATCTGGTTGCAATTTAGGTCCTACCATTAAGGTGTCATTCAGAGATAATCCAGTTGTGGTTTTTGCAGACCCATCAAAAACTACTCGTACTTTTGTTGTTAGGCTATTTTCTTTAGTCACTGCGTGGTGTGGTAAATAAAAATGTCCCTTGTTATTATCAGGCTGCATGACTGGTCTCATGTGTCCCAAGTCTAAGTATTCTTTCATGAAAGATATATATTCTCCTCTTAGTTCAGTATTTTTGCTCAACTTTCTTTCTAAGGAATATAATCTTTTCAAAGCTTGATTATAGGATTCTCCTAAACTATTTATATTATCTTTGAATGGCAAGGCTACTACGAATCGTCCATCATTGTCTCTTTGGACAGTATCGGAAAAATGTTTTTCGCAGTGTTTCTCTTCTTGGGAATATGTTAGCTTATTGGGCAAAGTTTCTATTTCCCAAAATTTGCATATGTTTTTATTTAGCTTTTGCAATGTGCTAGAATTACATAAAGTAACATTCGTGGAAATCGGTGGTGCAATTGTTTTGCCAGAAACAACCCATCCAAGTAATGTCTTTTGTAAACAGAGTCCACTTGCAGCAAGATTTATCTGACCTATGCATAGTAATTTGTAAAATAATTCAACTCCTAACAGCATGTCTACTTCCTTTGAAATATGGAATTCTGGATCAGCTAGTTTAAGGTTCTTCGGTATATTAATTTCCTTTTGTGATATCGAAATAGGTGGTAAACACTCTGATATTTTTTCCAGAATGAGACAATTTATATCGGCCTGAAAAGCAGTGCATCTAGATTTCATTGACACGTCTACTGAATGCGTGATATGAGTTTTGGCTTGGGTAATGCCTGTTAGAGCTATATTGATTTGGTTTTGTTTTAAACCGAGATAATTGGCCATTTTGTATGTAATTAAATTGGACTGCGATCCACAGTCTAACAAAACTCTGCACTTTCTTTTGCGTCCATTTTTGTCCCTAATCTCTATTATTGCTGTAGATAGAAGGACAATTGAGTTGTTAATATTACAACTATGGCTTGCTGTTGTCGACTGCGGCGTCCCAGTTGAACTGGACTTGCTCTCTTTGCTGATATGCAATAGCGAATGATGCCTCTTGTGACAAATGTTACAATTCCATTTGACTGTACATTGATTGGTGCTATGATTGCCTTTCAAGCAGTTTAAACAGAGTCGCTTGGTTTGAGCTTCACTGACTCTTTTGGGTATTTCGAATGCAAGGAATTTCCTGCAATCAAAAATCATATGGTTGCTCATTTTGCAATAAGTACATGAAAGATTTCCAGATGCCTTATTATTTGTTACAACATTCGTTGCTGCACTTTGCTTGTATGTTTTGGCGACTTCCTTGGTTTGCATTTTTGCGATTTTGAATATGGTTTCTAACGTTTGGCATTTTTGGGTTAAGAAATCTATTAATTCTTGTAATGTCGGTATCTCCGTAGATTCTATCTTCGTTTCCCAATCTTTGATTGTCTGCGAATCAAGTTTTTTGGTGATAATTACCACTAATAAGTCGTCCCAATGATTGGTTGGACGTTTCAGAGCTGTTAAAGCTCTTATATGCTTTAGTGCACCGTCTAATATTTGACGTAGCGTGATTGCATTTTCTTTTGTTGCTATGGGCAGTTCGAATATTGCATTGATATGCTTTTGCACTATTATTCTCTGGTTACTATATCTTTCTGATAGCATTTTCCAAGCAGTGCCGTAATTGTCAGCAGATATTTCAAGAGAATCCAGTATATTCATTGCTTCTCCCTTTAAGCATGCTTTTAAATAATGAAATTTTTGTACAAGTGGTACATTGGTATTGCTATGTATAAGCGAATTGAATGTATCGTAAAATGACAGCCACTCCTCATATGCACCCGAAAACTTGGGCAATTCGATTCTAGGCAACTTAACAATTTCTGTGGAAATATCACCTTTTCCTGTGTGTTGCACTTGTGGGACTGTCATAATTTTATTAAAACGGGATAGGAGGTCGAAGTATTTATCTTCAAACTCTTCCCGCTCACTTGTAAGCAAGTCAGATTCATCTACTCGCTCTAATTTGTCTTGAATTTTATTAAATTCATCCAACATGGGCACTAATTTTTCGCAACGATCTTTCAGTTGACCCGGCTGCGGGGTTGTGTCGTGCTTATCAAGAAATTTACTCACTCTTGTCAAGGAAGCCTTTATTTGACCCCTTTGTATTTTTAGCTCGGCTGCTTGAGCTTTTATTTCGGCTGCTTGCTCGGCCATTTTATCTTGGACAATATGTATATAAATATGCCCTTATGTACGTGTCGTACTTTACTTGGACTAATCTGTCCTGAACAAAATTTCTTTTTTGCTCTCGTGGTCTATTCTGACCGTTTAATTTATTCCTCTTAACACTAGCAGTAATATCCGGCTCGAAGGACCAAATGTTACGGTCCAATTGTTTTATTGGACCTAGCTGCTGGAGAAATACTACTAGTGTAAGGGTTTTTCACAATAAACGAGTGAGTTTATTTTAATACATATATTGTAATAAAGAAATAAAAATAAAACATAAATTCCAGTTCTTTGTACATGAAAGACACAAAATAATAATTCTCATATAATGTATAAGCATATAAAATAATATTTAAAAATAATGTCTCTCTTATTCCTGCGTATTAAACGCTATTTGAAATGTGTACTTTATGTACTTCTTGTATTTAACGAGCCAAAAGGATATATTTATCGGAGCGATTCCTGAACTAGGGAGAAAGTGAATAATCAGTTCAATAGTTTATCACTACCGCGTAAAACACGATACAACTCAAAACTACGTCCAGGAATATCGAATTTCTCGTATATATTTTCATATGTGTCTATTTGCGCCTTTTACTAATGCTCCATCCACTGACCCCTTATAATAGTGACGATTCCACGAACCACGGTTCGTGTGCTGAACGCAATGAATCCAACGAGTACACACTCGTATGCGTATCGCGATCAGCGCAGGCAAGTCCGAGGGCGGCTAAACCATTAACAAACCGCGCAAAGTCAAATAGCACGTCATCTCTGTAATACGGGTTGGCGCGCGCTTCTTTTCATCGCTACGACGTAGTTTCGAGTTTAGCTCCGAAGCTTAGCATTTTTAGAATTATATCCTATCGGTGGCTCTTGTTTCTATTAATTCGTTATCATGATTTTGCTTATTTATATTATATTACATTAAGCGTGAGATTTAGACATATTAATTTAATAAAATACTGAATATATAGCAAATATAGGTAAAATAAAAGAATGCTTGTTTTAAATGTCTTTGAGTCCTTAACATAGGTTTTGTTTTCTTTTTTGACATACCACATTCTTACAAGTCGCCATATTTAAAGTTATATTAATGTATCGTTTTAGTTTATTTTACAATTGATTATTTACATTATCATTATGATATGATACTATTGTAATAATTAATTGTAAAATAAACAAAAACAAAATTCATTTTTAGTTATGATATGAAAATAAATTACCTACTATTTTGAATTTTGCCGCCAACAGTTCTCACGATACAATAGATGGCTCTAAATCATGGTACCACCTCATATTTAGGGAGATTTCGCACCGTGCCATTAGCTTAGCAATAGTTTATTGTTTTGGGGTGAAGCGTCTTAAAGTGTGATAAATTGTGCAATAATAACAGGAACTCGGTAAGTAATTCAATGTTTCTAATTTCTATTTACATATTTATTACTATATATTAAAAGTACATTGTATAATAACGTACCTATTATAGGTTATATAGGAAACATGCTTCTTGAATGTTGGATATGGAATTGATGCTGGATATATTACAGTAATCGAAATACAGGGTAGGTACCTACAGCTCCTATCACGAAGGTTAACACACTGGACTGTTAGAAGCATCCAAAAATGGGAAGAAACATGCATGATATAAACTAAATTAAACTAAATAGATATCCTGTGATAATGTATTGTTTTGTTAACATATCAAAACAGTTTCTTACAATAAATTTAAACATACTATGTATGCGTTAAATTTTTTCAAATCAAGCTAGCGCCGAATCCCAAGAAAAACAAGAAAATTATTATTAAGAAAAAGCAAAGCAAATTTATATAAAGGGTTTTGGGTATAATCCACAAGAAAATGATTACAACCGTATAGACTGGAATTTCGTACTTATTGATACTTGTCAGTATGGTGTACTGGTTCGTATATATGTAATATGTGCCTGTGTGCCGTACCGAACAGTACTAATAAATACGAAACATAATCACGAGAAGAAAGTGTTGTTGCAAACAAAAGTACAATCTTCTTTTTTCAACGTAACAAACATTTCATTCAAGTGATAGTTTTCTTGCACAATAAAACAATAAATAATTAAATACACAATCAATCTCTTCTGGCAAATGTGTCTCTAATAATATAAATATAAATTGCTTATTTTGAATTCATTGATATATCGAAACTAAATCTCTTCCGAGAGAATAAAGCTTCATTCAATTAAAAACATTCTTTCACTAAGAATATTGCAATTATATTGCTTTTAGAAATTAATGGCTTATTTCAATGAATTATTTTCTTGTACTAAGACATTTCATTCTTGTAAGATTAATTATAAAAAAAGGTGTTCTGATATACAAATTAATTAGTAATAAGTATTATTTTTGATCCAAGAATATATTTATTTGCGTATATATGAAACAATGATATTCTTAACTTGAGTTATATTTGTTTGAATTAAAAATTATTTTTATGTGTGTCGAATTAAGGAAAATTTTGAAAAATACGGATGTGACTCTCTCTTTACATAAAAAGCCCGGCGCACATGATAATGCGGATCGGGATATCATGATATACGCTACTGTTGAAGAAAATGAATACCAAACGTTAGGCCAAATTAGTGAAAGTGTCGATGTCTCCCGTGAAACTGTTAGAAAAACATTAAAGACGAATAAATACCGTTCGTATCATGTAGGTACAAAAAGTAAATGAAATATTTCCTATATATAAAGATCATATTATAAAACCGAGTTCATCAGTTCTGTTTGGATATAGGTAATTGAGAAATGCGGGGTGGATGAAAATTTTACTGACGAATCTTCATTTATTTTACACGGTCGACATAATCCTATGTTAATAAGGTATTGGTCAAAAGACAATAAACACAAATCGTATACAGCCCGCATACACAATACTCTGTAGTAATACCATAAGAGCTTTGAATTTATCGATTATTTTACACATACAAATATAAACGAATCAGATTCGCGTATTGCTGTAGCAACTCGAAATTACAGCGGTAATTTATCGATAATTTTCATAGTAGAATAATTAGGCGTTGTTATGGAAATGCGGTTAATAAGGATATAGGTACATTTCTGAAGTTCTGTCAAAAAACTTGTAATGTATACCATGAATTAATAAATAAAGAGTTTAGATAAATTTCATTTTTGTATTAGGTACGTAAAATAATCTAATCAAATACCATATACGAGCTTTGAATTAAAATCGATAATTTCACTCATATACTACCTGCATAACGACTTCGACTCGTGTCAATTTGACAAGCATTTCAATCACGACAGCCCCGTGATTTAAATGGTTGTCAAATTGACACTCGTCTTCGTCGCTATATGCAACAAGCATTCGTGAAATTATCGATAGATTCAAAGCTCTTATGGTATTACTACAAACTAATCACTCACATATCTGTCAACCAATCACACAGTTCAAATTCCTTACCAACAGCCAATGACATTCGTTTTATAGCGAAAAAATCACGTGTGAATTTTAATAAGTGATAAAATCACTCGTGGTTTTATCAATACAAATGGAGTATTGTCAAAACGACTGATTTTCACTCACAATGCTCGCAATTACTACACAAAGCAAATCTTGTTTATTTTTTTTTGTTTCCTCCTCTTCTGAGTTATCAGCCAAATATATGGCAAAATGAACACAACTAAGAGAGTAAATTACGAAAATATCCGATAACTAACAAATTTTGTTCGTGATATAGTCTTTTTAAATACAACGCGTGACCAAGATTTTCTTTTGATAAAATTGATTTGGATAATTTGTTCGTGCTTGTTGATCTTAAATAATTTCACTCGCCCTTCGGGCTCGTGAAATTTATATCTCAACAAGCACTTACAAACTATCCAAATCAATTTTATCGATAAAATCTTGGTCACTTGTTATATTACTTATGATAATTTCACGAATGCTTGTTGCATAGCGACAAAGACGAGTGTCAATTTGACAAGCATTTAAATCACGACAGCCCGTAACGCTCGAGTGATTTAATTGTCAAATTGACACGAGTCGAAGTCGTTATGCAGGGAGTATGAGTGAAATTATCGATTTTAATTCAAAGCTCGTATGGTATTTGATTAGATTATTTTACGTAATACAAATTGAAATTTATCTAAACTCTTTATTTATTAATTCTTGTATACATTACAAGTTTTTTGACAGAACTTCAGAAATGTCTATCCTTATTAACCGCATTTTCATAACAACGCCTAATTATTTTACTATGAAGATTATCGATAAATTACCGCTGTAATTTCGAGTTGCTTCAGTAATACGCGAATCTGATTGGTTTATATTTGTATGTGTAAAATAATCATATATAATATAACGAGTGGTTTTGTGATTATCGATAATCGCCGGCTTGGCACGAGATATGTTGCCATAACATATCGAGCACAAGCACAAGCATTATGAGTTGCCTAATCATACGTTATACAATGCATAAAGCAAAAGATACTGCTGGAATTAATACTATATATGATAGAACTTCACAAAATTTCATAAATTGTGACCATATGTAGTTTTCAGATCGCACTGTAAAAAGGTTTATTATTTTTAACTGTCTGATCAATATTTTCTATGTTTCGCCGTATCGCGACATTTTCGATCAATTTATGACAGTTAGGAAATGTAACTGACAAGCAATTTGCAATGAACAATCAACGATTAAAACCGGTTGCTGCTTAACAAAGATGATTATCGCTTATTAATGAAAAAGCACGGTGCTTGATTATCACTTATTAGTCCAGTAGAGGTATAGGGAATTAATACATTATAAGTTGTATAATCACAGAAATTGAATGTTTGGATTGGAATGTTAGGGAATAATATAATTGGTCCATTTTTTATAAACACACATGTGTTAAATTCACACATATTCATTCACAACATATTTACAATTGCTGCCTGTTCTTTCGGTAGGTATTGACTTTGCTGGACCTATACAAATTAAGTCTGGTATGCTTAAAACCAATAAATTCATCAAATCGTATTTATGTATTTTTGTCTGTTTCGTCACCAAGGCAATTGATTTGGAATTGGCGGTGGATTTAACTGCGAAAGCTTTTTTAAACGCATTAAAACGCTTTAAGGGATCTACAGACGATACGATCGGTTGTACGACTTGTCGTACTACAAGTTGGACATAAAATCGTACAGACATGTCGGTCGTTGTTTTGCCTCCACACGTAAATAATTTACAGTTCGACAGGTAGTACGACTGATCTCTAAACTTCATTTCTAGTTGACAGTAGTAGTGTCATTATAGTATCATGACATCAAAGAAAAAGAAAGCAGCCATTCTTGCGATAGCATTGTTGTTAGATCATATTGAAGAAAAGAAGCAAAAGCGTTAATAAGTTTAGTAAAAATCAGAGCAGTTGTCACAATGACAGACGAAATTGTCATGTGAATCGTATCAGCGGTAGTAACCATGTCTACGCATTGCAATTTTTGTCGATATGCTGGTAGTACAATAGATTTTAGGTATCTCCGTACTACCATCCAACTCAACCGCGTCGTACAACAGGTCGTACTAGAATGCTACACACGTTGCAATTATCGTTTAGACTGTGGAACCAACTACGGTTGTACAACGGATTGTACAACTGATCGTATCGTCTGTAGACCCCTTTACAGCTAGAAGAGGCCTTTGTAATAAAATATTCAGTGACAACGCTACCAATTTCGTGGGCGCAAAAAACGAGTTGAAAACATTTTACATTTGGGTTCGCGAAACAATAATATAATAATAATAATACAATAGCACATTTGTAGTGGGGGATATTATAATTAATCCAGCAGACGATAGAGGGTCATAGCATTCGCTTTACCAGCGTTTGTAAACTCGAAAGTGTTTAGAGCTTTTTGTCAATAGATGTCACTGTCGAATATTGAAATTAGATGGACTTCTGAGAACATATATAGTGGCCGTCATGATAATTTAAAATGACTTCATTTCGCACTAATCGGATTACAAGGGTTAGTTATTGTAAGTTTACCTCTGAAGGATGAAACGAGTATAAGTAATATTTATCTATTAGCGGAGGGTATTCAGAAAAATTAAAAAGGGGCTACAGGTGCTGTTTTAAATAACAATCGGCAATAAGAATATTTAATATTTATTGAAGTTTTGTAATATACATATATGAACATTTTACTCGAAGAGTGATGTTACAAATATATTTTGTGTGGTATATTTTTTCTAATCAAATAGTTTGTTAGTATTAGTGAAATAATGTATTTGTCAATAAATTTGATAATATACAGTGTAATAATATAATAGAAATAAAGGCAAAATAAATAAAAACAAGTGTTTTAAATAGTCCCCACTCTTATCCCGTTAGCGGAGAGGAAAGGCCGTGCTACGCGCTGATTGGCTCATGTGAATACGTGCACTATCGGGTGGTGGATGCCGAGCGGATATAAATGAGCGCTGTAGTGCGGAAATGAATGGGGTAGATATAAGTGAGCGCGGAGACAAGCGAGGTTCCAGTGTAATATGTACATACATAACCGATTGTTATACAAGGTGTATATAAATTGTCGCAAAAGCTACACGTAGCGACACAGTTTGTTCAAATTTGACACAAAATTCTGATGGTAAAATGTCGTATCATGCTTTATGCGTCCTCGGGAACCACATGAAACTAACATCCGTTTGGCAACACTGTAGTTTTATACAACCGTAATAATAGACAGAATACTTGCCAAAATTGACAAACGGGAATTAAGAAAACATATACATTATCTTACAACGTTGCCAATTGTATTTTTCAAGAGAGGATGCTAATGAAGAAATGTTGAAAATAGACTCTACCATCAAAAAGAAACTGTTTTCCATAAATTAGGAATAAGAAGTTGTCTAAATTCAAAATTGCAGCTGTCTGTACCGACAAATATCGAACACAAGCGCTTATTAAGAAACTAAAAAACCGAACTTCGTGAACCTCGTGGAGACGTATGAAGCACGGTACAATATTTTACCATTGACATTTTCGATTTAGAAACGAACGAAGAATGTCGCTGCGTATAGCTTTTGTGACAATTTTTACACACGTTATATATAAACAACACCTGCAGCACTTTTAAATTTTTCGGAATACCCCCCTGATAGACAATCACTATTTGTAAATATTTCATCCTTCGGAGTAAACTCACAATAGGTAACCCTTGTAATCCGATTAGTGCGAAATGAAGTCATTTTAATTTATCGTGACGGCCACTATACCTATTCACTTAGAAAAACACCGTTTAAGATGGCGTTTCGGTAATGTAGGGGGCGCTGTTCGACAATAATTATTAGAAACGTAGTATTCGGAAAAACTAGACATTAAAAATGTATTTTCGCGTTGTTACATTGAAGACATTATCTTTGTTGTAAATCTAAATATTTTTTTTTAAATTAAATATTCTTTGATTGCGAGAAAAATGAGAAAAATATAAAATTTTGATAATATTACCTTTAGAATATGTAGAAAAATATACTGATACGATGTGTATTGAAATAATTTGAAAATATGCAGTATTTTTTTCAGGAAGTAAGTTTAGGGGCTGAGTATCAACAACAGCCCCATATCTGTCTAAACAGTTTGCCAGTTTTATATAAGATGTCACTAGCATTAGATAACTATTATATAACTATTTATAGGCAATCAGTTTAACACCAAAATTGACTGCTTTGATATTCAGAAAAACATTAAATTAAATGTTTTATTAAAAAATGTAAATGAAGAAAAATTTTAGAACCGTACATACGACTCGTTTCTTTTTCCGTCTTCTTTATAACATCATACTTCTTTATAACATAACTTGAACAGTATACAGGATTATTGTTATATATTGCTTTCAAAATAGTGCGCATCACGATTATTGGATTTAGTCAGTTTAGTATCACAAGAATTGCAAAACTTGATTGTATGCACAAATATACTTTTTTATAGAAAGGTCTTGCTAAATTATTTTTATTCAAGTAATAAATTGATTTCAATACTTCCGAGACATATTCCTACAACTACACATGCATAAGTAAATACATATTGATGAATCATTACTTGGCGTGTGGGTGTAGAGAAAGAAAGACAAATAAAACCCAAATATCTTTCTTGCCATTTATTGATAAATAATACAGATAACAATTCATTCCACAATAAAATTTACTGTCCTTTATTATATTTACATTTAGTATTTCACATACATACACTGTGATGGTTATAACGGAAATTATAATAATAATTATCTATATAACATGTAGTCATATCCATTATAGAATATACTTCATAAGCGTAACTTGTGGAGAAAGGTTTCCTGTCCAATCCTAGTAATCTACTACAGCTGTGTGTGTGCAGCTTTCACTACATAAGCTGCTGAATCCTCTCAGGCAAAAAACACCCAAGGAAACATTGCCGTAATTTTGGAACCATTAACCCAGACAGCACAAAGACATCTTATAGACGTCCATAAGATGTCTGAGTCCGATATTCTGGACGTCTTATGGATGTCTGTTTACGCCTCAAAGACGTCCATAAGATGTCGTATAGACATCCAATGTCAACGTTTATAAGACATCGTTTTACAACGTCTTATGGATATCTGTTTTGGACATATTTCAGACATAATTGTCTGGGCTTTCAATGTATTCAAAATAATGCACTATAGGTACCGCCTGTTTAAGCTAACAGTATTGATACATATACCTACCACAGTCATCTTATGAATGACTTGGTATTTCAATTACTTGTAAACTAACTAAAACTGCGAAAATGACTAAATGAAACCAGAATTAAACTCAAACGCTGTCAAATCAAATAGTCAAACCGAGTCGATCGCCATTAAAATTATCGCATAGTTTCGAAGACGACGTGAGTTGGCGCTGATGTGTGTGATATATTAAAATAAACGCTGATTGGTTGATTATACGTGGAACATTAAATCACTTATTAAATTGTATTAATAAAAAAATAAATTGAAAATTATCAAAGGTCGCATCATATTCTATTGAAACATTAACACAATCTCAAATACACTATTTCACATTTTGTCGAATTTGTTATATAAAACGTCTAAAATGTGGTTTTTAGACTTTTGAGAAACGTCTTATGCATGCCATAAATGAACATCCGAGAGATATCCTTAAATCTACATCCATAAAATGTCTTTTTTATTTCTTTAGGCGTTCAGGCATAATACACACCTAAATAAGACATTCATAAGATGTATTGTGCTGTCTGGGAAGTTTCTACAAAGTTGTTCATCCCTATATATTTCTTCTATAAAAAGTGGTTGGGTTTCATCAATGAAAACCACAAAGTAGTACAGCTTTCGTTTCCTGATATTTAGTTGGCCTTGAATCTATAATATTTTTCAATAAGTGATTATTATTACATGCAATTTGCGACTGTTGAGACATGATATCGCGATCTTCCAAATGAGTATTTACCTGAAAATAATAATTATGGTTCCCCTTCAAGGACAGTTTACCACTAGAACTATGTACAATTATATACGGAAACAAATATACAAAAATATTCTTCCTTATTCACTAAAATAACTATATACAATGAAAAAATAATCCAAAACTAACGAAGACGATGAAAAACAGTACCTATTACTTTATTACATCAAGCTAGTCGCTAGACAATTAGTGCAGAACTAAGATTCTACCTGTAACAACCCAGACAGCACAAAGATATCTTATAGACGTCCATAATCCGATATTCGGGACGTCTTATGGATGTCTGTTTACGTCTGAAGGACGTCCATAAGATGTCGTATAGACATCCATTGTTACAAATGTCAACGTTTATAAGACATCGTTTTACAACGTCTTATGGATATCTATTTTGGACATATGTCAGACAATTATCTAGGCTTTTAATGTATTCAAAATAATACACTGAATAGCACATGTTTAAGCCAACAGTGCTGATACATATGTATACCTACCACAGTCGTCTTATGAATGACTTGGTATTTCAATTCCTTGTAAATTATCTCAGCACCCAAAAATATTTAGGAAACTTGGGATACATAGTACACACGACAAGTATTCGATATTAACTGGAACTTTTTCTTCTATATATATATATTGTGACGTAGCAAAATAAAAACTTTTCTCTTTATAAAAGAGTTTATAAGATTGAATTTACATGATCAAATGTTTCTTCTGAGCCATGTTTGAATATGAACCTCTACATCCTTATTGTTCTTCGACAATAGTTAATGGTCTATACCAGAGGTCACCAAAGTGGTCTATATAGACCCCCGGGGTCTATTTAACACAAGTAGGGGTCGATTTGAGCCAAGGGGTCGATCTGTGACAATTAGGAATAAAAGAAGAAGACTTGAAAATATAAACAAGTCATCTTTAAAAATTAAGCGAGAATTTTAAACTGGGCTTTGTTGATTTGATTTGGAAAACATTTAATCCCTGAGTGGATTATTACGCCATTTTCCGCTTAAATTGAAAACCTGGACGTCAACCTGCAACATGAGCTTGCTGAATTATTATCAGATCTTGAAGCAAAGACCCTTATGAAAAATTTTACAATAAATAAATTTTGGACAAATATAAATATAAAAATATGTGAAACTTTACGAAATAGCTCAGCCATTTATGCTGGCGTTTCCAATTCAATCTTAACCAAGTACAGGACAAATTAAATGTGGGGTTTCGAGAGGATTTAAGATTGAAGTTGACCAATTTCGAACCCAATATAGCGAACGTTGCAAAGAAACACCAAGCACACCCATCTCATTATTTAATATCTTAAATCATCTTATTTAATAAAAATTAAGGTGTTTAAATTTCAACATTAAGATATATTTTACAAAACTATTGTTACACAATATAAAATTACTTTAATAAATGTTTAAGATCGTAAAGTAAATCACAATATACAAATACTAATAGACAGTTTTTTCTTAATTAACTGAAAATTACTTTTGTTGGAGGTCGATGCAGATTTCGAAAAATGATATATGGGTCGATGATCAAAAAAGTTTGGCGATCCCTGGTCTATACAAACACTTCTTAATACAAATGAAAAATTACTGGATATAACTATTCATCTCATAAAAAGTTAAATATCTAAACACTGACAGTATATCTCAACTACAAAGAAAGTAAAACTGAGTGAAAGCTGTTAAACTAAAACTGTGAAATTGAAACCAGAATTAAACTCAAAAGCTGTCAATAGTTAAACTAAGTCGATCGCCATTAAAATTATCGTATAGTTTCGAAGACGACGTGAGATGGCGCTGAAGTACGTGATCATCATATATTCATCATCATATTCATTAGAAACATGAACACAATCTCAAATACACTAAAGTGCTTAACGTGTTTCACATTTTGTCGAATTTGTTATATACCTATGTAAAACGTCTAAAATGTGGTTTTTAGACTTTTGAGAAACGTCTTATGAATGCCATAAATGAACATCCAAGAGACATCCTTAAAACTACGTCCATAAGATGTCTTTTTTATATTTTTAAGCGTTCAGACATAATACAGACCTAAATAAGACATCCATAAGATGTCTTGTGCTCTCTGGGAAACAACGCATGTACGCACAAATATGTTTTGTAAATAGAATATTAGCCTTGCCTTAGGCTATCGCATTTATACCGAAAAGATTATATTGAAATATACCTGCTCAATACATTCAGTTCTAAACTACATAATATGCAACCAGTAAAACTCGTTTCAAGAATCCCTGGATACCTTTCTTCTATATAATGTTATATTTTATTTTTCCGAGAAGTTTATATTTATATTATAATATATTTTGTATTACAACCAATATTCTAATCTTCACTTTTCCTATGTTATTTCAGCTAAAATGTTACGCATGTTTAAGTATTTCATTACTTTTTACTTTTCTAGAGATTCGTAAGCCTTACGCCATCTAATTTTGAATATATTCGATAAAAATGCAACATTTGCTCATCAAGTTCAAGTTATTGAAATAGAGAGCCAAGTTGCTATTAACATAAAATTGCTAATTTACATCTCGTTTCTATTTATCTCTACGTTACCAGGAAATTATATAAAATTTGATATAGTTTTAAATGGAATTTTTATTTTTATTTTTTTTATTAATATAAGAAAATAATAAACATTGATTTTAATTTAATTACCCACATGTAATTTTAAGCGTCCATCGGACAATATAAAATGTTTAAAATTTGGCAGAAAATATACATACATATATTAATTTAAAAAAACTATAGATTTTGTAGTGATTCAAATTCACATTAATGAGATCAAAGTACTTGATTCGCATGGTTTATAACGCAACAAAATTCGCTAATTGTACAATATTATATGTCGGCTAGACGATAGAAGAAATGATGCCTCTGTGTTTTTCAACCAACACATAAGTCGAATAAATGATGCACAAGTTTTTTGGTCATACATAATTATTGAGCACTGGATTTGACAGCTGGCAACTATATTGCTATAGTGATCGCCTCTGAATGCACTTCGTCCGCTCAATCAGTCTTGTGTTTGATGATTTTAGTTTATATACATAGTGTATATGTTTCATGTTCAGCTTTCTGGAAGATTATTATCGTTTAGAAAACATTTATATACTATAATCTTAAATTATTTACTTCTTTCACTTATAAATATTTGTCGCATAGTTATAACTATTTACTAGTTACATTTTTAGTGTAGTATTTGTAAAGATTGTAAATAAGATATACAGTGCGAGGCATTAGTGCGTCAAAGCTCAATATATCCATTAATATTAAAGATATCACAAAACGTTATGTACAAAAATCATAGATAGCTACATATTTTAAAATTATTTTCGTATGTACAGGTGTTTCATATTGCCAGGGTGAACCAAACATACAGTTTCTTAAGCGGGACTCTATATATTATTTCAAATTTAGATTAAGAATCCTCGTTCCTTCGATGTAAGGTTGCATCGAGTTATACCGAGTATTTCAAGTTATGGTCAATTTTGTCTGAAAATCATTGCGTGTTTAATGTCCTGTGTATTGCACATGAAACATGTGATACACTATATATTATGTCAAATTTAAATTAAGCATATCTTCCTCATTCCTTCTATATAAGGTTTCATTGAGTTATACCGAGTATTTCAGAAGTTATGGTCAATTATTATGTCCTGTGCATTCCACACGCAACAACTTCAAATTCTTTTTATACCGGAATGACTTTTTTATATTGTTACAGTTTTATAGCAAAGCGATATTTTGCTAATATTGCGAAAACTGTGTACAGGGCAATTCAAAACACAAATGCATTATTTTCTCATCTTATTTAAATGGAAGATCCTTTATTTTATATTAAGAAAGGGAAGGACACTGTATGCACTTTCGTTTTTATTAACCACTCCCTATACCTAAAATCGTTAATTTCTGAGATATTTAATATTTTCTTAATGAAAAGTTAGCTTTTTCAAAGTAATTGTAATATGTCACATGTCATCTGATATCACGGATTTCACAATAAATATTCAAAATTTCCACCAAAAAGATCAAACAAGCAGCAAAATGCAGGAAAAAGATATATAAAAGTCATATGTCATAAAATTTCGGATCAAACTCGAATCCGTTCGTGTATTTGTCGTGAATAAGTTCCCGAGAAGGAACGAAAATTTCGAACAAATCTATAATCATAAGCAAAATAATGAAATTTTCTATTGTCTAGGATTATAATTGGTATAATAGGTAGATATATACCTATACAGTTTTGATACAATACTATAATATTTATAATAATTTTAAACATCCTGGTGATGAAATCGACTATATTTTTCTTTTACTCTATTATAAGATCTATAATATGTAAATCTAAGAAAAATTACAATAATAATTAATTAAGTATTAATAGATTACGACCTCTTAGCAGCTGACATTGTATAAAAGAAAACTTGATGCTTGTTCTAATCACACTTCGGTAAAAAATACGTATGTATACACCAACTCTAACAATGGTCATGTTCAGTTAGCACATTGGTAAGTCAGCGGTAAGTAATGATTAGTGAAGTACCGTACTGAATATATATATCCTAATAGTACAATACCTACAATGTAGGCATTCAGTTCACTACTTCACTAATTTGTATTTACCGGTGACTTACCGATATGCTAACTGAACATAACCAGTTGACCACAGACAACCTAAAATAGACTCGTAACTGAATAAGAAAATTCATACCCATGTCAGAGCGGCGGTACGGTCCGCGGTAGACGGAAGGAGAAGTATGCATATGCAACCTGTAATACTGCTATGTATAGTCGGCAGTATATTTATTAGGATTTTTTGTACTTTTATATTGTATTAGTATTCTCATTATACTTATCGTGCATTATTGCTAGAACTAGAACGTAAGTTCGTGCACGTGAGTTCCGTGCTTAACAGTATGGAAGAACACATTTATCACTTATTGCATGTCTTGAAAACAAAGATTACACAAGTACGAGCGCTCTTATCAATATTCAATTTTAAGTACAATATTACAATAATACAAATTTTCTGAAATTATGAAAATGCGTTTAACAGTGTAACATGCAACTTCTATATAAGTCTCACGAAACATTCTTTCACCGACACAACTGACAAAACAAATTAATGATTTTACATATTTTAAATATTATGTAGATTATTGACCGTACCGAATTATCTCTCTCGTGTTCATATGTATTTTTTTTCCGCCTGAATTGTAGTCTATATACTCAAACATAGTTGTTAATTGTGCTGCCTGCATAAAAATCCCTCTTCACCGCTGCGACGACCCTACCCCTCAAAAAACATCGAATGACTATAGAGTTAAGTATCTATTTATAGCCTATAGAGCTAAGTATCTATTTATATGTGATTTGTGCAGTTGACCAGTGAAATGTAGGGCGAGAAACAACTAGTGTTGGGTCCAATCTGTTATTTCCAAATAACAGTTGCAACTGTTTTTGTTATTAAAAAAGAACAGTTAAAAATAACAGATCCCAGATAGCACATGGACGTCCAATGGACATCCGATGGATGTCTGCTACGGATATGCCGGATATCCATTTGAGATCCGTCGGACATCCTATGGATATCCACTGGACGTCCATTTGTCAAAAACATGGCTTTAAAACGGATATCCGAACGGACGTCCAAATATTATTATATGTTAGTGGGCATCCATTCGTTATCCCAGAGTATGGTATGGATGTCCATAAGGTATCATTTGGGACATCCGTAGAAATCCGTTTGTCAAATATACAATCGTTGAAAACTAAAATGAGGAAATCTAACGTAACTGGAAATACTTTTAGCGTTGTAACTTTATCGCGTAGAAGTAAGAAAATTATTCCCATTGACTTTTCTATATTTAGTATAGGTATATATAGTAAGTAGAAATTGTTAAAATGTTAATACAAATACTTGGTATGCGCTGACAACTACTGTACCTAAACGTACGTGCAACGCATATACAGGGTGGTGCAACCAAGATGGGGTGGACGATTGTAATTAAACGATGAGGAGTTTTGAAAAACCTTTCTGGGATTTGATTGATAGCTACATGGGCTACGTTTTAAAAATATTTATTTTATACAGGGTGATCGAACCAGTCGGTGACGTACCAAACTTATGTTTTTTTTAAATGGAACACTCGGTAGTAGAATATTCCAATCGATTTTGCTAATCAATACAAACAATTTGATATAACATTAGTTGGGTCTAAAACTCATAATTACGGAGAGAAAAGCGATTAAAGTTGAAAAAACGCTACAATGTTCGTCCATTTTATATCAATACCGGATATGAATATTAAAAAATGAAGTGTATCATTGAATGTGCCATACTCTTCGGAAAAATAATGGTCTACACTCAACTTGAAATTATTCAACATTATACAGGGTGATCGAGTTTTGTAAATCCAATTCGGACTTACTTTTTTCAAATGAAACACCCTGTATATTATTTTCCTATGTTAAAGAGCACTTTATCAGCTTTCCAAAAACGCCATAAATGTTACCCTTTTGACTGACAGTTTTTAAGCAAATTGACCGCAAATGTAATTTTATGAGATTTGTTACGTTTAAAGATTTAAAATCATAAGGCGATGACGCATGCATATAATCCATAATAAACAAACAAAAAAACTCAGTATGCACAAAATATAAAAATGTTGTGTAGATTTAATGATAATGAAAAACATTGGTAACAAAAATAACAATATTGGTAACTATTAAACAATACTACAATAGATGTTCAAACAATTCGCCGTTTAAATGCAGACCAGCCGACTGATAAATGATAGCTTAACTTTTTGTAAAATGTGTTCCGAAATATTGTAAAAACTCCGCCTTATTCTGGCCTTCATATCCTCTACTGTTGTAGGAATGTCTTTATAAACATCATTTTTAACATGCCCCCACAAAAAAAATCTATTGGTGACAGATCGAGTTATCTCGGTGGCCACGCAATTGGTCTGCCGCGTCCGATACAGCGATTTGCTTTCCAGTTGTCGAGATAAGCTCTTACGTTTCTGTGGTAATGAGGGGAAGCACCATCGTGTTGAAACCAAAATTGCTCTCTTGCTCTCAAATTTAGAGTTTCTAGAAGTAGTGGCAACTCATTTCTAAGAAAATTTAGATATACTTCGCCAGTTAACCGTTCTTCAAAAAAGAAAGATCCTATTACACGTGAGCCAGTTATTCCACCCCAGGCGTTTATCGACCATTTATTTTGATTGTCAATTTGACGAATCCAGTGTGGATTTTCTACAGAATAATAATGCATGTTATGCCGGTTAACCATTCCATTGCTTTTAAAAATAGCCTAATCAGTAAACATTATATTATCGATGAAATTTGGATCATCCCAAATCTTACTTAAAAGTAAAATTGAGAATAATTCTCTATTAGCATAGTCGTGATCGTAAAGTTGCTGGTGCAATTCTATATGATATGGATGATATATATATTTTTTTAATCCTTTTAATGCTGGTACGTTCAATGCCAGACACTCATTCAATTCCAGAGGTACTTTCTTGAGGATTTTCTTCAACTGCTAATAACACCGTCAACTGGTTTGCTTCATTTGTGACAGGTTTGTTAATTACTTTACGTTTTGTAAATGCAACGTTTCCTGTTTGTTGAAATCTCTCCAATAAACTTCGAAATGCATCAGGTCTTGGCTTTCTTTCGTATTCCGGATATCGGGATGCATATATTCTACTAGCCAACAGTGGGCATTTTTGGCATTCGCCCAGTATAAACACCATATTTACCAATTCTTCTGTAGTTAGAGTCATTTCTATTGAATAATTAATAATAAATCAAGAATAAATTACAAATAGAGAATTTAATGTTTTGACAGGGATGACAGTAACTGATTCACTTGTTAGGATTTGCAGCATCTTTATTAAAATACTAACTTGAGGAGTTTTTTGATGACTTTAAATGTTTAAACGTAACAAATCTCAAAAAATTACATTTGCGGTCAATTTGCTTAAAAACCGTTAGTCAAAGGGTAACATGTATGGCATTTTTGCAAAGCTGATAAAGTGCTCTTTAACACAGAAAACTAATATACAGGGTGTTCCATTTGAAAAAAGTAAGTTCGAATTGGATTTACAAAACTCCATCACCCTGTATAATAGTGAATAATTTCAAGTTGAGTGTAGGCCATTATTTTACCGAAGACTATGGCACATTCAATAATGAATTTAATTTTATAATATTCATATCCGGTTTTTTATAAAATGGACGGACATTGTAGCGTTTTTTCAACTTTAATCGCTTTTCTCGCCGTAATTATGGGTTTTAGACCCAACTAATGTTATATCAAATTGTTTCTATTGATTAGCAAAATCGATTGGAATATTCTAATACCGAGTGTGTTCCGTTAAAAAAACCATAAGTTTGGTTCGTCACCGACTGGTTCGAGCACCCTGTATAAAATAAATATTTTTAAAACGTAGCCCATGTAGCCATCAATCAAATTCCAGAAAGGTTTTTCGAAATTCCTCATCGTTTAGTTACAATCGTCCACCCCATCTTGGTTGCACCACCCTGTATGTATATTAAATAATATAATAACCTATAATATAATAATGTTTATATACGTAAAAAAATTAATCAGAGATCATTTCTATATGAAATTAAATGCAATTTTTTAGCGAGTAACGTAGTATTTTAAATAATAGGACGTCCATTAACGGACGTCCGATGGACATTCAGTAACGCATGTCTAGTGGATGTCCGTTTTACATCCATGGACGTTCGGACCACTTTTGGACATAAAATGGATATCCATAGGACGCCCGGTGCTATCTGGGATAACTGTTATTTCCGATACTTTTTACGCATAATGACGTCCTTTTGATAAAATATCCAGTAATCATATATTAATTGCCGCGAATACATTCCGAGAATCGAAAAGAATGAAAGAATGTTCTCCGAAAGTGGACGACTAATTTCTGACCGTAGAAACCGTATATCCAGTTCCAAAAAGTTAAGCAAATTTTGTTTATAAATCAAAATGAAAATTTATAAGAATTTAAAAATGTAGTATAATCTATCTTATTTTCTTAGATTTTTGAAATATTATTTATTTTTAATAGTTATAATTTATCTGTTCCTCTGTTATTCTGTTTTTAATAATTTAGTCTTTTTATATCGATAAAAAATCACTTTCAAGAATATTAGTTTGAAGGGTTTTATTTTAATGTAAAATATTAAAATATCCGTTGAAAAACTTCATTATAGTCTTTAGAAACCACAAGTATTAAACTTTCACTAGGGCATGATGATTTTATTTATTATATAAAATTATAAATATATGGGTCGCTATTAATCGACGCTGTTACAACAGACTTGTTTTTAATATATTATAGGTATGTAACAGCGAAAACGGAAAACAACAGCACAACAACAGGCTGCTGGGCGCATCGCCGCAGCGTTTTTATATTTGTTGTAATAGGAGAGACATGAGCAACAGAGCAACATAAAGCAGTTGCGTCGCCGTTATTTTTGCACGATTTAATCGATGACTCATCATAGCAGCAACAGAAAGTTGGGCTATTATTTTTCTTCAACCTGTTATTTTTGTAGAAGCATAACAGTTGCACACTGTTATGAGCATACAACAGTTGCAAAATAACAGATCGTTAAATAACAACCCATCACTAGAAACAATAGTACAACAGATCTAGCATTAGTCAGCATAATCAATATAAACAACGAAAATTAAGTCAGCGCAGCTAAGCATTTTTCTTTTTAGGTATAGGCAGAGATATAGGCCGTACATTTATAAATATGACAAACATCTAGTAGCTCAGAAATCCTAAACAGCATAATATATTACACACATATGCAGCCACCATATTTCTGGGATGACAGGCAAACATTTCACTATCTGTTTTTATAATTCGAATATGGAGGTTTTTATATATTTTTGTTATGATTTATTGCTATAATAAATACGTTTGTTTTTTTTTCAATGTTATACCTATATATGTATTTATCCAATGAGCAACTAATTCATTCATCCTACAGAACATTTATTGTTTTCACTCCGATTTTTACCATTTTTTCCATTCGGAATTGCAACATTCGTTTTATTATTACTGAATGTGTCGGCAACATTTTCAGAAGGTTATTTTAAGGCACGCTTTGCTAAAATATATACCTATTTAATTGTAAATGGTTGAAGAAGAATTGATTCTGTTAATTCTTTCTATAAACGTTATGGAAGTGCTGTACACAACATCGTTTGTACTACAAACGATGTTGTGTTTTGTACATATTTACAAAAAAATCTAAGGTTGGCGTAAAGTTATGTATGACGCCATCGACCGTACAGAAACAAATCGCGGTTTATTTTTAAAACTACTTTTATAATATACCTATAGTTTGGTTTTATGCCGTATTTATTAACAATTTTTGTTGTTTATGGTTTGTTAATTATTTGCGCCATCTATTAAAAAATTGCTACACTATCAAAAACTCTTCATTTGAGCTCATTCTGGCACATCCCGGGATGCGACACTTTTAGGTGAATTGGCCGGATGACTGATTTTTGATGCAAGATTTTTGTTTATTTATAACTGATTCATGTAATTTTATTGCCGTAATCTATAGCCTTGTTACCTACCTAGTATTTAACATAAACAGTTTATGAGTCTGATTTGTATTTTTCGTAATATTTTCTTATGAAGTACACACAAACATAAACTTTGATTTTTTTTCTGCTAGAAGTTACACACTTTTAAATTCAAAATATGTCATTACCTCGGTAACAGCGTGCTAATTACTCCTACAACTTTTTTTCATCAATCAGTTGTAATTTTTAAAAAATCTTGCATGAAAATTTTACCATTGTCGTATATGGAGCACTTTTCCCGCCATTTTACTCGACCACGTACCCTTAAAAATTAGAATACAGTCCACTAACATAAAAACAACGATTTTTTATTCACAATGCACGCAACCCAATAGTCTTGCTTAATTCACATTTTACCCTTTCTTTAATGTCGTCGTTATTTGAAAAAATCAGCAGATCATCCACATACACTGTGAGGAAGAACATTTTTCCATCAGCGGTATCATAATATACGCATATGGATCTGCATTGGAACACTTCAAACCAATGTCTAAAAGAGTTTTATGAAGTTTTCTGTTCCATGCTCTACTTGCTTGCTTCAGCCCATGCAAGGCTTTTTTAAGATGACAGACTTTGTTACTACAACTTAAACCTTCTGGGAGAGTCATATAAATTTCCTCCTCCAATTCTTCTTGAAGAAAAACGGTTATGGTGTCCATTTGTTCTATTTCTAGAACATGTGCAGCCGCTATAATGATATTAAATAACGGATAGAACTGTATGTTACCACCGGAGCATAAGTCTCATTATAATCGACGCCTAGTCTTTGTGAACATCCTCTAACAACGAGACGAGCTTTATACTTTGCTACGCCATTATCTGCCTTCGTTTTAAACACTCATCTGGAAGTTATAATTCTTTTGTTCTGAGGTGGATCCACAAGTTCCCAAGTATCATTTTCTAATAATGCATTCATTTCATTCTCTACCGCCTCTTTCCATGATTTTGAATCTGATCTTTTCAATGCTTCTTTAAGAGTTGACGGATTATCAAGATTATCATTCATGACTGTATATAGATAATATTCGTCAAATCGTTGTGGAACTCTAGTGGTTCTTTTCATATCATTCATTATATTGCGATTTTGTTAAGAATATTATTTTTTTTTTTACCTAGACTCTCTCTGGTTTAATAAAATTATCAATTTAAATGAAATATTATAATACACACCGGAGGTATAAATATATGTATATACATACTTTGCAAGAAGTTAACTTGAACACATAATAATTACTGAGACGAAATGTGTCTTCATTTAACCGAGAAACATCTTGGATTCAAGATATGAATAAATAAATTATTTAAATTTCGCGCTTCTTCGTGGTTTGCAACAGTTATCCAATTTGTGTTCTGTTTTCTGCCAGTTTTCTTTTACTCTATTGCAGAGTATAAAGCATGTATAAAGTATAAGAAAATCTAATGAAATTAGAGAAGTTGTGCGTGCCTATACCTTTAATAATCCTGATCTAACATTAGTAGAGATGAGTAAGTATATTTATTGCTCATACTATAATTATTTATCTTTGCTATCTAATCTGAATCAATTGCTTCATGGGCGTTTGTTCCTACGTTTTTTGGTGTTAATCACTACGATCACTACATAAGTCACTTTCTTCTGTTTATATTATTCTTTTGTTAATATGGGTGATACAAGAATGTTGCAAGGCGATACATATGTAGACGCACAAGATAATTCAGATGAAATTTCTTTTCAATATTCTGTTGACAAACAAAAGCAAGGTGTGCATTGTAGTTTGTTATTAATTAATTGACTAATTTTGTATATTTTTGTAGGTGGATGTAATGCGTGCCTGGCTCGGATTCCCTATGCCACCCTTATTGCAACAATTATGTGTGTTCTTGGGGTAGTGGTATTTTGCACTACAATGTATCGAGGAGCAGCACTAGCTTTTCTAATGTTTGATCACGTGTTCAAGATGAGATTGTTCTGGTAAGTTTAAAAGACAACTTTAAATTAATATAGCTAGCATGCATTATATTACATTTAGTTACAGTATAGGTACCTTAGTTACTTTAAGTAGCTGTATGAAAATATATTGGATGAAAACAAATCCATTCATTCTATTTTAGAACTATAGCTTTGTTTACCTAAACTGCAACAACTATTTATAATAATAATAAACACACTAAAATTAGTTCAGTTTCTGTAGCTGCATAGACATGGTTTGTTCAATATACTGCTTATTGCAATATTGTAAGGCCGAAGAATCTTAATAGAACTATACAATTTCGTGTTTGTTGAGAACGAAGGTCTGGTAACTATCAGTAATAGTAGGTGTTCATGAATATAATTCGAATAAAAATAGAATGTGTAAAATTACTACTTATCACATTCATGTAGTATCATATTATATTAGCTAGTCTACGATCTCATTAAAGAAATAATACTGTCTGAATAGACTCGAGTGGTACATTTTGAGTATCATTTATTAGCTGCTTTCGATTTGCCACAATTCTCACCTCACTTCAGTTTTCTCACTAACAAGCATCGTTTTATTTGCAAGTGATTTGTTTTGCTGAAGTAAGAATCATGCGAGAATGAAGTGAGAAGTGGTGAGAAAAAGTGAGAATTGTGGCAAATCGAAAGGAGCTTATGTATCTAATATCTACACATTAATCGATTTTTGGTGAGCAAACTGTTTGGTAAAGCAACGACCGGTTCTATTTTGGCGGTCTCAAACACCGAACTGTTCACTCATTTATGACGTCATACAAGCAAACTGGTTGGCCAAAGCAAACCGCTTGGTGATATGTTTGGGGTTTGTTTTGTTTACTTTCATTCAACTAACTGTTCATAACCACCACTAGCCTACCACTGCTTTATCCTTTTGTGTTTACTTTTTATATGTAAAATGGAAGGTATGGACACAAAATACACAGAAATCATATAAATTTAAAATGTGAAACGAATTATTTTTTTCTTGTCTGACATTCAATATCATTTTGTGTCGTCTTATATTTGTTGAATTATTCCACAAAACATAATAACTTAAAAGTGCATCATTAAAAAAGTTGTTTAAAACGTATACAGGCTAACAACTTGAAGTACGAAAGTCTATTGATAGGAGAGGGTGGTGGGAGTTAAAATTAAACGTCTGCATTTTACTATTGTCAACTTTTTATATGACAGGAATGTTAGTGGTTGTGTCAAATACTTTACCGAACCATCAAACATCTATGCATCAAACTATCTTAATGGAATACACAATTTTTTTTTTTTATGTGGTTGGTGCTGATTAATCAAATTATAAAGTTGTTTTATAATTTGCCATAGTATTTGACATAACCACTGACATTTCTGGCATACAAACAGTTGACAAAATGGATACATTTAATTTAACCCCCCACTAGCTTCTCCTATCAATAGCAGTGGCGGCTCGTGGTCAATTATCCTGGGAGGTCAAAAATAAATTTAAAAAATAGGCATACTTAAAAAAATAAAAAATTTAAATTTAAATTCTGCTTTAAATAGTCTTAAACTGGAGGTCCATTCTTCGTTATTTGGCAGTGGAAAAGTGTTGAATAACACGTTCGTTAAAATCGCATATTCCTTTTACAAATGACTTCTCGATACTCAACATCGCTAAAGCGGATAATCTGTCTTGCCCCATGGTGTTGGGTAAGAAGGTCTTTATTCTATTTAAGGTCAAAAAACAACGCTCACTTTCAACAGTTGTCATTGGCAGTGTGCACAGTAAAGTTAATAAATTGACAGTTTCAGAAAACCTTTAGAATAGAAGAAGAACTTTAAAATAAAATGTTTCCTCTACCGAATTTTGTACATTTTCAAATGAGAAATATTCCATTAAAATATATAAAAAATTAATTGGAAATATGTATACTGTAAATACGGTTACATATTTGAACAAATTTTTAATATATTCCAACGATATATTTCCTACCATTTGAAATGTATAAAATGTTAGATAATTAAAGCTGTTTTTAATATAATGGCAAAAAGTTAAGTCAGGTTACAATACCATGATTTCATTTCTGTAAGATTTATTGTACATATATTATACAACTCGTGCATACAAGAATTATTTTATATTAATTATTTTAGTGATTTAACATATTTATTATATGCCATTATTATCATGTCCTTTGCTTTTTAGACAAGTAATACGTCTGTTAAAACTTGCCATTAAATGTGTTGCACCCCAGAAGATATTGTTAACCTTATTAAATTTTAAAAATTCTTTGTTTCACTATGGACAGGAAACATCACGTTAAGATTAATTCATTTCTTTACATTCTTATATACAATTTTTGATATTTTAGTCCATGAACACATATCGAAGGCTATAATATTCATTTAAATATTTTAAAATGCTGCATACCGTTTTATTAGCCACTGTTATAAAACTGTTTGACAACAGCTTTCACACCCTATACACTTATATTAAACTATTAACTATTGAATTGTTCGCAATTAAAAATAATCAAAATAGTACGAAAATAATAAACTATTCCAATTCCAATTTTATTCCCCAAGGATTCCATGTACCATGATAAATATCAGCTATTCTGCCTCCCTAAAATATAGAGGGCTGCACTAGTTCCATTTTAAATCTTGGCGGTCAGTGCGTGGGCTTATGACCTAAACTAGATTATATGCTTCGTACGTTCGCGTCGGTTCGGGCGCTGCGAGTTCTTCGGATATTTCCGCGTAGCTTTAATACAATGAGGACAGTTCGCACCGCCAGCCCAACGTTCAGGAAGTTGGAATACGAGGGACGGCCGATAAATTTTAAGTTTTTAAGTTAATTATATTTGCGACTTTTGCGGGTAAATTACCTATTTTAATAAAACACGTAATAATTAATATTTCTTTATATATTGTCAAAATTTTTGGGAGGTCATTGACCAAATGACCCTATGGACGAGCCGCCACTGATCAATAGGCTTTCGTAGTTCAAGTTGTTATCCTAACAATAGTGCGATATTCTTCCATATCTCCATTTTTATGCAAAATACATCAAATATTTGTATACAAAAGTTATTTAGTTTTACGAAATTTATAACGTAAAATTATTCTACGATATACAGGGTATTTAGCTTGCCCGTAACCATCACTATCACTTTACATTTTTAAATGGCACACCCTATATACGATCACATTTTTGAATTGCCTAGGGAATTTTAAGCCAACTTTAAATCGGACCATATTCGATTATTTTCATTAGTTTACAAGATATTGACATTTGTTTGAAAATTTTAACATTTTGCTCTCTTCAGAAAAATGCCATTATTTCGGTAACGTAAAAATTTAACATGATGAAACTTAACATAACCTTAGAAGCATCTCTTATGATGACAATAAAGAGATGTAGACTTAAGTACGTTATACAGTGTTCTAGAAATCAGTGTCTTTTTGGAACAATTAAAATCTTTATTTTTTTCAAATTGAAGCACTATATTTTTATGGGTTAGTTGAAAGAGAAATTTAAGTATCTATTAGTTTGAATAAAGCATGTAGGTAGTTAAAATTAATGGTTTTAGAGATATTTCAAATTATTTCTCATTTCTGTGTGTCGTTATGTAGATGTGCTTTTTAAAAGAAAGTTTATCTCTCGTGTTGTTGGGGATGTTCGGTGAACTTGCTCTTTTATGTATCCCCAAAGGAAAAATCACATTTGATCAGATCGCGTGACCTTGGTGGCCAATGCACTGACCCTCCTCTGCCAATCCATTTATCACGAAGTGCATTATTTACATGATTTCGGACATTCCTAGAGAAATGGCACCGTGCCCCATCTTGTTGCAACCACAAATTCCTTATCATATTAAGAGGAAGGGTGTCTAGACGATCTTCTAATTCATTCTTTAGGAACGCTAGATAATTTTCCCCGCTGACTGTACCATGAAAGAAATATGGACCAAGTAACCGGTTGCCTATTATTCCTCTCCATGCATTGAAAGACCAAAGATGTTGGTAATCCACGGTTATAAAATGAAGATTTTTGCGGTCATAATATAAAAAAAATGTGTCTATTAACGTAATCGCTTTTATGGAAAGTCGCTTCGACGGTGAATAAAATAAAATTACGAAAACCTGGTTCTTTCCATTCTTTATTTAACATCCACTGGTAAAAGTTGAGACGACTTTCAAACTCATTCCCAGACAATTCCTGTAAATAATGTATATGGTAGCCATGAAATTTGTGTCGACGTATATCCGTGAAGTCGACATATGGCTTATTCCTAATTGTGATCCAGTTTTTCTTGTACTAGTATGAAGATCTTTGACTGACATAGCAAGACTAGTTTACCCAAACTGCTGGTTATTCTAACAGAAAAGTATCTTTGTAGCTGGGGGCATTGTGACTAGTACACGTGCTTCGTAGGCTCTAGGTATCAAGTTCTAACGATAGTGCCTCCTTCTTGAGCTTAGTTTTCTTTGATTTTGCATACTCCTTGACAAATGCGGAAAGGTAACATCCTAACTAGATCCACATGCGCAGGACGTAATAACTCAAGACCAGCCGAAGTTTCCTATAATTGGCGAAACTGTTAGCGATGGTCAAGAATGAATTATTTGGTAGTGGCTCGTACATAAGGGCTGCAGAGGAGTAGAATCTAAATATTTTAAGAGATATATACGTCATTGGCAAATAGGCGTGAGATCTAAAGTCAATGGCGGTGTAGTTAGCAACAGCACTATTCAACGCAGCTGTGGTTTGATTGTGAGTCACACATCTGCACTCCACTGAGTACTTACTCTACCCGTAATGAATGAAACAGACTCGCTCGAACCATGGTTTATACGCATGATGACGTAGGTATAGTATTCGTACTCTAGCTTTTAACTAGTCGGTATTTGAGTACTAGACAGTCATCGAGTAGACAAGTGGTTGCATACAGTAAAGGAAAAAAGTCTTCGTACAAGTAAAAAATCGATTGTTTTACAAATAGAAGATGAAAAACGGTTTCTTTCGCCACAAATCGATCGTTAACGACAAGAACAGCTTAAATGTGGAGTATTTCTCTAAAACGTTAATTATGAACAAAGTTACAAGCATTGAAGTACGCATGGAAAAATTCAGCCCTCCTTTGTGGTGAAAATTGAATTAAATTTATATCACTAAAAGAAAGAGTATGATTTGATAATCCAAAATTTCAATCGATTATCTGCAATAATTTCAAAGTTATGAACTTTTTACTCTACGAAAAAGAGACTGAAAATCGCGTGCGAACCACAGTATAGTATCTGACCAGTAGAGTCACTCTCTGTCGACACCTTTGATCTTCGGGCACCGAGTTTTTCTTTGCGCATTGGCTTTCGCGCATAAGCGGGCGAATGTACAGGCGGGGAATAAATGCGCAATGGTCATTTGCGGTCGTATTAATAAAGAGCAGCAGTGTATGTACATTACTAATGCGCGGCTTTGACAGATCGTTCAACAGGTAGGGGTAAGAACACGAATTTTTAGCGAGTGACGCTACTGGCTAGATACTATACTGTGGTGCGAACCCTCTGTAACGCAAGTCGCACGCGATTTTCGCCTCTATTTCATAGAGTAAAAAATTCATAACTTTGAAATCATTGCACAACAAAATGATTGTAAACAGCTACTGTATGGAAATAGTCACCGATCGCCACGAAAATTATTCACTAAACAGCTGCAAATTCGCTAGTTTATAAATTAACTATGTAACTAATAATCTATAAACTTACCAAGAAGAATGGCTTAAATATAAGCTGCCAAAATTGTACACAAGTCCAGTGTTTTTAATTAGTTTACAGTTATCGATTAGGATTTGTATAAAATATTACTTTCATAATTTACCAACTTACAACTAACAAATTAATCAGATCAGCTATGTATTTTACAACATGCGAAAAAGAGAGGTATAACAGGGCACTGGGTGAATCATAATTAAAGTAAAACTACATATAACAACAATAATGATTGTCGAAATAATAGCGAGGTATAAAAATCTTCAAATAACAGTTCAAAACGGAGAATGTAGAACGTCTACCAATTTTCAGCTCTCGAGTTGAGTGATGAAGAATAACGGAACCTGTTTTACTGCATTAAATCCTTCAATGTTGCATCCTGAACATCTTGTAGTTGGAAGTATAATTTCATTAGCTACTTCTTTGGCTAATATGTCTGCTTCATTATTAGCAAATATCTCACCGTGTTCAGATATCCACGCCACATACATTTTTCCTACTTTGTTTGTTTTACAAAAACCCTTTAGAGCTGCATGTGCGTCTGAGAAATACAATTTTTGATCTTTGTTTCATCTACGTTATAACTATTTGATAATGGTCCTCGTTCTCTAATATTTAATTCTGGACTACACCTAACTCTCTTTTTACACGGTAGATGCTTTCCTATAAACCGTGCAAAAAAAATTGTATAAAAAATACATGCGGCATATGGTAAATTTGGGGATATGTTCCACAATTTTAAAAATTCGTGTAAGATCAAAAAAAATCTACTTGTTTTCAAAAAACCGTGCAAAAAAATGTAATCTTCTCAAGATGGCAGTAATTCAATAAAACAAAACATAAATTATTGTAGAATATAACATAACGTAACATAACTGTCTTAATACTAATCATCTACCAACCTAACGAACTTAGTGTTCCTTAGCCGCTTTCGGGTGTCACCATCGGAGCGCTTCCGAGTTACTCCGGAGTACTTCACACACGTTTTTATGCGTTCAGGTGGCCAGAGTTTGATACTCCCAAACTGTTCTTGTTTACCTCGTCGCTTTCCCCTGAAGCACCTACCGATTTTTTGGTGCTTCACGCTCCAATGTTTACTTCTGTCAAACAGCAAATCACGTTCGGGTGGTTTCTGCTTCGGAATCAATTGGAGTACCGCGCTCTCGGAACACTGCAAGAGCTTGATACACTGCACCCGAAAACGATTCTTGTTACATGAATATAACTATATAGTGACGGTAAATTTAAAATTTGAATTTTGCCTCCTACAAAAAGTAATATACACAAATATATGTATATACATATATTAATAAAACAAAAACAATTCATTTTTATTAAATATTGAATAAGAAAATGCTGTGTTCAAGTTAAGAGATAAAAAAATGACGCATATTCCCCGTATTAGACCAAGTCACTACATATATATGATCATGGTATTCCCCAACGGTATTATACATAAGTTTGTTTAACATACGGTCTAAAGTATAATTAATCCTTTTTTTTTGCGATTCGTGCAAAAACAAATAAATCGTGTAAAAAAATGTTTATTCTTGTTGGTGAACCGTGTTATTTCAAAATCGTGTAAAAAAAGAGTTGGGTGTATATACTCCGTACTCCACTCGTTTAAGCGATTCCAGTACAAATCCATCCGTAAGCAAATTGATTCAGTTCGGATATTTACTATGAATTAGGTTTAAATACTTTAATATATAGGGTAATTATAAAGTAGGGCGTATACTTCAAAGTCTTATATGTATAATTAATAATATACTTAGTTGCTTTTGGATTTGGATTTTACTGTATATGAAAAACAAGAGAGTTGTCGTTACATTTGTTGACATGAGTGTCAAAACGAAATCGTTCAATTTGGAATTTTACTTTGGAATTAAAACTTAAGTAGACGTAGAGTTCAAACGACTCAAACTGTAATAGCATAGATTTACAAACAGGAATTGATTCAGTTCAGTGTTGTATGAATGTTGCAGAAATTACACCGCTGTATTACGAAGATTTCCCACGAGAATGGGTTTGAGAGCGGGGCCCTGTCAAATGAAAGCGTACAGCAGTTTGATACAAAATTTGAAAGAACAGAGTCTGTAACTGACCTATACCAAGATCAGGAAGACCGGGAACCGGAAAATTCCCCGAAAACAATTCACCGACGGAACATTCACCAACAAATAATTCCCCGACAGTAAAATTTCCCGACAACAATTCACCGCATGGAAAATTTCCCGCCAATAACAAATTTTCCTTCCTTTCCTTCCCACTTTATTTCGGCTTAGAACACGGGCGTGTTTAGAATTTTTTTCTATAATAGTAGTTTTTGTTATCTTTTTATTTTTTATATAATAGTAATAATAACAACAATAATCGAAAAGGGTTCTCTTATGTACAAGGGTTACTACTTTTTATTGTCTTTAATAAATAAGGTTGTGGGATATACCGCGCAAGTAATCGGAAAGATTCAAAAGAATACCAATCTCTTTAAAAAAAATATAAGTCACGTATTGTACCTGCAGCGGTGAGATCATCTTAAGATCAGCATTAGATCATAATTCCAAGATTTTTACTAGAGTATAGGTTTTGCTTAGTTAAGGTATTTTTATAATATAAAAACCGTGTAATTAGAAATTAAGATCAGTCGGGGAATTTTCCATTCGTTGAATTGTTTGTCGGGAAATTTAACCTTCGGGGAATTTTCCTGTCGGTGAATTGTAGTCGGGGAATTTTCTGTCGGTGAATTATTTTCAGGGAATTTTGCTGGATCCGGAAGAATTAGTGATGTCTAAGTTGCAGAGGTTTTTCATGAAAATCAGGACACAGCCAGAGGTAATCCACTAGCAATCAGCAGTGCAAATGCGATATCCAAGCGATTGCAAATGCCGTATACCACGGTTTGGAAAATTTTACGTAAAATTCTAGAAATGTATCCATATAAACTGAAAATGCTGTTTGAATTAAAGGAGGCAGATTTGGCTACTAGTTACGATTTCTCTTTACGAGTAATGGCTCAGATGGAAATTGAACCCGAATGGTTATCCCGTCTTTTATGGACAGATGAGACAGGCTCATTTTACTCTGAATGATGGATTCAATACTCAAAACTGTAGAATTTGGTCTGCAGAAAATCCACAAGAAATTGTTCAACAAGGTCTTCATGACAATAAAGTCACCGTTTGGTGCAGTTTTACAGCTGATTTTATCATTGGTCCCTATTTCTACGAGGAAATGCAGAATGGAGAAGCCGTATCTGTAACTATAAACGGCGAACGATACTTGTAAATGGTAAGATATTATGTTATTCCACAGCTGCAAAATGAGCACTACGAAATTGAAAACATTTTTATGCAGGTTCCAGCACCCGCGCACATTTTCCGACCAGTCAAAGAGTTCTTAACCAATCTTTTTCAAGATCGTGTGTTAAGCAGACATTTCGCAAATTCATCGCAACCAATATATTGTGCAAAATGAAGAATGACCAAGTAACTTTTACATTACAATTTTGTATACTGTTCTTTCAAATTTCTTCTTTAATGATATCTACATTTATTGTTCTTCTGTAATATATGTACAATTTCCTATTCACATGAATAAATAAATATTGAATATTTTTATATAACATTCCTTTGCTCGTGGTGATAGTTTATGTTGTTTTCTTTAGATTGTGAGAATTTGCTATGTATTTTTATATTCACATAAGATTATATCACATTTAAATTTTGGCGCGCTAAGTTTTTGTTTGGGAATGTACACGAAAAATCGATGGTGCTGCTTGAGGGGTCAGGTTCACTTGGTCGCAATGTTATAGAAAATTTATCGGTGTTTGTTTCATTATTATTCAACAGGAGATTACACGATAAATGAAATGGTTGACTGTTATTAAAATTTGAATGACTATGTATATCCACTGATTTTAATTGTAAATGACGAGAGTAAGGTTTCGGAGTTTGGTGGTATAAGAAATGGATGACGTTTAATTAACGATTTTGTTGAAAATTTCAAAAAACTTGTGAATTTGTAGGATGGCTTGAACGGACTACGAATGGTGCAGGATATCGAAAAGGAAATTGGAATGTTACTACTGTATGGCTATATACCTGTATTACAAATCAATAGGCTTCTTTTGCTTGTAAAATTCAATTTTTACGTCGACCTCTACATATAGCTATATTTTTATCGGTCCCTTTTTCAAATCACCAAATGAGGACAGAAGGAATTGCCTATTATCTTCGTTCAAACGGTATACACTGGAACCTCATCTATATCCGCGCTCACTTATGTCCACCCTCACTTATCTCCGCACTATAGCACTCATATCCGCTCGGCATCCACCACCCGATAGTGCACGTATTCACATGAGCCAATCAGCGCGTAGCACGGCCTTTCCTCTCCGCTAACGGGATAAGAGTGGCGACCCCTCTTGAGAGGATATGAGTGAATGTTTACGTTTCGCAACCGCTGATATAGACGAGGTTCCAGTGTATTTAAAAACACAACTCTATATTCTAGAATCCATCTAGTTAATAATCGCAGATGAAGCATTTAGATTAAATATGTAGAAATATAACGCGTCGTTACGTTGGAAATACTTTTCCGTTTAAGAAAAGAGTTTATAATTATCAATTAAGTAGAATAGGTTTTATTGATTGTATATTTGGAATATTGATTAATAAATGGAGAATATTTCACAGACCACTTAATGTATCCAGTGAGATTTGTAAAAGTATTATAAATGCATGTTTTATATTACACAATTTTGTACGTGTTCGGGATGGATTTATGTACGAGGATAAGCTATCTTATCAAGGACTGGTGGATATTAACGAAACGCGCAATAATTACTCAAGCAAAATACCGTTAATAATTCGTGGTTATTTTGTAGATTACTTCTTGAATGTATAGAAGGTGCATTAACAATACTCAAAAGTGTAAACCCAATTCGTTTACTTGTATTATATTTCAAAAACAAAAATTATTAAGTGCATAATGTTTTTCAATAAACAACTAAAAATATTTACCACAATCGATTTGTTCCTAGACTGCCAAATTATCGTAATTTTCAAGAAATTGTTTTC
The DNA here is from genome assembly GCA_023690525.1 of Holotrichia oblita. Classification (NCBI taxonomy): domain Eukaryota; kingdom Metazoa; phylum Arthropoda; class Insecta; order Coleoptera; family Scarabaeidae; genus Holotrichia; species Holotrichia oblita. The sequence goes on along the minus strand of CM043018.1, from coordinate 46,029,195 downwards.
TAATCCTTATTCAGCATTGCTGTTTTTTATTTTTATCTGCATTGTTTGAATTGGATACATTTTACAAGCACTATTGCTGTTGAATTCAATTTATAAAATTTTAATTATTAAAATCCGTACATTCCGTTTCGCGACACCCTTTGATGGACTACTGGAAGCATATACCTATATAATACTACTTATATGGATAGTTTTATATTCTGCCCGTGTTAGAATTTACAGAAAACATCAAACGAAGGAAGATACAACTTTCTATATTGTCTATCTTAAGTACGCGTGCGCATTGAAGCCTTGGTACTTAGGCGCGATAGACATATACAGCTGTATATAGCGCGATCCCGTTTAGATTTCGGACTTTGTGAACAGAAGCTATCCATATAGTAGTATTATATACATATATGACTGGAAGCGACTGTTGCTATATTCGAAAATGTTAGCATTGTTCAATGTTCAGTTAACTGGTTAGTCGTCCAGCCACTAAAGAAAATCTGCATTATTAAAGGGGACAGCAGACACCGATCTATCGTTAGTAAGTATCTGTATCGTTGTCTAGCATATGAAAAGTTGCATATGATTGAATGCAAATGCAGCGATAACAGTGATAAATAGTTTTTATGTCTGAAAGTGTTCTAAGATGAGTAAATTAACTTAATTAGAGATGTTATTGTGAATTCTGATGCAATTTATACTCTGCTCTATAATATACATTGCCTACAACATAATATTTATACAGGGTGGAAGCTGTACAAATGAGTTTCGTCATTGTGGGAGCTTGCATGGGTGCCATTGGTTTTATGATTTTGACTGTTGGTTGTTTAGCAACAGGAGCTACCAGATATAAAGTCTATAGAGCATGGCGTTCAAGAGTTGGCGGAAGAATTAGTTGTGCTGTGGTACGTACATTAAATAACAAATTGTAGTTATCTTAATGTTTTATTTTATAGTTTATGGCGATTACATATATATTAAAAATTGCATGGATTTGTATGTTTTGTTTTTTGATTATCATAACATTTGTTTTCACTATTTTTTGGTCAATGTGTGCTAATCCCAGAGTAGCCAACCGCCAAGATTGCATAGAATTCACACAGTTTTGTAAGTTTTTTTTCTGATAAATGCATGCATAAATAAGTTTACTTTTAGATTTTATGTTTCCTGCTGGAACTCTGCAAGAACGTATGAAAATCTGTTCAGATCAAGAAGTGAAAATGTTTTGTAAAGATTATGTGGAAAAAGCTGAAATTATGTTTATTATTGCAACTGCCGCCTGTTTTCTAATAATTCTTAGTTTGGTAAGTTAAATAAGCATTTAGATGATATTGTTGTATCTGTTGATAATATTTCCTGAATATGAATGCATTTTTCTTGTATATGGTATAACAAAAAAGTAAATAATTTGAATTATCTATGTGTCAACATATTGTATCCATAACAATCATTTTTTGCAGCTCAAGAAGGAATCACCTGTCTGATCCATCTATTAAACCTGATTATTATAAATTTTATTTCAAACTGCCCATGCGCTGTTTTACTTCCTAAGCTGGTCACTACGGCTACCTGGCTGACGACCCGCTAAAATTCCTGTGTACCTCTTTTTATCCTCTATTCTTCAAGACAGAGATTAGTCATAATATATTATTATATACATATATTACTCGCCAGATATAAATTTGATATACCTAGAAAGTAATATATAAAAGTTGACTAAAAAAGTTGAAGCTTTTGACAAAATTATTTGACTAAAAACAATCGATACCTTCTGTAGACAATACGACTAAATTTATCTATGATTATCTACATAATATTGAAAACTAATAGTTGTCCAATTTTATATTTACGTTATATGTATATGCTAATAGTAACTAGACATATCTTAAAATATCATACATAAGAATGTGAATAATGTTTGGTAATTTTATTTTTAGGTGCACTATTTAATGTGTTTGGCTGCAAACTATGCCCACATTCGTGATCACGAAAAGTTCCAGGAACTTCAAGATTTGCAATATCTTACCGACATAGATGGGATAGGAATGAAAGATCGATTCTAGGATATGGCCCAGGAAATACACAGCCCAAATATTTTAGATCGGTGGCAAGAAAATTATAATTAATCTTGTATTTTAGTGCAAACGTTTGAATTGAGGAACAATTTGTGTGTATTTCCTGGGATCTAAAATGAGACGTAGAAAAGGCTAATTTTGAATGAATCATGATGATTAACTCCACGAGTATGAGCTATTACTTTCGATGTCATAGATGTAGAACTACTATAATGTATATACATCATTGCCGCAATAATATAAATTCATATTTAGAACTTGGCGTTTATCTATAATGTCTTTTCTACGTTAAACTAGTTACGAGGGAGCGTTTAATATATTCTCGGTATAAGCATGTAACAAAAGGCATATCAATTTTTAATACTTAATTATTATTTTCTCCAATACTAACATATTTATATCCTAAAATAAGCTTTTGTATTTTTTTTAATGTTCACTTTTGTTGCGGACTTGAATTCTTCATAGTTAAGAACACTTTGCAGTTAGTAACTTTACATTTTTATGGGAGGTCTTATCTTTTCGACCCGTATCTGTTTGAAACGGAGGCACAGTGAGCACTAATGGCACCCGTCTTGCACTGACTTCAGAGGCTAAGATAGGTATTTTAAATGAAAATTAGATGAGAACAAACGATGTATGTTAGGTATTATCATTTATCCTTTCAGATAGTGTTATTGGGTAGTGGCATTTCTTAATTGCATTCATTATTGATAAAAAAATCATCCTGATACCGAGAATCATTATACGCTTCTTATATGTAAAATAATATATACTATCACTGCCATTTAACAACACAGTAGAAGGTTGAATTTTCGATTTTCCAGCAAATGTTATTTTTCTAATCATACCAAGATATATATTTTTGTAATAGATTTTATCTTCGTGTGTTTAAGTAAACTAAAAACTTTTCTACTCCAAAATTTAGACTTAATGGATCTGACTTATTCAATGTAAATTATATGTGCATGACGTAATAACGTATTTACTGTTTGTCTAGTTTTTTATGCATATAACAAATATTTCTTACATGCATAATTTACTGTATTTTCGGAACAATTGAAATTGTTGTAATAATAATCGCACTAAAGTTAGACAGAATTTTACGATACTTTTTACTATTACTAAGGCTTTTTGGTTTTAGATATAAAATCATGAAAAAATAGCATATATGCTATAAGAATAAAATTCTTTTAATCGCCTACGTTATTTATGGTGTTTGAATTACATCTGAGACTTTTTTTTGTCTGGTGGGTGCTGAGTTGAACAGAGTATTTCGTTGTAATAAGCAATTGTATCTTGAAACCGGTATATTTGATATTTGCATTAATTGAATAATTTGAAAATTTGTAATATAACTAGTTACTTCTTTTGAAATATGTTTGTACCTATATATTTTAACACTAATGTGATTCCTGTGCTTTAGGGACCGCTCTGGCGTTAGGGAAGGTGAAAAATCAACTTGGTTTGCCAAAGTAAGTGGTTCTAAGTACCACTTCGGCGCGGAATACGAATTGTACCGCTTTTGTAAACATGTGATAATTTAACTGAAAATACTTTTTTTACACAAAATTCATAATATTAACAAGTTTTATACAAAATGAAAAAGAAAAAAACAATCTTGGCGTAGGAGGAAAACCGAACAGCGGTCCCTGGGACCGCTCTGGCAGTCAACGTGTTAAAATATATTCAATTTTCCACTCTGTAACAATACGAGTATTCAACTAATCAAGGCAACTGCAACAATTTCTTTATTTTCTAAAACATTTTTGATGTATCCATGCAACGCAGGTTACATATTTAAAAAATTCGTATAGGATACTGCATGTGCACATGTACAGCAACAAAATAAGTGGATCATTATACATAATTAGTAGTAATCGTAGCAGTCTCCCAATTTATACTCTGTGGTGAATACCGAAACAATTGAATATTCTGTTTCCGAGATAATCATAAAACACACTTTTAATAGAACACTATATTTTTTAATATTAAAAAACACAATATTTTGAGCAAAAAATGATTAATCATCATCACTACTGTAAACTCAAAAATGGGCGAATAAAAAGCACTCAAACTATCTAATAATTGTCAGGACTATCTAACAGGTCATGAAAGGAATAATAATAAGTAACAATATACTTAATTTCATCACATTATTAATTGATATAACACTGCAAACGTATGAAAAATAATAAAGTATGTTTTTTAACTGTATCAGTAATTGTTCAAAAATGTATAACCGTTTTCTTTCATACAATTTAGATCTCTCTTGATAACACTTCTTGCCACTTTGAGGAAGGTTCTGCCAGAAATGTTAGTTATAGTCTGTTTAATTTTGGTCTACAGCTACATCACATTACTGTACCACTCTCTCACAAATCCTCTCAGATAAAAATCTAAAAATTTTGTCAGCGGATCGTGCAAGCCAACTAATTGATGCATTAGTTCCTATAAACCTGTAATTAAATATTCTGCTCCGTAAATTCGTAGTTAAGATAGTTCCCATCTTCTTGGAAATGAATGCGCAAGTAATCAGTCTGTTCTATAAAATTTTACTTACTAAACCACACTAAACATTTAATCTAACCCGATTTTTAGAAGTAAGTGAATCGACTATCAAAGAATTTTGTCCGTTTCAATATTATTCATTTCTTTCGTTGCACATACAGTCGTGGCCAGATAAATGTAGTACAAGAGTAAAAAAATTATGGTGTAAGTATTTTGATCTATGATGGTATGATCTGACATTTGACTTTTATGAAAAGTATCTTAAGCTAAATTTCAAATTTTTGACATATGAAATTTAATGTTGTACTACATTTATCTGGCCTCGACTGTACCTGAATTAGAAAAATTAGCTTCTTTGGACCATAGAATAAACTTAAAATTATCCTGAGGTGCATAGCACAAGTTCAGTTATAGAAAGTCATTCTTCTTTTAGTGTCACCTAGTAATATAATATGTACTCTGTTTTTCTTATATGCAAGGAATTTATGTTTTATATAAAGTAAGGAATATATTCATTATTTTTCAAACCATAACATATTGTAAAAATTTCTTTAATAGATCGATTTTTGTTTTCAATTGTACATAATATTCTGTTTTATTCAAGCTATAATGTCACTAGTGGTTTAATATAACGTTTTCGATATATATTTTTTAAATATAACTTTCCAATTCATCTAACAACTTAAATGTTTTTTTTTGTATAACATGCCTTAAGCATAGCTATAGTATCCTCATTTAAAGGTTGAGGGAAACAAATACAATTTTACTTCTGAGACAAAAATTTAACCGTTATATTTCCATTTTCTAATTGGTTAGTGGGACAACCTGGAGGATTATCTATCAAGAAAACTTTAAATGCAATATTTTTTACCTTTAGATCAGTTTCTATTTCTGATATAAAATTATATTGTATCTAGCTAACAAAATTTCATCAGTGATCCAAACTTGATTATTGAACTTCTAGAACACAGGTATTTTTCCTTATCACATCCAAATGTTGGCATTTCATCATTGCATACTGTCAGTAATCGGCTCCTAGGTGCCAATAATAAATTTATAACTTGCAAATACCTGTAAAAATGAATCTTTTGATTATACACATTATTTATTAAAATACACAGTTTTAGCGATTTTGGGGTAATATTACAGTAATTTATTTATTTATTTTGCAAGGTTCAATCATACATTTGTGCGGTGTAAAATATCTTACCCAGCACAATTAGATTGTTTGAATATCACGTGCTACACGAAAATGCATTACAAAATATTAACGACTGTTTCCAATTTGATGGTGTAACCTATTGCCGATATCAAAAATAGTTTTAAGTTAATACAAGTACTAGAACTATACCGCTTCAATCTATGGTACATCAAAATTCATTTTATGAATACAAAGCAATAATAGTGAAATTCGTTTATTACAGAAAATATAATTTTGCATACCTGTACAAAGCTGGATTCAGTAAAAATTGGCTATTGCAGAAGTTTGTACTAAGATTAGTGAAAAATGTGTTAAATGTTTGAGAAAATCTGTAGCATTTCAATATGCAGTCAGAATGACTAGCTACGAAATTTATACAGCATCGAAGAATTTCGTACTGCTACATTTTTAAATTAAGTTCTTTTATTTATATACATTTTTAAGGCACGTCCTTTTATTTATCTTGAGTTTTACTGTGCTTCTTGTTTCTTACGTGCAACGGCTATAAATTTTGAAATGAGAAAATGTGGATATTTTGTGAAATAAGTAGACTGTGTAATAAATATAGACATATGCGTACTTTAATTGTTTATAATCATACTTGTTATAAATATCCATACGTACTTTATTTGTTTATAACCATACTTGTTATAAATATTCTATCAATGAACCATTGGGCGTTAACTACTCTTGCGCATTATTAACTAAGATCAGTGAGAAATGTAAAATAGACATATACGTACTTTATTTGTTCATAATCATACTTGTTATAAATATCCCATCCAATGAACCTCTGAGCGTTAACTACTCTTGCGCATTACTAACTTGTATTGTTATGTATTTATCATTTGCGCATTTCTATACCATTAGTGTTTAACTATTTAAATTCATATGGAATACTTATTACTTAAGTCATATATTCATTGTTCACTAGTATAACCATCAACCATATTTAAAAAGTTTGTAAACATTTTAAGTCAAATGCGTATAGCTTCATAAATCATTCATTCAAATGAGTATTTTTACAAAGTAGGTATACTTGTATTATATCCGTCCATGTCTGAATAGTGTAATATTTGTATGTTATTTTATATGTATATTTTTCAAATAAATATTTTTGTAACTTCATACTTCTAATTTTTTAGACCCTAACATGTATTCTTTACTACTTCATATACAGTGTTGTTCATCGAAAAGTTCGAACGCACCAGTTTCGTTAGAATTTTTCGATGTTCCTGAAATTCTACAATTCTGAAAACTTGTAGTTACGGATAGTGTCAGCTGGTCTCATTGGCGAAATTATTTACACTTTTGTATCACTTCCGGTTTACTGGAAGTTCACGTTAATTTATTATTAATTATTTAAATAGCTATATTTTTTATAGGGTTTTTAGATGGTTCATGCAATTCTGCATCAAAACTTATTCAGGTACCTTATACCCAAACTCAGCTGTTTTTGAAGTATTACATTTTTTTTTTCGAAAATAGGGCCAACTGCAACGTTATATTAAAAATTTTGTATTTCCATTACTGTTGCAGGTGGATTCTTGATATTTGACATGGTAGTAGTTGAAACACAGCGCAATAAATCTAAGTCTTCCAAGATTATGTCTATATATACACGGCCGCCTAAATTAACGTTCATCGATGACTAACTTTTTTGAAATGGAACATCCTATATATTATTGCATTTTTTAATACACTTAATATTTCTCTATCATTCCTTATTAGACATATTAGCTTGTATTTTTTATGGTTTCCAAATAATAACTGCTTTTCTGGTGAAAGTCTGAAAAATATGTCTCTTTATTTAATGCATTTAAAATCTTAGTAATCCTTGAATATAAAAATAATTGATTTGTGTTTGTACTATACACAGTTCATATCATTTTTTTTAAATACATTAAGAATTTCTTGATTTGTATAAATATTGTTTACGTTATTGTTATCAATTTTAAGTCTTTATAGTAATAATGTAAATGCCAGAACCCCAGCCTGGTCACTATAACGTTCCTTCTTTTCATCTCTTATGGCAGCCATCTTGAGTTCGCTTCCAATCGAAAAATGTTATAAGAGAAAGTTGCTACAAAAAAACTCCATTACGACCACTATATATCGCTTCTCTCATACGATTTTCTCCCTCTTCTCACTTGAATTTTATTGTCCTACTGTGTAAGTCTATTGTATAAGTAACACACAAGTGACACATTTCGATTCACATAAATTTATTAACCTCAAACTTTTAAAACTTGTGCCCCCAACACGTCCCTCTCCCGTATAACGGAGACCATTCTTAAAATATTTACGCTCTCAAGAGAGCAGATATTCTGACATCGGCACTACATACGATATATGACGTTCCTCTTGAAAATAAGACAGGTGCCTCCTAAAATATTATTTTTTTGTAAAAATTGCTGCCTTACTTTTCACAACTGATGAGATACGATATCGCTATCGATAAATTAGAACATTACTATCACCCACATATTTCAAAATATGAGTACTATTCGAAATGATAAGGTATAAGGTTTATAGTACGCACTAATACGTTTAAGAATATGACGGCATGCCCGAGGAATTAGTAATTCATTGTACTAATAGACTATCCAACATAGCCATAACACTGAACTTTTACAGCAGTTATTTCATTCCAATAACAATTGAAATTTCAAAATATACTACCTATATCAACAAAGTTCAAAAGTATATATACGTAACCACAAAGTAGAAGATAATATGTATTTCTTATTTTAGTAGCAATATGCAAATTTTACAGTCAATATATACATTACTTATAAAAATATTTTATTTGTCATCCATTAACAACATGCTTTGAATATGTTCTTCCAATAAATCTGCTAAATGTTGTCGTTTAAATCGCAACGATTCTTTTATTACGAGTTTTACAATATCTATTTGTACGGATACATCTCCTTTCAAGGTTTTCAGATTTTCGAACAATTCTGTAAAATTTTTTCCAGGTCTTCGCACAAGTTTATTTAATATTTTTCGTACTTCCAAATTTTGACAATCAATTTCCTGCCGCAAATCGTATGTTACCTAAAATAAACACTTTTCATTTCTACCCAAATATGTGCTCCGTCCCATTTCAATAGGTTCGTCTAATAAAACCTTATTCTCTATTCATGTTTATTTCCTCACTAAGTAAACTTTGAAAACAAAACACTAGACAATTGCTATGAGATTATTATAAGTATATTATGCAGTTTGAAGTGAGTTGCGTTCGAAAAAGTAGGCAGAGAAAAAAGTTCGTTCACATGAAATGTTCCATCAATTTCGAAAAATCAACTTTCAGTAACGGCAGAATGATTATAATTGTCGTGAAATAGCCAAACAAGTATGGTCACGATTAACCACGATATGATACCAAAAGTAAAACAAATACTAGTAGGAAGCAATATCGAAAATCGACAAACTAAATACCTTCAATTAAGTGCTTTGTGGAGTAATTCTTTTGGAACGAAAATTTTATATTAAAGATAAGAATGGGCCACCTCGTGAATGGTATGCAATGTAGTGGAATTTCTTTGAAATGTGTTAGAATTGAGTCGAATTGCTTGAGGGAAAAAGGTAAAATTTCCAAATTTCTTACCTCGGGTATGGTTGTCATGCATGTTATCTACAGATATCATTTCATTGAAGTAGCTGTGAATTCAAATGAATACATCTTAGATGAATCGATACCGATCACGACCGAATATTATAGGACAAGGTTTTCCGCTTTAGGAGAAAAGTACAATAGGGATCTCCTCAAAAGAAGCCTTGAAATTGATGGAAAATAACAGTATATTACTCATGGGTGGATTTCAAGTAGTTTCGATTAATCTCCAATCGAAACTTTGTGGTGCTATGTAAAAAAGATGCTATGAGAACATGTTGAGACAATCTCTGAGCTGAAGCAAAAACTTCCAGAGATATGGTATTCAAAAATTTTGCCAACACATAGTAGTTGTATTTCCTGTAGAATGTTACATGATATAAAAAACAAAAACAATGTTACCCAACAGAGATTTTTTGTTAATTTAACGTTTGTTCACATTTTTTTTTCTACTTTTATTTTGGCTTTTTTAATTAAGAGATATTAACAATGTTTAATAAACACATTTTTTCAAGTATATATATATTATTATTTCTTGTATTCTTAATTCCCAACTACCGACTTTAAACAGTCTACAGCGGGCCAGTTAAAATGGGACGGAGCGCGTACTTACATATTGACTTACGTCTGCTGTTTTAACGTGTAAATCAGTGTGTTCTATTACATTATTTATATTATTAACTTCCTTAAGAATTTGAGATATATCTGAACCGTAGTTTATTGCATAAATGTCGTTCTGTCCGTTGTTTTCAAAAGATGAATAATTATTTTGTGGACGAGTTAAGCCAAAAGACTCAACAGGATTAAAGAATGTTCCATCTAAAGTTGGTGAAGGAGATCTCGATCGTTCTGTACTTGAAGTATCAATTCCATTTGTCGTTGAATAATTAATCGATTTATATTCAGGATTAGTCAATTCCTTCTCCACAGTATTGACCCTAAAAATAATTGTAAAACTATAAATTTCAACAAAATATAATCAACGAATGATTTTTTTAGAATCGTGAACTCTCAACTGTGAAAATATTGTATTAAAGAAAAATAATTTATCACCGCACTTCCATTTAAAAACATCAGCTATTTACAGGTACAGTGAAATCCGTTTAACACGAACCTGACAGGACCGAAATATTTGTTCGTGTTAAAGGATATTACGAAAAGTATATAGGTATAAAACAAAATTACGTTTAGTATATTTTATTTACACAGATATGTATACATGCCTTTAACAAAAATGAATAAACCAAAAATATTAACAACAACTTAATGAAATTCAATACAAAATTTGCAATAAAAAAATCAAATAAAAGGTTTTGACAAATAATCTGATATATTTTTGTAATGTCCTTTTTAGATAAACAATATTGTCTCATTCTCTTTGATTTCAAACACCTTTTTATTCTCGCCGACGCGGCAGCTGTTTTCAGTATTTTGTTTATTCCGAGAAGCGATATCTGTTCGTGTTAAGTGATTTTTGTTCGTGTTAAGAGAAAAAAATGTATGCAAATACATAGTACTTTTTCGGGACCGCTTTATTGTTTCGTGTTAACCGATATTTCTTCTTAAGCGGCTTCGTGTTAAACGAATTTCACTGTAAGTGTTTTAAGATATTTCGAATAAATAATTTAAACTTTATATATTTATTTCTATCATTAACTGGAAATTTTATTTAGCAAATTGTAGAACAACACCCAATCTTCAATCAAAAATGTTTTCGGTACGATGCAGTTTGCGTCCGTGCTTGACAAACTAATTAATAAATTGAAGAAGAAACGGCAAGTATTTTAAGATCTATACAAATATGTATGATATATGGGTAAGACTTTATTGATAGTAGGTGCCTTTCTTGCTATGCGTGCGTCAGTGGTTATTAATTTTCTATTAAGTATTCAAAATCGAGCCAAAGACATTTTTTAACAAACTAAACAATTTTACAATTACTTACAATTGGCAATACATTTAAATAAATATTACCAGTAATTTCATTAATTTATATAGATCATAACAAGCATAGGATAAATGGTTTTTTATTAAAGGCTTCTATACTATGGAAACTAGCTTCTTCAGAAAGTTTCTAAAGACTGATGTTGTTGTCTTCTGCTCCTAGTTATATACCTTATTTCTTCTACGCTTCACCGATTCGTTTCAGCTCGACGAGCTGTATCCCTTCCGGTTATGTCGATGATCTTGTATAAGAATGGCGAATAACTTTACAAGATCGTCGACATAACCACAATACCGGAACGAATAAGCGAAGTGATGAAGAAATAACGGGTATATAACGAGGAGCAGAAGACAACAACATCAGTCTTTAGAAACCTTCTGACGAAGCTGACAACATGATCAGCGAAACGGCAAATGTAAACTTATCTACGCGACAACACCCGGAAGACTTCAACATAGAAACTAAGTATATCTGTACCAAACCTGAGTAGCCTTGAAAGTAGTAGATAGTCGTAATGTATACTGATTTAAAAGGTGAAACATTAAATTTTTGGGTTACTATGAATACACCAATACGAAATACGTACCAAGTCACTGGTAGTGGACTCGCTGGAGGGGTTAAAGAACTTTGAGAAGCGGAATCAGTTAGACTTGGTCTTCTAATTACAAGATCTCTAGGCAAAGGTCCCGGTTTTCTTTTACTTGCTCTTGTGCCAGCAAGAGGATCTGAATTTATCCTTTTGTTTGTTTTATTATTCCCAGGTGATCCTACAAGATCGATATCAGCTTCATCCACCTACAAAAAAGTAATGCAGGTTATATAATTGTTGACAGTACTTCTGGAAGTTGTGCATACAGCGTAAAAAGTACTTAAAAAACATGTATTTATGTGAAATAGCTATTGACATATGTAGTAGTACCTGCAGGTTAAATAGTTCTTTATAAAGAATTTACATATATAGTTATCTTTATAATTATATAATTTCTGGCTTTACAACAAATATCATTAATAACAATCTTATAAAATCCAACTTATTGCTAGATCAACTCATTTTATTTAGTAATAACTTGATAGTCGCAGACGTAAGAGCGACTTACCATACGTAGGTCAGTAGTCCGAATCCTCACTGTCAGGATTCGGACTGCACCCACTAACCTACGTATGGCAAGTGACGGTGACGGTTGTGGCATATTTCGTAAGATCGCTACTCCAGTTAAGCTACCGTTCACTATTGTGACATAATTAATAGCCCAACATTAATTACAGCGCGGTAATGTTAGCCAAAGCCATGGTAATATACATATTTACAATTGCTCTGTCTCTCCGATATTTTCACTGCAATTTTTTCTACAGAAACTCTTACGGCATCATTTATTATAGCTGGCCATCAATCATGTTTAATTCTTATACCATTTAATAACTAGAGTATGTATTTTTTACAAGTAAAATATTTTAAAGTACAGTAGCTTTCATTGCAATTATTTAAAATAAGCAGCAATCTATCTGGACATTTTAGCGAAGCTATAAACGTATTTAGTAAACATTTTTTACGCTGCATATACACACGCACCATCATTCTTTTATCTATTTTGAAGGGATTTCCAAACATATGCTGTCTGACGGGCGCCGATTCTATCTCTCTAAGTTGAGGTGTTTGTTTTTTCAAATACTCTTGATAATTACCCATTTGTGATATTGGCAGGGAATGGGCACTATCTTGATCTAAGGCCACATAATCTGATTGCAAAAAATTATTTCTCATTCGTGCAACCTTGAATAAAAACATGTGAAACATCTACAATCGCTAAGAGTTTTGCATATTACTTGTTGCATTAATCGTCTTCTGGGAATATCGAAGGCATTTCTGAAACTAACCACTTGCCTTTCCTTATCTAATGTACCAATTATTAAATTTCCTTGTTCCAATACTTGGTCCCTTTGAGCAGTAAATTTATCTAACATAAGCGGATGACTGACGAGATCCTTTTTTAACGTTACCCTTGGAATAATTCTTATTTGTTCTGGTGTTACAAAATTTGGTTTTGAAGACATCTGAAAATAAGAATACACATGAAAAATACCGTAATGTGTTTACTTAAGACACTAACCACACTTTGTCTTTGTATAATATCATTACACAGCTTATCGTACTCTACTTTTGCCTGGTTTTTTAACTTTTTTAAATAATTTAAAATCGAGTAACTCAAACAGTTTTCTGCATTTTCTGGTATTAATGATGTAGCAAGAGCCGTTGGTGTACCTAAAAGACAGACCCTTAGAATATATGATAGTATATATCATAGTCGTACTAAATGTCGAATTGTGTAACATACGGCTAGAACGCCTATGCGTTCTGCGCCTATCCTGTCATATCATTGTTTACAACTGCTATATGCACAGCTACCATTGATATCCCTTATATTGATACAGCGCCATGATTGTGTAAAACAACATTTAAAACAATATATGTTTACTACAGTGGAATTTGTAACTATAAAATTTCGTGGCCATTAATTTGTTCCTGGTTTCTTACGCTTAAAGTAATAAAGCTAGATCTCGTGTACTTATATTTAATGAATATTAAACATATTGATACGTTAAAAAAATAGATAGGAAAGTTACTAAAATTTCTGGTAATGAGTCAACTACTTCGCGAATCCTTCCCGTTTCTTATCGGGTTCTTGATTCCTATGCGGTTCTAGATTCTTCGTCTAATTATTACACAAATTTTTTTCACGTTTACATTATTCTATTTGTTACATAAAATAGTTTGTCTTGAAACAAAGACTAAATTTAATCGGTAAAAGAATATTCTATATCTTCTCTAATAATTGAAAATTGTGTATTTTTTTGACAGATGAACATGTACAACAATAACTTGATATTTGGCGGATGTAAAAAAAATATTATCCTATAAATTTTGTGTTTTTTACGCGAGAACGGATTTTTAAGTTTTTTATGCTTACGATTATTGATGTAATAGGAGCAAAAAGCGAATAAGGAATGCCAGAAGGTAGAGAATTAAAATTGATTTTCTGCCTGCAAACGTCAAATTAAGTATAAGAACGTCAATAAGTCAAAAAGGGTTAGACGCAGATGTATATTATACATGGAATACATTTAGAATTTCACGTTATTCACGTAGAATCTAAAAACGAAGTTAGTACCTACTTCCAGTATACCCTGGACTCCCGCCATCTTGAAAATATTTTAGGCGAATGCCCCCCATCGAGTTATTTCATTTTTTTTTTCAAATATATGATAAACTGCAACGTTATGTTAAAAACTCTATAGTTCTGGAACCATTGTAGGTGAAGAGTTATTAATTATGTCTATGTATAGAGGGACGTCCGAAATTAACGCTCATTTCAATTGAGTTCACATGGATGAAAGTACTAACTTTTTTAAGGGAAACATCCTATATATTATTGTAATTTTGAATATAATTAATCATTCTCTATCATTCGTTATTAGACATACACCTCTGTGCAAAATAATAGTAGTACAGTATATTATCGCTTGCTTTACAAATAGAAGATGAAAAACGATTTCTTTCGCCACAAATCGATCATTAACGACAAGAACAGCTTAAATATGGAGTATTTCTCTAATAAGTTAATTATATATTAAGTTACAAGCATTGAAGTACACATGGAAAAATTTACCCCTCCTTTGTGGTGGAAGTTGAATTAAATGTGTCACAAATTTAATTCAACTTCCAGAGTATGATTTGTTCATCCAGCATTCCAAATTTGGTTTGATTATCTGCAGCCGTTCCAAAGTTATGGATTTTTTACTTTACGAAATAGAGGCGAAAATCGCGTGCGATTCGCGTTACAGAGGGTTACAGTGAATTTATACTCGAATTTTGCAATGGTTCGCAAATTGCTGAATCATAAACAAGAACTAAAGAGCTATTAGAAGTAAATGATTTTAAAATTTGTATATTTCTCAATAGTAGATGGTTTTATACAAATACTGTTTGAATTATATCCGGTATGAACCGTTCTTTGATTTCGGATCACAAAAATAGAAGACACTTTCCTTCAAGAAAAAAATCAAAAAACTTCGTTTCGATGTCGATTAGAAACAATTCAAATATTTTTCATTCTAGGTCCTTGATTATAAGATCAACTACTGTAAAGTTTTGGTAGATAACACGGCAATGCCCAACAGTTAATGATGGCTATTAGACTATTAATTTATTTTATTTTCATTTATCACTCATTAAAAAGAACATTGTTCATTTGAGTGTCCCTTCAGGAGTCAGTAAAAATATTAAAAATTGGTGTTCAGATTCACTCAATTGAAAGTTCCTCCAAAGGAGAATATTGAGAGGTCTATACTCATGTAAAGCAGTCGGGCTTAGGCAAAACTATTCGTTCAATGAAGAATTGTCTGTCAGGAGATATTTCATTGTATTTGTTTATTATATTTTATTCAGGAATGTACTAGAAAAGTTTTTTGTCAGTGTTCTGCTCAAACGTTTTCTATATTACTATTTCTTGTTAATTCCATATATTAATTTCTTAATTATGTATATACTTATGAAGTTCGCAGTGCTTTTACATTATATGATTTTACAATAAGATCACATTTTACAAGAGAGAAAAAGGAAAATACCCATTCGAGTAAGTGCTCTCCTTAGAGGTGCTGCATAGTAAGCAGGTAGTGTTCTCATATAGTTTTGAAACTGATTGCGCCATTCGTTGGTAGGTTTCCACCGATGTACCTGTAAAGAAACTTATAAATAGTCTAACCCACAAAACGTAAGTAATTACCTTAAACAATTCATCCAAAAGAGGTAGCAACACTGGATAGTTGTAGGGCATCACAAATAAGTTTACACAACTTAAATTTGTGCTAGCTTTCAAATAACCAAATGGATGACCTACTTCCGAGTTTTTATAACTATTTGCAACAAACACCTGCAAAGGTAAAAATGCCGTTGGCAAGTTTAACTAATCGCAAGAGAAGCTTCTTACTTGCCAACAAACAGTTGGTTGTTTTCTTGCTAGTATAAATTGCGTAAGTGGAGAAGGTTCAAGTTCGTACTTATCGAATGGTAAATTTTCGATTACTAACGGGTCAGAACTTGTGCATGTAAATTTAACGTTTGGATGTGCCGTTCTGGATGGTAACACTGAACTAGTTAGTTCGGGCCAAAACGATTCCGGAATTGGCCAAAATCCTTAAAAAAATATTAATATTAAAATATATGCGAAGTTCTTCACTGGATCTCTTGGAGCAGAAGTAGAACACTAAACACATCAACCCATAAAAAGGGACGGTGACAAAAAATCTTTTGATTCTAAAAGTGATTAACAGCGCGGCATCGGCGATTTCGACAAAGCATTTAAACTATCATTATCAAGGCGATAATAAAACTGCCTATTATCGCCTTGATAATGATAGCTTTGCTGTCGAAACGCATCGGTTTTCAGTAAAAAGTTTTTTGTATAGCACAAAACATATTTTACCTAAAGGATATCCTTTTTGAGAATTGCGAGGAACGTATATCATTTTTCTACAATTATACCAAGAAGTGTTCTGCGCTGAATTGTGAAGGTTCTGAGATTTTTCACCTAAAGATTGAATATCTTGGCCAAATTCTATATCTTTAGAAATTTCATCCTTGAGAATGTTATCTTCTGTTTTTTCAGTAGCAACAGGAGGATCTGGTCCAATTTTTTCAAAATTAATCACAACACCATTTTGTACCTATTAGACAATAATTCTAATTACAAAGAAAAAAGTGGTAAAACATGTCAATTCAGAATTTAACAAAGTATACAGATGGCTATTAGATGCTCTTACATTTTAACATGAGCTTTTCGTTTTATTTCTCTGAGCACTGTGCTCATTACGTTTTGTTCTCACTCGATACTCAGTACCGGTAATTTGCAATATGCACTGTAGCGTGCAAGATAAAGAGCAAAACCAAGGTTTCAATTGGCTGTTCCCTGTATTTTTTGTGCCTTTATTTTATTTTGTATTTAGTTTACTTTTGTGTTATATGTATATTAAACAATTATGATGCGGAAGCCCTCATAATAAAAAGTATATAAATACATAATACTTAAATAAAAGTACAATTTGAATAGCTTCACATACGACAGTACCGAATGCGACTGTTTTTTATCGGTCGCTGAACTAGTTTCATTAAACCAATTCTACCAATTCCATTACGCATTTAGGATTAATGTTTTTATTAGGAAAATTGCTATATTGCATATAATGCTATCAACACGTAAAAAGAAAAACGATGTGACTTTTACTCAATATTTGTTAACCATGAAAGAAATTGGTGGAAATTGAACCATGAAAGTAGTCCGAACTTGTTAAAAGCCAGCAGTTAGGTGCAGATGGGAGCGCCAAAATTTGATAACACTTTTACTATGCGTAAAAACATTAGGAAAATTCGCGTCTGAAGTAAAAGTCAGTGATCACATTCTTAAAGTCAACATCCATATTGTGCCAGACGAGGTGTTTCTAATTATGTAATACAGAAAACCATCTAGACGTAGCTCAACCAGGACATGAGAAGAGAATTAGGGAAATTATAACTAATTATAAACCAAAACGCCATAAGGAAACGAAAATATGCACAAAAATTATCCCTGAAGCACACTCATTTTTGGCACATGTAACTACTCTCTTTTTGGGTTTAGGCTTTAGGTTTAGATAGAATGGTTGAGTGGAAGAGCAGATGTCAATTTTTAGTGACGCATCTGAATTCCGTCATTTTTCACTTCATTGTTAATATTAATATACATTTGATTTTTATAGACTTGTTCGTTTGCGTTGCTAGAAGTGCTCAATAACACTGTTGTCAATTTATTTGCTCACTTTCTCCGCTCAAACTGATATATTGCTGTTTCACTCACTTGCTATTTTTGGCAAAGTTAGCAATTCAAACGAACAGGCCTTTTGTAACATATGTTGGAAATAAAGACGCTTTTCCGGATTGATTTTGAAATTATTCTTGCAAGGAGGTACAAGACATTTAATGATTAATTGATATCAAATAAGATTCAAATAAAAATAAACCACAATTCCAAACGTGATAATGTTAAAAAATACAATAATTTTTTTTGGTTTTTTTTTTCCGGTCCTAATAAAATAAATCTACATTTTCAATATTTCGTCACACAAATTAAAACTGAAAACTCTAAGCATACCACAAAATAATAATAATAATTTACCGGACAAATATGAAAATAAATACTATGACACAATACAGCTAGACAGGAGGTTGATTTAGTTTGACGTTTACGTAGCTAACAAAAAAAAAAGATTTTTCTGATTAAGAACACATTGATGTGTTATTTCTATCGCTTTCCATATCATACTTTTGGCAAGCTTCTCTATCAATTTACTATTATCACGTCGTAAATGCGGTAAATTCAAAATTCAATCTTTGATATTTTTTCTTGGCATATTTATTAATAATATTGAAAAAGAAAATACGTAGACACTATAATTTAATGTACACTTTAACAAAAAAATATTTAAAAAAATCCGGGGCGGCTCCATTGTGATCGAGGTTGTTTAGTTATTTTTTATTTATTTAAAATGAGAATTTACCCGATACAAGAGCAAAGTGATACGATCTTGGTGACTGGAAAGTGCGAATAAAATTGTTTATTAGCATCGAGAGTGTATGCTCAAAAGTATCCGAATAGATATCACCCAAACAAGTGTTCGTTCGCTGCAAACGTTGGGGGAACTGGAAGTATGGCTGGTTCGGCAAAAACCTATTACCGGAAATGAAGAAAATAAATTCTTGATATTGAATCTATTATCGAAGATCCGCATACCAGTCAGCAAAGCATAGAAAATAATACAGGAATAACAAAACGGAAGTAGTATCGGAAGAATAATAAAGAAACACAAATTTTACCCAAGTTGCACAAGGAACTCCTAGATATAGATTACCATCGATGATTAGAATTTTGAGTATGGGTTCTAGAAAAATTAGATGACGAAGAGTTCTTTGACTTTGCGCTATTCTCTGACGACCCAACATTCCATAGCAATGGATTGGTAAACAGGCATAATTGCCATTATTATAGCGAGAAAAAATCCCTATCTATTTAGAACCTTTAGGCATAATTGCCATTATTAATCCGGATGTTATATTCACACTAGTCAGGGAAAAAGTTGATAAGTATCCGGGAATTGTCTAAAATATCGGCTGCAACGATTCAATAGAACCTTCACTAATCGGAGTCAACATTTAAATTACACGCAGATATTTAGCTCCCATCACTCCCTGACCATCGTCCCTGTCACGGCACGGTGATGTGTGGATACTCCTTAAATCGTCAACATAGATGGCCTATCCATGTGTGGAGTGGAATTATCGGAGCTTTGTGGCGGGGCCATACTTTTTTAATGATCAATTAAAAGGGGCAAGATTCCTTAGATTTATTACGGAAGTTTTACCTGTACTTTTACAAAATTTACTTCTGAATATACGACAAAAGAAGTGGCTATAGCTATACCGTGCTTCCGCACATTTTCGAATTAACGTTCGGAATGAATTGGGTAGGCAATACTTTAATAGCTGAACAGGACGTGGTAGTTCACAGAATTGGCTTGTAAGATCGCCAGACCTAATGAATCCAGATGTTTTTTGTGTAGATACTTATATCAAAACTATTGTATATAATATGCCACCACCAACGTTTAACAATAGTATGGAACGTAAAAATTTGCATTCCGTTCTACAACACACATATGCTAACTAAAGTTAAGCAGTCCTTTCAACAAAGAATTTATATCTGTATTGAAACTGATGGACGTCCATTGGACCAAATTTAAATCATTATTTTTTGCATTCCTTTTGTATTAAGTTTATGATGTAAATTTATATACAGTGCTGTTATTTTACCATGCAACATATCTGTAAAATAATCGAGTAAAACCATTGTGGAATAGGTAAACAATTATATGTTATAAATGTACATAAAATATAGGATATATGAAAAATTGCTTTATCGTATGTCACAATTATTTATAAAATAACCTAAGAGCATAAAATTCAAGATTCAAAAATGATCGCATTCTTCTTCTAAACAATAACCTAATCTATACTAAAAATTTCGCAAAGTATTAGTTATTTCGTTTTGTTATGCTTTAAGATTATTACATTCTTCTGTAATTCTGTTTTTCAACTCCTACATATTTAATATTGTTAGCTATATGTATATGTATCATGTTAAAATGGCTAACACAGAGAGCAATACAATAAAATCGGAAAATATTCCTCGCTTTTGTGGATTTGGAAAAAGCTTTCGATAAGGTGCCTATAGACATACAGTACGGAAAATATTAAAAGAAAGAGGAATAGATTGTAAGACAATACGGATTCTGAAAAAGATCTGTAATAATAATATAAATGTGGTCATTAAGAATAACATGATGTCGGATGCATTCACTACACAGATAGGTCTGAGACAGGGTGGATGTTTAAGTCCATTCTTGTTTATAGTATTTATGGATAACATAATAAAAGAATGTACGACGAGGACTAGAACAAACTAAATGTGGGTTACAAAAATTTTGGTTATGCGACATGAAAAGTAATAAGGCAGATGTAATTGACAGATGAAGAAAATAAGAAAAGGTTATTTCCTAGTGATAGGATGGTAATAATGGAGGTCATCATTGATTTCAAAAAATAAGTCTATAACGCTAAAACGGTGTAGTAACACAGTGAAATGTAACATTGTACATCTAAATCATGCTTAATCGTGAGATAATCAGATACTTATAGTCAAGGCTGCATTCCGGAGTATACGCGGGTATACGCCGTATACCCAAAAAAAAAAAAAAAAAATTATATTCGTATACCTTAAAAAAATAGCAGGGTATATGGGAACCTTGTCATTTTCTGGACTATAAACTATAATATCGTAAGCGCAAAAAAATTAGGCACCCAGCCGTATACCCAAAAATTTTTGTAGGAATACAGTCCATTACTTACAGTCCATGGCTTATAGTCCATCAAAAAATTCTGAAGCATAGTTTGTCAATGTAACTTTATACATTTTAAATCTAAAGTAATCTAAAACAATTGACGTAAATTTCAGTGTTTCACTACATTAACAGAGATAGCCTATTATACTTACTCATGTCTGCATTCTATTATTCCAGATATAAAAAATATGATACACAAGATTTACCTTCTGCACTAAGCTGTCAATACATTGGTTTAACATTCTATGAGAAGTAATACAGTATGAACGACCACCAGTAACTTCACACATTGCATCAATAGGGCTAGTATCACTTGGTACTAGACCAGTGTCTCTTTCTACTGCTGGAGTACCTATAATAATATATTCATGTAAACCTACAGCATCTACATTAGGATTGCCATAAATCCCTAAGGCCCCGTCGGGACATTTACAATTTTTTCCAGTTATTATTATTATCATTTAAAATTTTTTTAATCAAACAATCATCGTATTATAAGCACAAAATATGATTTTTCAACA
The DNA here is from genome assembly GCA_023690525.1 of Holotrichia oblita. Taxonomy (NCBI): domain Eukaryota; kingdom Metazoa; phylum Arthropoda; class Insecta; order Coleoptera; family Scarabaeidae; genus Holotrichia; species Holotrichia oblita. The sequence goes on along the minus strand of CM043018.1, from coordinate 46,007,354 downwards.
TTTGAGGTAATGCCGCTAATTTTTAGAGAAGGCTATCGAAAAACGGGCAAAGAGCGATTGTTGTAAAGTATCTCTGGAGTATGTGAAAACAAAATTTGGAAATCGGTGAAGAAATGTAGGGTGTAATCGGTTTTGAACATTTTTTTTCAATGTGGAACCACTGTGCGGTGCTGCTCTCCATCCCTCCCTCACTCAACTCAAGTTTCCGATCGCTACCAGTCGATCAGTAAAACAGATCTCTAAAGTTAGTTGCCATCAATTTTTAAAAACTTGTAGCTCTGCACTCGAATATGTTTGTCGGGACATTTTATGGCTTGTCGGGACACCACTGTTAATAACGGTGACATGTCCCGACATATCGGGATGAATGGCAACCCTAATCTACATGTAGCAACCGGCTTGTTGACTTGATTGTTAGCTTAGTCACAGTTACTAATTGTATAATCTTAAAACAACTCTTTGCAATAGAGTACTGAAATTTTATATTTTACCTGCTAATCTTAAAACTAATGCAAACATTCTTTGATCCCATCTAAATGGTTCCCTAGTTAATTCTGAGCCAGGTATAGGTGAATTCATAGGTAAATTAAATTCTTCATGCAGTCCATTAACTAAAACATGTACGTATAGTAAAAAAAAAAATTAATAATATGATATATGTACCTGTAGACAATTTTCCCCCATCAGTTATTAATACAATTACAGATGTTTCTAAAAAATAAGGACATCTTCCCTGTCCATATGTATCAATCCCAGATGTCATACGATTAATATTTAAAATATCGAATGCTTGCTTAACCGCAACACCCATAGTTGTCATAGAGTAGCATTGCAAATTTTTTAGTTCATTCATAAATGTTGCTAGGTTTTCTTTCCAACCTACATATTAATATTGGATTAGTTTAGCTGTTGATCAAGGAATAGTAGTTTTATCATATCAAACATCAATTACCTGCTTTGATATTGCTTGGTGGTTCTTCAAAGGTTAGTAACATGTATCTATCAATTCGACTCTCTGGACTCCTTTGTCTAATTTTAACAAATGTTTCAACAGCAGATTTTGCTACATCCAACAAAGTTGTACGACCTCCAACGTATGTTCTACAAAATGTTTATACAAATATAACCTCAAATAAAAGTCCTAAATGTTACCTTTGAAACATAGAAGCCGAAGTATCAATTAGAAAAACTATAATAGTCATTTTTTATATGATGAATAATAAAGATTAAAGGGACCTATTATATTCGCATTACTTTTAGTTCCATCCTAATACCCTGTTTTCATATTTCTGACTTCGAGTGGAGAGACTTGGACTATTTGCAATCACATTCAATAGGAAACGAGAAGTGAGAAGCAGATAGCAGATAGGGAGACGCGGTCAGAACAATAGACGAAAATGGTATTTGCCAGAGATACCATACTCGTACAGATTTGCGCTAACTGGGCGTACTTTCTCGAACTAACGTCGCCATATTTATACAGGCGCGAAATTTAAACACGTATACGTATATTTTTCTAATATTGGCAGCACTACAAGGGATGTATACATATAAAAACTTTACACAAAAAAATGCACGAAATATAAATATATACACTAATAAACTGCAGTTACTAAAATAATGAAATTAACCAAGAATGCAAACGACACCAAACACACAAACACTGTATATGATGCAATATGGCTGTTGTAAACAATAAATGTAACTAAAAATTATATAGAAGCAACTACAGCGCATGCGATGTATGATTGTGGCTCTAACTGGGTGTACTTTACATAACTATTGCAATAAACCAAAACATTGCTATACAAGCTCGCAAGTCGTGGTATTTGCGCATATTTTGACATGGTTCGGCGCCATCTAGTGAAATGTTTTAAATTTAAAACAGATATATTGGAGCGTGGAAATAGCTATTTATGTAACAAGTACATAAAGTCGTATTTTCTTGGCCTAGTCGAATTTATGGCCAAGCGAGCTTGCGAGCGAGGCTGTAATAAGCTGGCCACTCACTACGCGTTACTTTCCGAGTTACTTGACTTGAAATAAACTTGACAAGTACTTCTCCGAATTGTCTACATTACGACTTTAAAAGTTACAAGTTTTTCGGAAAGTGTCAGAAGACGAGTAGTTTTTAAAAATGGAGGAAAATAATGATACGGCAGCTTTAGCAGCTTTTATTATAACATTAAGTTGTGGTTATCTTTTACTCAAAAATAGAAAAAGGAAATGTAGACGCAAAAGATGGTGGGTAACACCTTTAAATAAGATTTACTTGCACAATTTTGACTACAAACATTGTAAACGAGAACTAACTTGCAACTACTCGCACTAACGAATGCCGCGTAGTGTAGCGCGATCATAACAAGTATCGCAATAATCTACTTGCCGCCTTTGACTTGGGAACGTTTTCCGACACACGACGGGAAGTACAAGTACTTCGGCGAGTCTGTGCAAAGTTTCATACACACTGCTTGCTACTTGTCAAGTACTTGGCAAGTATCGCGTAGTGAGTGCCCGGCTATAAAGAAAGACGAGGCCAAGAAAGTACAATTATGTACGAGTTATATACATAATTTTATGTTCGACTGCTCTATTTTATACAATAAATAATTAAAATGATGACTTCTCTGACAAGTCGTAAGGTAATGATTACCTATTTATTATAGATGATTAGCAGCTGGGTATGTTGATAGTATTTTGTTATTCGTACAAACGTCAAGTGACTTATTAAAAATGGCAGGTTCTCAATCGCAAAATGTATGCAGAATAAGTTATAGAAAGAAATACCTGCAAATGCTAGAGATTAACTTTTACATAATAAATCTAAGTTTTAGTACGAAACTATTTATGCGGTATACCGCAAATGGTCCAAATAGTAAAGTTTTGAGCAGATTTTGACATTTATTTGACACTGACATAAGAGCTATTATAGCGACATCTAGAGGTGATGAGCGACGTAGCTGCTTCCGCCACAAATTATAGGAAAAGTAGCGACTTTTAATTTACCTTAATAAAATTGTAAATAATTGCATTTAAAATAAGAATTAATCCATAACTTATATTTATATATGTATGTATTTTTTAATATATTACATGTATCTCATGTATATGCTTCGGGGCATGAAAACAACGTGTCACGTCACCAACATTAGCAATTCCGGTAAAGTCCCGATCTACATATCTAACTGTTAAACATCGAGCACAGCCCACTTGTGCTTGTGGGTAAATTAGATCGTAAAGGAGCCTATTAGTTTTTAGTTATTAGTATTAGTAGATGGTTTATTTTATTTGTGTAATAATTATTCATTGTGAGCCAAAACAAAAAAATCTATTTTAAATTTTAAAACAGGATCTTTAAATGGTAATAATGGTATGATTATTATCTAACGGTTTAAAGTATCGTCAATGTTAAAAAACTTTGGTGCATTTAAAAGTTTGTCGCTGGTTACGTTTTCTGTTAGAGCTCTTTCACACTGGCGATTTAGCAGTGCGAGTTAGCATCGCGATTTAGTCGCTTTCTATGCGGTTCTATGCACAGTCAGCCGCGCTGCTGAATCGCTAGTGTGTATAGGAATAGGGAATACATCGGTAAAATCCGTGAGCGATTGTCGCGCTGTTAACTCGCGCTGCTATAAATCGCCAGTGTGAAAGAGCTCTTAGTACTAAGCCACACGAGCGAGGAAATCGCGGCGAGAGACTCGCGGCGATTTACACGCCGAAGAAATGAGTATTTAGACGAGCACGTAAATCGCTGCGATAAGACATAAGTACAGTCCCAATCTTATTTTTAATTTATATGTAAGATGAATACCGTTCAGATAGGTTGTATCGCTGCATTGTGCATTTATAAATATAGAAACCAAAGAAGAAGGCATCGTTTTTGGGTGCATCGAACGCTACAAAATAGGTTTACGACGGGACAAATTCATCCCATAAGTTCTTCCCACAACTTCCATTTTAAATCTCTATAGCTATAATCTTTTAATTTTATATAATATAATGCTGGTCGAATTTCTACCGCATTGATACATTTTTCAGTATCAAACATCTTGCTTTCTTGACTATACCGTCGCGTGCCTATCGCGCTCGTCTAGATGACACCATATAAACGAATGAATTGCGTTTACACAAGACGAGAGACTCGTTGCGATTATCGCTATTCAACGCCGACGATTGCGTTTGAATCGCTCTCGTCGGCGAGACCCGGCGCGAGCGTCGCGATTTTCTCGCTCGTATAGGTTGCAGTACTTAAATCAATGATTTGCATTTCAGCGTGCAAATCGCCGCGAGTCTCTCGCCGCGATTTCCTCGCTCGTGTGGCTTAGTACTTATGATGCGACAAAATAGCGATTTTCTTCATAGTGTTGTAGCGACAATAGCGATTTTTATTTTGTAAGGTCGCGATAATCCTTGTCTGGGAGTTGGCATAACTGGCTTTTAGCTCAATCTCCCAGCATAGATAAGGTACAAATAGATCGGAAACTCACGTGTAAACACTTGAAGCAAAGTACACGTACTCCCTCTTACGTCCTTAGTCATGAACTAAATCGAAAAGGCGGGTAATATGAATTATTTAAATGATGTATTATGAAAATTTGTGTTCATTCACCGCTATTAACAGAGATTAATTCAGATGCCTAGTTCATCTACCAGTGAGTAGTAAGATGAACTAGATTTCTAAATTAATCTCCGTTAATAACGGTGAAACGAACAACTATTGTATAAACATATCTTGTTTTTATTAGAAATATACAATAAGTCTATGCATTAATACAGAAATTTGTATATTTTTGGACATAATTGTAAATGCGGGAAAATAAAACACAATTTTAAAACTTTTAACAAGTTATATCGGGTCTTAGACAATAGAAGAACTACGCAAAGCTACAATATCTTTCACACAAACGCTATGAAGAGATAGAAAAACTACACTATCTGTCATACAAACGCTATGAGAAGATAGAAAAACTACATAAAACTACAATATCTTTCACATAAACGCTATGAAGATATAGAAATAGTTATTCTGTTACCCAAATGCTATGAAAATATTAGATACAGCGAAAAGAAATACAGCTATTCATTGAAATCACACACTAGCACTACGAAAAGATGTCTACGACCCATAACAACAAAAACAATAATGGTGAGTAAACAGATGTCTGTCAAAACAGCGTACAACGAATCCTGATGGCACCTGCGCACTTACGGCGTACTACTCCCAACGACATCTCGTGGGCTTAGTCATGTACTACTCATGTTTGCCCCAACTTTGCCATAGAGAGTCTACCCCGTGTCTCCCAGACACAGAATAAATAGAAAGGACAAAAGCCTTAAAATTGATGTCATGGTTTTTGTGCGCATGACTGGCAGACGCCATTTCTAAAATATGTCCAAATATTCCTGGGGGGTTATTCTCGAATCTGAGGGAATGGAAAATTCAAGAGAATTGTCAAAAAATTCCTACAATTTCAATAATTCCTATTCTGGAGCTGACTTTCTCACTTTTTCGTAACGAGTAGTATCGAGGAGTGAGCGGTGAAAGTTACTCCCTGGGAGTGCTATTTTTCCATTGTGTCTCCCAGACACAGAATAAACAGAAAGGACAAAAGCCTTAAAATTGATGTCATGGTTTTTGTGCGCATGACTGGCAGACGCCATTTCTAAAATATGTCCAAATATTCCTGGGGGTTATTCTCGAATCTGAGGGAATGGAAAATTCAAGAGAATTGTCAAAAAATTCCTACAATTTCAATAATTCCTATTCTGGAGCTGACTTTCTCACTTTTTCGTAACGAGTAGTATCGAGGAGTGAGCGGTGAAAGTTACTCCCTGGGAGTGCTATTTTTCCATTGTGTCTCCCAGACACAGAATAAACAGAAAGGACAAAAGCCTTAAAATTGATGTCATGGTTTTTGTGCGCATGACTGGCAGACGCCATTTCTAAAATATGTCCAAATATTCCTGGGGGTTATTCTCGAATCTGAGGGAATGGAAAATTCAAGAGAATTGTCAAAAAATTCCTACAATTTCAATAGTTCCTATTCTGGAATTGACTTTCTCACTTCTTCGTAACAAGTAGTAACGAGGAGTGAGCGGTGAAAGTTACTCCCTGGGAGTGCTATTTTTCCACTGTTTCGAGAATAACTCCCCTGGGATGTTGTTTACATGTCTGCTGTTTGTTTGAAGGTGTTTGGAGGTTTAGTTTTTAGTTGTGAGTTTAGTGATTTTGTGTTTTGTACGTTTTACCTACTTGGTTTATGTATGTTGGCAACTATTCTAATTATAGTAAAGCATAATTAAATATGATAGTTATTTCTAGTAACTGTAAAATTTGTTGTGTAATTCGTGTTTAAAACCTATTTTTATATATAATTATCTTATACTTGATGTACATTTCGAAGATATGATGCTTGAAATCTAATTCAAACTTTTCCGCCAACATTCTTGAACATATTTTCAAAATGGCATCAATAGCCTCAAGGTCACTCAGAATCGTCACTAAAACATCAAACGTTCCGACAAACTTGTCCTTTGTGTTTATTCTGTATCCCAGATCTCCTATCTTTGCTCCCGTCCACTCCCGTCTTATATCTATCTTGATCTATCTCTACGTATTTTTTTGTTAGAATTGTTGGTTAATTGTTTATATGTAGCTAGTAAGGATGTCTGCTCACTTATTGTGTCTTACCTCTGGAAGTGGTCTTCCGATATTTACACGAAGCAAAGGAAATACAGAAACGGTAATTTTTTTTTTGTGGCTATTAGTAACTTATTTTATTACAATATATTTTAGCTACCATTTTCAGTGATTGGCTCTTTAAACGCAGTGCATATGTATTCAAAATCGCATAAAATGGCATTGTTTAGCACTTCAACCGAAGATTACTGTTTTGTTTGGAATGAGTTTCAAGAAAGGTACCTGTTCCACTAATTAATTCATTAATTTGAATTGTAGTTGTTTTTTAGTATTGTGTTAATTGGAATTGCAGCTGGGTGTACGAAAGAAGTCCTACAAAAAGTATTGCAATCATGTTTTAATGCTATGGTATTAGTTGTTGGCTTTGATGAAATTTGTTCCCAAAGAAATATTGAAAGATTAAAACGTGAACTTAGGGTATTATAATTTATATAATCATTTATAATAATAATTAGAAATAAGCTTTCAGTTATGCTACCCAATGGTTGACAGACTGCTAGATTGCTTAGACTGCAGCGATTCCAATAATAAGCATACTTCAGATTTGATACAATTAGTGGAATGTGTGCTATGTCCGGAAAATCATCTAATAGAGGTAGATTTTATAATTACTCAAAATACAAAAATTAATTAAAATATTCTTGAATGGTAGTTGCTATAAACAAGGAACAAAATAGCGATTACAAAATAAAATATTAAATACTTAATCGATGACCATAAACAGGTTGATACCTTTGGAGTTAAGTAAATATGAAGAAAACTGTATTGTATAAGCATTTTTTAAATGTGACTATGTCATGGATTGTTTAGAGTGTACCCATTTACTAGACGATAAAGTTGTTTGCGGCGCTCTCTAAAATATGTCAGTACTAACAAATTTATTAGAATTAATATACAACTTTCATTAGGCTTACTGCACTGAATTTGTTCTATACGTATATGATGTAAATTCAGTATTCATTTCAATAGTGTGCAAATTATATTGCATTTGTTTGCATATAATAGACATTAAGAGTAGGCCACAGGAGGAGATGATAGATATGAAGCGTTTTTAGGTAGTTCCAAAGATTCAAGCTGCGTAAACAGCGATTACCTATCTCTTATAGTTTCTTTGTAAAAGTCAATTTAGTGTTTTAATTGGCGATTATGTACTCAAAATTTGGTTAAATAAAGATAGCTTTGACATAATGACAATAATTTCAGATATTAATGTTGTCCAATTTATTCTTGAAAAGTAGGGAGTAGTGCATTGGACATTGATTCGTATTTATTTGAAACCAGACAGAAATTAACCAATACACGTCTTATTAAATACAAATTTCCGCCATAAAGTTAATACAAAAGAAAACGAAGAAATTCATATATTGAAATATCACTCCAATTGATGTCCGTCAAAAAACTTACACAGTAACTTTTTCCTGTTATTTCGTTAAACGTTAAATTCGTATTTTACAATGTACAAGCTGTACCTAGTTTTGTGGATCACGCCTGCTACTCAAGCAAGGAAAGGCAAGAATCTATTCATACTTCAACCGTTCTTCAACTTCCATGGTTTTCATGATAGAACTACTGATTTTTTTTTACTTCTTTAAAGATTACCAATCTTTAAACCGGTTTGAAGAATCAAATTTTTACGATAATGATACAATACAAGGTAATACATGTAAGAAGTCAATTTATCGAAATGAAAGGTTTCCTGATATATAATTTTGATAATGATTACATTTTACGCTGCGTCGTAGTAAAAGTAGATGAGATTTTATGTACTATACTGTTTTGTTATTTGTATTGTTTATTAATGGGGGATAATGTAGACGTACCTTTAGTACTAGAGTATTGCTAGTTATATACAGGGCTTTTCGGCAATAATGTACAAATTTAAATAGTAACTAATTATTGTTGGTTATTATTGCGTTCATAAAACACATTTCACAGGCTCATTTTGGACTAGTAAATGATTGAGAAAGTAATCGAAATAAGACCATGAAGATTACATGTGTGTAATAAGATACGGAATTCTGTACAAAATTGCATTATGTATTTTAATTTGAATGATTTTTATAATCCTAGCTCGCTTCTTTTATTACGCAAAATGTGAAAAATTACTTGTACTTCAACTTGGAATTTGCTGCAGATTGCTTTAAATACATACTCAGAATGTGTGGATTCAATGTTTAGTTGTGTTTTAATACATGGTAGAATAGCTGCTGCGACTGAAAATTGGTGGAATTTATCTTCAGATGAATTAAAATTACTTACTTTATTGGCTAGTGCGGAAAGTATAAGCGCGAACAAAGATATACCTGTATTTTTACCCCAGAAAAGTCCAAATGTAAGGTCACTCTTAATTTCTGAATCATAATTTATTTTATACAAATTTATTTCTAGGCTGCTTTTCGCTTTGTGGCTATCACATTAATCTCAGATGTTCAAGTTTGTTGCTTATGTGGACCAACCCCGTCGTTGGAAGAAATTGAATTTTTTTCTGCTCAGTGCTTTAAAAGCATAATGGAAAATTTAGGATCTGCTGTTCACTGTTATCCACGGAATTTTCCTACAACTATGCAAATGGATACTGGAATTTTAGGGTAATATCTTTTAAAACCGTTAATTTTCAATGGTGCCAAAAATCCACTATTAACTGTTATTATTATTATATTCACTGTTTCAATCCTTACAATAAAAATGAAACAGTAAGTTCGGTTAGAAGAGTTTTAAGCAAAGCACTACTAAGTATACAGGATTATTCACAAAACTGGTACGTTAGAAGTGTTCGATGTTCCTGAAATCGTAGAATTCTGCAAACTTGCAATTAAGAATAGTGCTATCTATTGTCATTGGCAAAATTATTATGCTTTTGTATCACTTCTGGTTTACCGGAAGTTTACGCCAACTTTCTTAATTTAAATAGCATAGTATATTTTTTATGAATTTTTTAGATCGCGCATGTAATTCTGCATCAAAACTTATTAAGGCACCATATTATTCAATTTTTTCAAATATACGACCAACTGCAACGTTATGTTAAAAATTCTGTATTTCTGGAACAATTACAGGCAAAGACTTCGTATTTGACATGTTGCTAGCTGAGATATAGTGCATCAAATCTACGTCTTCAAAATTATGTTTATTTATAAATAAACATCTCTATATACGTCTCTGTTACAGAGACGTCCAAAATTAACGTTAATTTCAACTAAGTTCACATCGATGAAAGTCACACTATACAGGGAGGTCCATTTAAAGTGTAATATCTTCTCTGTAATATCTTCAAAGCAATTAGTGTTATGAAGAAAATTATTAGACAAAAGTTTAACTATATGAAGAGGCTCATTCGATGGCGCTACTGTTGTCACTATAAAGAAAGACACAAAGGTCATATCAAGGTCAACTTTTTTTTTTCAAATAGTATACGGTATTTTTTTATCGAATTCTAAAAGAGCAATAAGTTGTGAATAGAAAAATAGTAAACCACATATGATCTCAAATTAATATTAATCGAGATATTTCAAAAAATGAGGACATAATAAAAGTCAGTGCAGCAAATATTTTTTACTTGTTTGTTGTAAAAGTAGAAAGTAAATGTTAATAGTAGCTACAAATTGTTTACATAAGGTAAACAGTGTAAGGAAGTAGACGGCTATCGAGTTAAATGTTCAAATTGGCGGCCATCATCCTCAACCCACTTTTGTAATCGCGCAGAAAATTCTTTAAGCACGCGCAGTAACATATCTTCTAAAATGTCTGCACATGCATGTCGTATTCTATGTTGCATGTTTTCTGGTGTTGTTGGTTCCGTGTCATATACAACAAGGCGATATTGTACACTTAAAATAAATATAGCGATTCTTCTGCACGAATAGAAAAGTGCATTTGGGCTGATGGCCGCTAATTTGAACATCTACTTCGATAGCCGTCTTGATAAAATTAGCACAGAGTAACGTTTGGAAGTAAAATCGTTTAATTATCAGATTCAAACTTACAGTTCTTACATTTGACAGATCAACAACATACATAGGTATTGTTTCTTGTTTTTTTTTTTATTCACCGACTACTAAGTCGAGAGAGAACCGTTTAAAACTAACACTCTCTCTTAATGAAAACTAAAAAACATATTAATGTTAGGTTTCATTACCGTCAAACTAACCCCATGCTTATAGCACAAAATTGCGCCTTTTCTTTATGAACAGCTTTTGTAAGGCCACCATTTTTTGCGTTGGAACATACATGATGTTGACTGCATGGTCTTTCACTCGCTCTCTAATATAATAATGTCGAACATCTATGTATATGCTTCGATCTAGCTCTATATCCATCACATTGGGTTAAATTAATTGCGCTCTGATTGTTACATGCGATGGTCGTTGAGTTAGTCTTTAAACTCACATCCAAGTCCTGCCCGAGCTGTTTCAACCACATTGCTTCCTGAATAGTTGAAGACAAAGGTATATACTCAGCTTCAGCTGTTGACAACGTTACAGTCGGTTGTCGCTTACTCGACCATGTTGCCCCACCGCTCGTTTCAAATACATATCTGCCTGCATGATCGCCGCTTATCAACATCAGACCAATGCAGTGTTTTGCTTTACCCATGTCGTTCATATGAAAAGCTTCACTCGGAGCCTTTTTTAAATTGTCACGGTTGTTGATGTCTTTCCAAAAAAATCAAAAAATCATCAACATAAATAGCTACAATCAGTTGCGATTTTTTCCGAAAAATATATACAGGGATCTATTTGGGATTTGATGAGTCCGAATGACTGTAGCATTTGGTCTAACTTCAAATTCTACTGACGACCGCTTTGTTTCAAACCACAGATCGCCTTATTCAATCGACACACTCTACCACTTCCATCGTCGTATCCATCCGGTTTATTAGGTAATTAGGAAACGAATAGATGTGTAGCGGACAACTGGTGCGTATGTTTCGGTATAGTCGACACCAGGCTGTTGCGAACACCCTTTAGCGACCAGTCCTGCTTTTCTCCGTATTACGTGTCCGTTGTCATCATATTTGGTTTTAATTGCCTTCCGTTTCTTTGGTAATTCTACTAATGTCCATGTGCTGTTATCCCTTAATGACTGTAATTCATCTTCTACGGCCATTTTCCAGTCTTTGCGCTCGTTACATGACAATCCTTCTGTGATTGTGGTTAGATCGTTATCCGAATCGCTTGCACTGACAACATAAATGTAGTCATCCGATTTCTTAGGTTTTGGCGTACGATTTGAACGTCGAATCTCCGTTGGCGGCGTCACCATCCCCTCTGGTACGTAGGGTTCATCGTTTGGATCCTCTTCATCTTCATTATTCTCTTCAATAGACGAACTATCTGTCAGAATGGGTTGAATAGCTTCATCTTCAATTTCCTCGGTGTTTGTCTCAACACGAGTTGAATTGTCTTCCACTGAAATAGAATTCTCATCAAGATAAGCGGATGAGGTATCCATTACCTGTAGTTTGATCTCCATGAAGATCACATCTCGCCTTGTTACTACTTCGTTCGTTGTTGGGTCTAAACAACGATATCCCTTTGTACTGTCGATGTATCCTACGAAAATCATCTTTCTGGCCTTTCAATCCCAATTCTGCCTGCGTTGCTTTGGTACATTCACTATAACAGATGATACAAAAATTCTTATGTTGCTTAGATCTAACTTCGATCCAGCCCAAATTCCTTCTGGCGTGTTGTCGACCAATACCGAATTAAACTATCTATTTATTACATATGCAGCTGTATTTACAGCTTCCGCTAAGTAAAGAAGCAAGAAACAAAACCAAAAAATTTGGATGATTACCTAAAAACAAAATTTCCAAATACTAATTTTAAGATCGAAGAAATCAATAAACACGAAAATAATAAATCTACAACAAAATCATTCAAATTAGGTTTTGATTTTAAATTCTTGCCGGAGATATTAAAAGCTGATATGTGGCCTAACAACATAGTGACGAGGAGATGTAATTTTTTTCGGAAAAAAGGCGAATTTAAAATATAAAATTATATACAACCGAAATGTACAATGTACCTCTAATACAACTGAAACGCTCAGTATAATGAATTTAAACATACAATCTGCACTACAAAAGTGTGACAGATTAGAGATCCTTCTATCTGAAGAAAATATTGACGTGTTGTGTTTGTGTGAGCATTGGCTTACTCCCGAGTCCATGCCGGTCTTTCACATTCATAACTACCAGGTTGCCGGCTATAGCATTAGAACAAATCAAAGGGGTGGAGGAACGCTTATTTTAGTAAAGAAACACGTTGAGACGACTCCGGTAGTAGACACTGATGCCTTTAATACACAAGGCCACATTGAACTTTCCGCAATTCATATTAAGAATATAAAAACTACTTTCGTAGCAATTTATAGACCGCCGGCTAGGCGACATGGACATATTCATGAACAATATATATGCAACGCTAACTATGATATCCGGAAAATACCAAAATGACGGGATCGTATTAGCTGGCGATTTCAATATCGATTTTAGCCGTAACAGCAAAGAAAAGACCGAATTTATAAACATTGGAAACATGTTTGGTTTAAAGCATATAATAAAGGTAGCTACAAGAATTGGAACAATTTCTACTTGTATAGATAATATATTCATTGATTATGATGACGACATAATGGTAAATACCGTGAAAACGCACCTATCTGACCATCTGGCGCAAACGGCTCGAATAGGTTTTTCAACCTCGATAAAACCTTAAACAGAAAAGAAATTAGAAACAATTAGAGTAATCAACAAAGAGCAAACCAACCTTTTTAAAAGCATGCTACCGGATGTCCGATGGGAGCGAGTCCTTCATTACTCAAACGCACAAGATAAGTTCTCTGCCTTCCATAAAGTTCTCGTAGATATCTACAACGTGTGCTTTCCTGAAACATACCTAAGGAATAACTGCACTAAGGAATTTAACTGGAAATCTAGTGAAATTAAAAAAGCTAAAAGTAAGTTAGATGCCTTACATATAATATTTAGGGTAACAAAAGATCCCAATATATTACAACAATACACACACTGGGAAATGATTAAGAAGGAGTCTGGCAAAGTGACAGAAAGGGATTCATGTAATAAAGTGAAAATATTTTTATTCACTGCCTAGAGGAAGGAGCTTTTCCACGGGAAATGAAGGTGGCGAGAGTAGTCCCGATTTATAAAAAAGGAGACAGGGAGAAAGAGGAAAATTACAGGCCGATATCTGTCTTACCTGCATTTTCTAAGGTATTTGAGGTGGTCATATGTAGGAGAATCGTGTCTTTCTTGGAGAAGAATAACATATTCTCGCCGGAGCAACATGGGTATAGATCTGGAAAATCTACTGTAACAGCTTTGGCAGAGGCGGTGGAAGAGATCTTGTCGAGGGATCACCGGGAGTGTGTTGAGTTGGTTCTTTGCGATCTCAGTAAGGCCTTCGACACTGTGTCGTATGACCTCCTAGCAAAATTACAATATTATGGAATAAGGGGTATTGCACGCAAATTATTAAGATCTTACCTTCAGGATAGGTCGCAGGTCGTGAGCTGGAATAGTTCTACATCTGGCTGCGATTCACTCATCTGCGGTGTTCCACAGGGGTCGATTCTGGGGCCTATACTCTTTGTAATATACATGAATGATCCAGATAATATCATACACAGCAAAGTCACCTTATATGCCGACGACACATCCTTTGTGGTGAGGCACGACAGCGCCAGTCAAATAAATCAAATAAGGAACGATACACTAACATCTGCAAGAACATGGTGTGAATGTAACAAATTAAAAATTAATGAAAACAAAACCCAGATACTCACCTTCTCGCAAAACACTAGAGGACAAGTTGCAAGTTTTCTTGGAGTAATAGTGGATGGTGGACTAAAGTGGACGGAGCACATAGCCGTGTTAACATCTAAATTAAGTACGGCAATATTCACAATGAGACGCATTAAATACCTCGTTACCCACGAAGCAGCAAAGTAGCCTATTATGCGAATTTCCACAGCACAGCCACTTATGGAATAATGGTTTGGGGCGCTTCAACCGAATTAAAACAAATATTAACTCTACAAAAACGTGCATTAAGAACACTGTGGGCTACGCGTACAAGAAAGTTGCCGAGAAGTGTTTGTTAAAGAAAGAATATTAACAGTGGTCAACGTATATATTCTAAACTGTGTCAACTACGTTCACCAGAACAAACAAAAATTTGCGAAGAACTCCGATCATCATACTTACTCCACCAGAAATAAGGACGGGCTCGCCATACCGCACCACAGACTAATCATGACCCAGCAGTCGGTGAATTACTGGTGTGTGAAATTTTACAATAGACTACCCGATCAGTTAAAACAACTTAGTGCAAAAAAGTTTCGAAAGACAGTTAAAAATATACTGTTAAAAATATTTTTTATGATCTAAGGGAATTTTTGACACACGATTTTTGTGATATGTTTGTTTGATGAACTTCTGATTGTTTCTTACATTTTATTTATACATATAAATGTCAATACGTACCTGTACATATACATGTGCTTGTATATATAAACTCTTTGAACACGTCTGCTTTGGTTTTTAAGAAATACACAAATACCTTCCGAGAATGATCATCGATAAATGTTAGAAAATATTTGGCGCCATCTATTGATTCCATCTCCATCGGCCCACATAAATGAGTCTAGACTAAGTCTAGCAAGTTTTTAGCCCTTTTGCTAACATGCTTAAAAGGTAGTCGGGTTTGCTTACCTTCCGCACAAACTTCACAATTGATTGACATGCTATTTGTCTCCGAAAAGTTCAAACCACTTACTATTTGCCCATTCATCATTTTTCGCATATCACTAAAGTTTAAATGTCCTAACGGTCTATGCCAGGTCACCAGGTCTATTGATGGGTCACTTACAACAAGGCTTGATACATGGTCACTTTTAAGTTTGTAAACCCTGGATGATGAGTCTGCAGGCACTAATAATTTTGTAAATACTGCAACCTTCATCATTAAATACTACCGTATTGCCTTTATTAATATTAAGTCCACTAATAATAAATTTGCTGTCAAATCCGTTACCAATAACACGTTTTCTATTTTTACCTCCACTCCATTGACTGGAACACAGGTATTTCCAACTCTTGTTACCTTCATTTTCCCATTATTTGCTGCGGTAATCCCTTTAACATTTGAGATGCTTGTCTGCGATAAGCACTTCGCATTTGGCGTCACGTGGTGTGTTGCATCACTATCTATGAACCATTCCATAGAATTTGATTTATTTCCATAAGAAAAATATATGCCACTAACCGCTACCTTTGAATCACGCTATTCGGTTTCTTTAAAGCTCCCACCATTTTCCTTTTTCTTGACAGTGTGCAGAAATATGTCTTTTCCGATTGCAAATATAACAATAAGTTAGCTGCATTTTGTGATTATGTTTACATTTCGTTGCATTTCCGTTCTTGTTTCTGCTATATAATGCACTTCCTGTGGACTCACTGTAGTTTCCATCGAGAAGTTTGGATTTAATTTTGTCACCGTTGATATTGACATCACTACTTTCAATTCCCATTATGAATGGTTTAAATTTGTCAGTCAGACTTGCGAGCATAATAGCTCCTATCCATTCATCACTGATATCAAAGCCAACACCTTTCAACTTATTGGCTGTACTGATGATTTGATTTACATAGTTTGCCATCGAACTACAGCATTCTAGGCGAATTGTTATTAGCTTTCGTAGCAACCCAATCTGTCTAGTCAGACCACGATTATCGTACAGCTCCTTTGATGCACTCCATATTTGTGCTGCCATAGATAAGGCTTGTATGTGTACATACAAGGATTCGTCAACTGACAGAACTATGCGTGCCTTAGCTTTTCTTAATTTCACTTCATCCGTTTCGGTACATGGATTAGTAATACATTTATCTAATCCACTGCAATCCAACACATTTTGCATTGCAAATTACCATGTGTGGTAATTTTCGCTACCTTTCAATTTTTCGATGCTTATCGAACTCTCTGGCGCCATTTCTTTTCTGCTTACTGTTCACAAGTGATAAACTCTAATACTCCTTTTATGATTTTACAACAAATGATGAAATCTTACTCTTTACGCAGGCATGCCTTTAACTCTGGGCCCATAACTTGATAAAATTAACGTAGAGTAACGCTTGGAAGTAATATCGTTTAATTATCAGATATCAAAATTACAGCTCTTACATTTGACAGATCAACAACATATATACTGTTTCTTGTTTTTTTTTATTCACCGACTACTAAGTCTAGAGAGAACCATTTAAAACTAACACGGCTGCTTTCTTACATGAACGATACCGTGAACAATAAAATAAAACGTTATTTACATACAGTACAAATCTTGCACCTACGGTCGGGGCTCGACTTAATCACGAACATAATTAGCTCGATAACTTAAAAACCATAACAGTTTGCAGTTTAAGAAAACTATTACAGGACTTCTTCGTGTTGAGCAGAACAAATAAATTTGGGAGTGATGTTATAATTGAATTAATATTTGTCACTATAATGGGGTGCCATGTTATTATTGTTTATATGTTTTTTCTGGATCATCAGGAAGAGCAGCGATTCATCTACGATAAGCTGATGATGATCCTGTTGGCAACTTAATTTTTGAGTTTCCGGCACACATGCATTTCATCGGGCTTGCACTCTGTTTCCTTCTAGTTATCTTATGTCTAGTAGTTGTATGTAGTGTCGAAACATAGGTATGTACGTATTTTGCCAATAAATGTGTTGTTTATTATTATTATTATTATAGTTAGAATACTGCTCTCTCAGACTTATTGGGAGATTTCGTGCCATACAAAAAAAGTCTGAAAAGTTTTTGATATCCTCTGTCGTTAAGGCTACGTCTGCAAAGAAAGGGACAATTAGGGTTAATTTTGCGATATTTTCTCTTTTTTTGCGAATCCAGCTTTAACCGTATGAGATATCAAGAAAACTTGTAAGACCTATTTTGTTTGTGACTAAGCCAAGCACCGACCATAGGTGCATATTTGTACAGTATATTAAATAAACACAAATTCATATATAAGGCAGTGGTATCCTTACAATATGTATTGGCAATTAACATTACCGATGGTGGCGCCACAATCGATGGCAAAATGTGGCCAAAATGGCGTCGAATGGAGAATACCTGTATAGTTTTGTATAGTGTCATATAACGTTTCATAAACAAAGAAACAGCTTTTTTTAAGATTTACTTCATCTGCCTACTCAAATATGTAAGAAGCCAAAGGGAAAATCTAATATAAGCCGCTGCGTTTACAGTTGTGACATGAAAAAAGGTAGAAATAATTTTCTAAGCTTCACCCGCTTTTCAAAAGAAAAAAGTAGTTTAGTGTATATAACAAATAAATTGGAAACTCTGGAAAAAGTGGACAGGAAAGAAGTATGGAAATTGAAGTTGACGATGAGAAAACCAGCGACCCAATATATGCGTGTTTGTGCCTTACATTTTCAGAAAAGTGATTACATATTGCCAGGTAAAAATGTACTGACGTTACACAGACGAATCGTCTGTATAACTATAAAAAGGCAGTACATTTTTACCTAAAGTGGGCTGATTCGGTGAAATGGTTCTTTGGTCTTTTCAACTAAATATATGTATATCATTGTTGGAGCTTTACAGCTATATTGCTACATTGAATTTTCATGACATATTTATGCCAAATGACGAGAGTTGTTGTCCACTGACTTGGATTTCCAGAGATTGAGGCCTCGGTGCTGATTCTATCCCAATGTGAAATTTGATTTGTAATAAAATTAAGAAAATTTGAGTTTTACTCTTTAAATTAAAATTTGGGGTTTAAATAAAAAAACAATCTTAGGGGTTCGTGAATTCTTAACTCTCCAGCCGGTGTAGAGAGCAGAATACGAGAGCTCGTACGTTGAAAAAAAAATTTCCAACAAATCTGTTACATAAAAAAAAAAAGTACAAGACAGAGATGTTTTACAAAAAAAAAATAATTTTATTTAAATCAATAAAACCTATAAAAAAATAGTTTACAGTGTGCAGAATGGCATGGCAATCACCACAAACTAGTTTTATTACCTATTAAAACCTTTTTGGAATTTTTGAAAAATTTTCCAACTTTTAGTTGGGGACTTAAAAAAAAATTGTATAAAAAAATTTACTTTGATATTTTAATTTTAATTAAACTAAATAATTTTTACCTTTTTAACTCAATTTACTTAAAAAAAAATTTCTTAAAAAAACTACTTAAAAAAAAATTTATTTTAAATTTTTCAAATATTATTTTGGGAAAATTTACTGTTTTATTTTTCATATAAAAAATATTTTTCTTAAATTTTTAGAGAACTTAAAACTAATTAAAATTAAATTACCTTACTTGTGTGAGTGTGTGTGTGTGTGAAATTTCGAAAGCTTCTGTCCGTCGCGTAGACGGATGGTGGATGGACGACGTCCTCTTCGTAGGGGTGATTAATAATTAGGTGAACATTTTGATGTTTTAAGTGCTTTTTCGAAGATAATAATATTATTTGGGCCCAACGGTGCATCGTGGCAATTTAATACATTTTACGTAGAAATAAATGCTCTATACGACAATCTATGTAAACAGAGGCTGTTTGTTGCTATCGCATTGCTTTTTACAGATGATTCGCAATTGTCTTTAAATTTCTTTAGAAATACCTTTTGATAGTCATCTGTCAATAACGGTAATCAACGCTCGTTGATGGATTAATTTCTACAGCTCCGGTCAACATTTGTTACCACCTACTTTTTCTTCTTAAAATGCCCCTAACTGGTTGGTTCTTTTCTTGTGTGAGTGTAATTTAATTGGGTGCATTTTTTATAATATTTGCGTGTATTTGTGTACAAAATAAATGATATAAAATTAATTAATTACCTTATAAAATATGATTGAAATTATTGTAGTGCATTTAACATATTTCTGTCCTTGTCGTTGGCTGGACTTAACATAAGACCTTTGCTGGCCAACACCCCCCTTCTACGTCAGATGGCTACTGATCCAAAACATGACATCGACTCGCACATATGCGAAGAAAATACAGATAATGCCAACTTGAAGAGTTGCGCATCCTCTTATCATTAGATAGTATTGAATTAGATTTAAAGAATGAATTTTAAACAAATACTTCGCATGTGTGCAATCATGTTGATGTTACATATTTTTATAAAATTGAATTAAAAGAAATACACAGATCAGATAGTTGGTTATAGTTTCATAAATATAAAATTAATTTAGTGCTTTTTTATTTTTTAGATTACCTACAGCTGGATGATCATCTGTCAAGTGACAAATGGAGTTGTAAACATTGAATAAAATGTAAAATAACAAACATTACAATATTTATTAATTATTTTTATGTTTATTAATGTATTCTATATTTATATAAAATCTATTAAGAATAATAATAAATCAGTTTAACTACGAACGTTATGTTACTATAATCTGAATCATTTCACTTATACATCTTGTATATTGTTTAAAATACTTACTATACTTTACTAAAAACTGATATTTGCATTGTTTTTATAAAGACAAATTTGCCATTAAACAGTACCGAAAGTATTAAATACCGGCGAAAAGATAGAGGCCACTTAATAAAACCCAATAAACAATACAACCAGAAATACAACTATACCTCCAACGCTAGTTCTAAAAATTTCCGCATATTGACGTGTCAGTTACTGTAAGTTGCCAATAATAATGAAAGCAGCCAACTGGCTGCTAACCCCACTAGCTCTACGATCATCTTATTTATGTTTAGTTAACGTTGTAACAGCCGTTACTTCCCCTCTAACTGATAGAGAATTATTATGTGTATTCAAAAATACAATAATATACAGGGTGTAACAGGACGAGCTTACGTTAGCCGTATCTCAGCAACTAAATAAATTCCATATTTGTAAATTTGCAGTTATTTTCGGCATGGGGTCAAACTTATTCATTTTAGGTATAGGGAATTGTATGTAATATCATTTGATGAAGATTTTAATTTTCTACCGTTTGCGACGAAAATATACAGGGTGCTCCATTTAAAATTACGAAGTTATTAATGTTTGAAATTTAACATATTAGGTCGGTAAATATTAACACCCTGTATAGTATTTGCACACAAGTGAAAATAATTTTCAATAGCCCATCTTAGTAGCTGTCTAACTTCCATTAATCATTCATCAACTTTTCTGCATACCGAAGAAATACGTCACTAAGTACTACGATGCATTTGATAAAATTTTCATAAAAATCAAGTTAGCTATAAAACGGTAATGTTTACACCAGTCGAAATAAATGATCTATACCCCAAATTTGTTGCTGAATTCAATTGCCTGAAAAAATTGGGTAATCCATCTAAAAAAAGTGAAGTTGATTGTGCTTCCGGCGAAACCGGAAATAGAAAATGTGTACTAATATTTTCTAGAAGTTTGCCCCCATGCCCAAAATAACTGCAAATTTACAAATATGGAACTTGTTTAGTTGCTGAGATACGGTTAACGTAAGCTCGTCCTGTTACACCCTGTATAGAGTGAGTGTTGAAAAAAATTGACTTATCGGTGTGAACTTAGTTGAAAGGAACGTTTATTTTGAACGACTCTGTATAAATAAATGTAATTTTGAAGGCGTAGATTTGATGCACTATATCTCAGCTAGCAACCTGTCAAATATGAAGTCTTCATCTCCAGAAATACAGAATTTTTAACATAACGTTGCAGTTGATCGTATATTTGAAAAAAGTGGAATAACTCAAAAACAGCTGATTTTGGGCATAAGGTGCCCTAATAAGTTGATGTAAACTTCCGATAAACCGGAAGATTTAAAGGTGTAAATAATTTCGTTAATGAGACCAGATGACACTATCTCTAACTGCAAGTTTTCAAACTTGTAGGATTTCGGGAACATCGAAAAGTTCTAACGAACTAGTTTTGTGAATAACCGTGTTTACTAACTTCTGAAAAGCTACAACGTACTGTATTAATACAACTAATCAAAGTGTATATCAAGCTCCTCTCAAGCTCAAATCTTCAATAAAATTGATAGAAAATTGAAATTAACCATGCAACCGCTTTTCTGGTGAATTTTATAAAATTTGTATTTGTATCTCTCTAAATCGATTTAATGAAAATTGTACCAAAGTTTGGTACTATTGGATTTGTTAGTTGTCTCTGGAAAAAAAAGTATTAAAAAATTAGTAACCGTGACGAAATTTTGAATGCAATATCAAACAATCATTGTCATTATATGAATAATAGGTACACAGGTTTCATTTTTATTGTCGCAATGCTATTGCTGCTATTGACATATAAATAGCTAACAAGTATGTATATAAAGTTCTACTTTCTTGGCCGAGTCGAATTTATGGCTGAGCGAGGCTAAATAAAGACGAGGCCAAGAAAGTTCATTTATGTACGACTTATATACATAATTTTATGTTCGACTGCCTTATTTAATACAATAAATAATTAAAATGATTACTATCTGACAGATCGTAAGGTAATGATTGATTAGCAGCTGGGTATGTATTTTGTTATTTTTACAAACGTCAAATGATGTTAAAAATGTTAGGGCATTGTCAGGGTCTCAATCGCAAAATGAATGCGAAACAATAAGTTATAAAAACATTAGCTGCAAATGCCAGAGACTCACTTTTACCCACAGACTACATCCAGACCAGCTGAGCGCTAAGAATTGTCAATTGTGTAATGTCAAGAGTTGTCAATTGTGTAATGTCAAGTGTTGTCATTTGCGTAATGTCAAGTATGGTGTATAAAATAGTATTTTATAAGTATCAATATGGTTTTCTTTTTATAGATAAACTTTTGATTACTTATGTGTTTAATACTCGTATTTACTGAAACATGTAAATAAGTATTGAAGTATTCCTACGTGAAATCTCCTTGCTATAAAAGTATGACTTCTACAATAAGGAATTCCATGGCAGTTGTATAAAGGTAAGCGCACTTGAGCCATAGATAAGATAGATGAGAATCCTTAATGGTTATCGGTCGAACAGAAAAAGTGGCGCCAATGCCGACGGTGTACAAAACTAACGCATCGGCGCGAAGTATGAATTTTAATAGTATTTAATAATAGAATTTTCATGCTTGCAGAGGAAACATTATTGGGAGCGAGAAGCTTGGTGTAATTTTAAAATTCCACCAATTGACTTCATTGCTCTCGAAATATGGTTCCTCTGATGAACGCAAAGTAGTGTTTTTTTTTGCAAAATCCTGTTGAATCATCCATAACTAAAAATTAAGTAAATTTGAGTAGCCATGTAAATACAATTTGTATATATGATATTGCTATTACCTATCACAATCTCAACATTAGAATATTATATAATTACTCTATATAATACAAAAGTCACAAGATGTTAGTCTTACCGATAACATGTATGTACGAACTACATACTGTATATTTAATTTTAATATGTTTAAGGGTAAATAGAACAAGAAAGAAACACTTTATTGTATTATAGCAAAAATAGTATATTTCATTTTTAAATATTTAACACTGTGTAACATACTATATAGTACACGCATATGAAATATATATGGTCCAAATATTTTTTAGTATGTAGTACATATAAAAAAAATGGTCCACTACAAGTATTATTGAGCCAGCTGCTTCAATTCAGAAATTTTTTCTTTCTACCTTTTATTTTTAAATATTTTTCATAGGCTAATTTTTTTATGCCTTGGAAAGAATGCCGATTACGTACATTAACTCCTCTTATTATTTTATTAATAGATGTTGTCCAATTAAATAAAAAGAATTTGACAGTGCAGTCAATGAAATAGATTTTTAAATTATGTGCTTCACAGTGGAAATAATTTACATCTAAATTTTTACAAATATTATAAGTCAGTGTTTTCCTAATACCAGCAGTATGACAAACTGAATCGATAATTTTGTATAAATATTGCCACACTGTATGAAATACCTTACTAAAAATTGTATTTGGCAACAGGAGAGACTTCGAGGTGTATCGCTTCAACGCAATCAGCAAATGTTGACCTTCTTCTTGTTCAGTTAATAGGTTTGCCCTACAATTGCTACACTGCTTAACATATTGCAAAATCTTTCGAGCTATATAACCAGCAACATATGTCTCGGAATAGGATTCTTGTCCATCATCTATATGAATCTCTGGTAATTCATGTATAACTGCTTCGACGGGAATCGTTTCTTCTATGACAAGCAGATTTTTCATAGATATTAATGCCCCTGCTGTTTCATCCTGTTCACAATTCGCTGAGGGAGAATGAGGAGACATAAAGTTATTCAGTAAAAGCGTTTTAAACGCATTTACAAATGCTGAACTAGTTGGATTAATATTTCTTGCTCCAACATTCCTAATACAACCAAAAAAATTTTCAAGGGGATCTTGATTAAGCTGTCGTGTACATAGGTAGCTACAATTATACTCCCCTTTTAGTTTTTGCCACAGATAGCGCATTCTTTCAATTGTAAATATAAAATTTTTCAATGTAGGTGGTACACTTTCCCGGTTATTGCCTATGAATCGTATTTCTTTCAATTTCCGTTCAGCTTCCACCCAAAATTGAATATGTGGTGAAGTCTCGGTTACTGCTGAATGTAGTTCTTTCCCAGATACTATTTTTGGGGTGTTACTATTTAAGCTATCAAAAAGCTTGTCGAAAAACAATAAGAAATCAGCAGTATCTGCTGCACTTCTCGGAACGCCTGGAACATCAGTAAGAATAAAGGAGATTATATGAAATGAGTTAGTTGTAATAGTGCTAGTGGTTTAGTAACAAGAATAAATGTTACCTCGTGTTGCAAAACCTCTCATCACAGATGATAATGTTCTACTGAATATTTGCGTGGCATTTTTTACCTTCATCTTTTTAATCTGTTCTTTATAAATGTGTGCGTCTGTCAATTTGTTGCACATCCTAATGTCCATATTACCAACATCAAACTCATAGAAGGCAACAATGTCATTCCACGATGCAATTTTGTTTTCTCCACATTTTACAAACTTAGCGTTATGTGATAATAAATTATTTCTAACACCTTTCAGCAGGTGAGGTGCATCATATAATGGAATTATTTCCATGTTATTAATAAAATATCCTAAATATCTATTTTCAATTCCTTGTTGAATACATTGTCTATTGGTCCTTTCCAGAAGTTGTTTATAAGTTGCTGTATTACTAGATAACTGGTCACAAGTTGTGGCTATAACATGTAAACCAATATTTTGTAATGCAGTTATTGTTTCTGTTAAAATTCTGATTAAATCTACTGTTTTGACTCCAGCACTTGTGAAATAATATGATACAGGTTGTTTCCATTTCCGGAATATTCCTCTTGCCATGAAAACAAGAGCATGTTCAGCAAAAACTACTTTTTTTGAATTTCCTCCTAAATCAGCAAATCCTTCAATTTCATCGGTTATTGCATTATATTGTAAAGCTCCATCGATTGTCATTTCATCAAATAACAGAATGCAACACTTATCTTCATTATTCATATGTTCTACAGACCTCTGAAGTGAATGGAATAATGCAGCATTGTTGCCAGCACGTAATGGCAATTTCCTCAACACCTTCAAAAGTGTTCGTCTTGATGGCAACGTAAATAATTTTCGTAGTAATCTATAACCTTTGGGACTTTGCTTTAGGAGTGATATGGCTAGTATCTTATCTTCTATTGTATATCGTCTCCCCTTAGGTTTCTTTGATTGTACTCTTATTTGAGACATTATAAAATCACAAGTTCTTTTATTTACACAGCTCTTGATCATTTCTTCACAATTTCCAAAATCTTCAGCCATCCGAATTCTCTCTCTTAGATTGGCATTTTCTAGATCTAGAGAATTAAACACTTTCTTCAAATTCTTAGAAATGTGGTAAAACTTCCGGGCATGAGGATTTAACTGTTGTTCCCTAGTGACGTTCCCATAGTTTAGAAGACATAGCCTTTTTCGAAAATCTGTAAAATTATTCAAATAAAACGCTATATTCAAGAGCAAATCATGGCTATCATATCAAGCAAAGCAACAAAACTAATGCTAAGTATAGCATGTACTTGTATATTTTACATGTTAAAATTAAAATTTATTATATACTGGGATACAGACAATAACATCAGCAAAAGAAATTAAATTAAGCTGTGCTTTAGGAATAACATGTAAATATTGTACCTCTGCGACTTCTTGGAGTACTCATGGAATGTGAGCTTCGTGATAAGACTGGTTTATTTTCAATTCTGCGTCTTTTAGGAGACCTTATTGGTGAAACTGATATGCTGTCAACAGTGGATGTTGGTTGTAAGTCACCTGTAATTTGTGTAAAATACACCAAATAATACAACATTCTTATTTTTACAATAACTATCACAACATTAAATAAATATCCAATTTATGGACAGGAAAAATATATTTAACTATATATTGATCAGAATTTATTATAATATACTAGTTACCTGATGCCAGCAATGAATCGGTCACATCAGTGTCTAACAATAACGATGTCGTAGCAATATCAGGAACTGTAACAATATAGAATTTTATTAGTCTTTTCATACGTATATACAATAGCATACTTCTTTATACCATATATTATAGTATCACTGAGAAAAATATTGTGTTTATTCAACGCAATATTGCAATATATGCAATATATGCAACCCAAAAAGTGTGTTAAATTAACACCCTTTGCGTTGACTAAAGATAATTATTTGTTTCAGTGTATAATATAATAATATATAGGGTTTAGTTAACGCAAAGTGCGTTAATTTAACATGGTTTTTGGGTTGAATATATACATCTGTGTAGTAGTATGTATTACATTCAACATCCAACCCTAGTGTTCAATGATGATGTTGTTTACTGTATAGATTTCATGCACAGAAATTACTGTTTAATAAAGGTAACTCATAATAAACATTTGGTGCAATACTATATTTTATTACAAATTAAATCATGTAATATATAAATGTGACATACCAGAAATATTATGGCTGGAACTTTGATTAGGCTCGGATGTGATGTACTGCATTACTGAATTTTCCGGTGTCGCAATATCGGTAAAACCTGGAATACATTACACTGTAATGGAGTTCAACATTTTTTTATGGTATATCTATTTATATTTATTATATTTAGTGGCAGTCGAGTTACTCCTTTTCCATTCTCAAAGAAATTACTTAATTAGTGGTTGAAAAAATACCTGGAAGATGTAACGTGGGAAGGCTTCCACTTTTCAGTCCTATTCTGTGTTTATATTCAGATGGAATACGAGAGTACTCACTAAAGTGACGGTCACATACTCTATAACTTTTATTTACCTGAATAGGATGTATATTGTACAACTTTGGATTATTTATTCTCCCAATCCATTCATTATAGACCTATACATAATGAACAATTTACATTACTGTTTTAATACCTTACCAAATGTTTTACCTTTTCATCAAGATGAGGAAAACGATGAAACTTTATTTTATCGCTTCGGCTGCTACATCCTGGTACACAACACACAAAACCACCCATGTCACAATAGAAAATTGTATCTTCCGTAAATTAACAACTAAAGTCTATAATACGTGAAAATTCGGACACAAAAAAGCTTAAAGCGGTAAATCCTATGGGTAAATCGTACAGGTTATAAAACTGTTGTAATAAATGGACAACTTTATCTTACTGTCTATTTATTGAATATAATACATAACTCAATCTTAACTGCTAAAACTCACAGCTAGTACTTGCTGCTATATCACCATGCAATATTACCAACTATATGAAAATAAAATACAGAATGTACAGTGAAGTACAACGTATACATACTTACATTTGTATTTTTATTACATTAATCTCAACATATCTCTAAACTTAACAAATTTCGCTTTACACAAGGACTTAGTTAGTATATCAGCAATATTATTTTCTGAGTCTATCTTCAATACATCAATTTTATTCATAATTTTCATTTACAAAATGATATTGCACTTCGATATGCTTAGAGTTTTTAGTAAAATTTCCGTGTTTTGCTAAATTAACGCACTTGAATTGTCCTCATACACTTTGATAGGTTTACTTATATTTACATGAAATGTTTCATTTAACAAAGCACTTACTTTATATCAGTTACTGCTTCTGATAAAGCTATATATTCAGCGAATGTTGAGGATTTACTAACGCAGTTTTGTTTATGTGATTTCGTATATGACATTATTAAATAACCTTATCATATACCCTGATGTAGATTTTCTATCAATTGTGTCACCCGCCCAATCAGCGTCCACTAAACAGTCCATAACGTCGCACTTATCATTTTTGTTATACTTTAGTCTTAGGTCTTTTGTTAGATATAAATACTTTAAAACTCTGACTGCATATTTAAAATGTGTTTCGTCATAACAGTTTTGAAACCTACTTAAGTAATTGACTGAAAAAGCAATATCGGTCTGGTACCTGTACTTATATATAAAAGCTCACCGATTAAGTTCCTATACGTTATTCTCACATCTGCTTCTTTTGCGGGATCCAATTTCAAGTTTACTTCCATTGGAGTCTTATACAACTTCGTTTATATTTTTTTTGCCAAGAACTCAATATAATTTGTTTGGCTTAAATCCATCTTATTTGTTTTGGGGTTATAATCGATGTCTATTCCTATTTACCGTTCCCTATCTTTCATTTTAAAACGATTTGACAATTTTTGTTTAATCTCATCAATCCTTTTTTGATCCCGATTACATATTAGCATATCGTCCACGTATAGTAGAATATAAATGGATTCATTATCTTTATGACTCATATATAGGCAGTAGTCATAATTGCTTCTCTTAAAACCTAATTCCTCCATAAATTTGTTAAAACACTCATACCAACATCTAGGACTTTCTTTTAGGCCATATAATGATTTTAACAATTTATACACATTGTACCGTCTTCGTAACCTCTCGGTTGATTAACATAAACTTCCGATTTTATTTGACCATTTAAAAAAGCCGTTACTACATCCATTTGTTCTATATTTAAACTATTTTGACAACAATAAGAAAGTAAGATTTTCAATTATATTTTGACAACTGGTGAATAAAAATCTTCTACCTGTTCTTCCTGTTGGAAACCTCTAACTACTAATCTGGCTTTAAACACGTTTTCATTTTTCTTCCCAAAAATCCATTTGACGTCTATTACTTTTTTGTTTTTTGGCCTTTTTAAAGTTTTATTTCTTTCTAGGCTTTTCATTTCACTGTCCATAGCATCTTTCCAATCTTTGCTTTCTTGACTTTCTATTGCCTCCTCAAACGTATTTGGTGTATTTACTTTTACTTGCTATTTGGTTTTCTTTCCCTTGATGAACGTCTAGGATTAATTCTTCACTCTCTGCATCATTTTCAATTTCCTCTTCTTCTGTTGCTTGTTCTGGTTTTGTATCTCTGTAGTTTTTATTTTCTTTGAGTCGCAAGTCACTGCTGTCATCTGTTTCATTATAAAACCTATACATTTTATATCTTCTTCTACTATATCCACGTGTCTAGCATTTATAATTCTATTATTTACTAATACTCTATAGCCTAATCCTAGTAATATACCTAACTTAGCCTTATCGTCCCATTTAGTTTCTTAATTCTTCTGGTATCTTCACAATCGACTCCCGTAAATTTTAAATATTTTGCATCGGGTTTAATACCAAAAAATATTTCATATGGTGTTTTTGGTTCGTCAGTATTAGCAAGTATTCTATTTTTCAAATAAGATAATTACTTCTGTTTAAGTATTGCTTACTTTTGCCTCATGTAACAAACATCTAATATCCATAATTGACCTGTTGACCTTTCTGCAACTCCATTCAATTGGTGAACATAAGGTGGGCATGGGATTATACGTATCCCCTTTTGTCTAATAAACTCATAAACATGTGAGTTTAAGTACATTATCACATATCAAGTTTTTACTCTTTTATCTACCAAATTTTCTACTAAGTTAACATAATCTACAAAACATTTATACTGACTTTGATGTAATACAATACACTTTAGCTAATTTACTGTAGTCGTCTATAAACGATAAAAAGTATCTCTCGCCATTGTTCCCTACTGTAGCATGTGGCCCATTTAAATCAGTATGAATAGTTTCTAAGATTGCGTTTGACCGTTTCCTTTATTTTTGAAAGGTAAGTTATGCATTTTATTTTTAATACATATTGCACATTTCATAAATTCAGTTTCTAATTCTTTTGGTATGCCAATTAACAATTCATTTTTACATAAAGTATTTAAATAATTAAAGTTTACATGACCTAATATGCGGTGCCATTCTCTTTTAATGTCATTTTTCCTTCACTTTGAAATAATTAATATTTATTTCTTGTCATATGGTACACCTTCTTTGCAATTGCTAAATTCTCGATTTTGATTAAAAATTTTTGAAATATTACCAAGTGAGACAATTTTATTCTTTTTAGTTACCTTAGAATAGCTAATAAAATTTTGTTTCATATTTTTACATATTATATAAAGTTATTCCATTTCGTTTACTGTAAGTTTCAAATACTGTGTTTATTCTACCTATTTTTGTAGCTTAATACGACCATCACCTAATTTTACATCTACTGGTGTTTTTAAAACTACAAACTCATCAAACAATGTATCATCATTAACAATATGATCGGTACAACCGCTTCAAGTAACTCTATTTGGTCTTTAGCTAACCTATTTTCATGTCTAACTTCTGATGTATTTACTGCCGCAATAAAAGAATTACCGTATATGTGTTGTTGGTGCTGTTCCTTGTGTTGACCTTGATGAGATGACCCTTTATAACCATGTTGATATCCCCTTGATCCTGGATGATGCTGTCCACCATATCCTCGTTGTCCAACCATGATGACCAGGTTTACCACAATGGAAACATTTTCTATTTGCTTCTGCAGAAAAAGTATTTGATTTTTATGATTCGTCTCAGTTTTCTCATCTTGATTTGCCAATTCGACTGATTTTAGTTTTATTTTGCTTTTTAAATATTCAACTGTTCTATCTTCCTCGGACAATACATCTATTAAATCACCCATATAACTGTATGTAGATGGCAGTGCTTTTAACATATACCGTAATTTTTCTTGTTCGGAAACTTTTGCTCCTGCCACTTTAAGATTATTAACCGCTTTCTCAAACTCGTCAAAGAATAACGTTACTTCCGGGAAATTTTTTAATTTGATGCTTTCTAACTTATTTCTGTATACTATTTGTAACGCAGTCGATTCTTTTAAGTACATTTTGTCAAATTTATCCATAATTTTGTATGCTGAATCAAGATCACCGACATATTCCAATTGTTTGTTCGAGATGGCGCTATATATATAATTGGTAGCCTTAATATCGGCTTCTTGCCATGCTGCATTTTCATCAGTATCTTCTTGTTTCCTTTGTTACTACATCTTTGCATTTCTTAAATTCCAAAAATTTTAATATTCTCTTCTTCCAATTCGAATATTCACTCCCGTCAAATATTGGTATAGTAATGTCGTCCATTTTCATATACGCCATTTTTAATTTTTTCGTTTTCCTATCTGAATGCTTTTCTATCACTTTCTTTTTCCGTCGATTTTCAATTAACTACGTTCTGCTACCATGTTGTAATAAACGGACAACTTTATCTTACTGTCTATTTATTGAATACACAAACTTGAACAATACATAACTCAATCTTAACTGCTAAAACTCACAGCTAGTACTTGCTGCTATATCACCATCATAGATAATATATACATTTCATTCTCTATAGATTGGACACTTCTAATAAAATTTTGTTGGCGTGTTTCTGCGCCATCTAGTGAAATGTGTTAAATTTAAAACAGACCATACTGGGGCACGAAAAGCTTGTTTATTATTGAAAATTGAATTTCTAACTTTTAAACTAAAAAAAAAAGCGCTTTTATATAGTTTCTGAATATTGTCCTATATTTTCATTAAAAATATTTTTACAAAAATGTTATCTTCGTGGAACACGACGAAATAAAATTTCATTCCCTAACGCTTCTCGTGAAGTTTCAATTTGGATGATATAAAATCACGTATACCTGTAATATCGAAACCGAAGGTTAGGTAATTTATAAAAATGATCTCAAAAGATATTCAAGTTTTAACAATCTCGGAAAGCCACTAAGGGGTACTATTAGAATGTAGGTCTAAACCATAACAGAATTTAATAACACATCTTGTATTTACCTATTAATTGGATGTTGTATACTGTACTCTCCTTGGCGAAGTATATTGTATCTGGTGTTATCGCCTTGAAGACATTAAACATTTCTTGTACTGCTTCAATTTGTATGGGATAATGCTATATAAAATAAAGTGTCACTGGTTTATGTCAAAAATAGTATGTCAGCTCTTGTCAATTTAATAGAAACGATAGTTTCATCCTTAAGCGGTATTTAACACTACTATTTAAGGTTTAAACTAAACCACGTCCAACATAATCCTTCAACATACATAATCAAATACCTCTTATACCCGAAGGTGTCGAGGTGTAAAGTTCTCTTAATTTATAGTTCCACAGATTCAACAAATTCACGCCACTCTATCCTGTTTCTGGCTAGGGCCTTCGCCTCGTTCAATGTCTTTCCTCTTTTTTTCAGAAGTTCATCCGTACTGCTGTTCCACGTTTTTCTGGGTCGTTCCAATTTTTCCCGATTTTCCTTACCTCTCATACTCGCTTCACCTGTCTAGTTTCATTCATTCTGATCAAGTAGCATTACAGTTTCTTTTCTTCTACTTCAGTTCTTAATGATTTTGTTGTCAGCATCTGTCTAATGCGTCACTGGATTGCAGTCGTTTTGTTTGTCTTTCATCAAGTATCCAATTTTCTGCTTCATAGGTTAAGACTTGTAAGTAACTGCTTGATACACCGTCATTTTTGTTCTTGTTGTTATTTCTTTTTTATTCAAAAAGTTTTTGTAGAGTGCATAATCCTTCAACTTATATTATATCTTCTCCAAGAATATCACAAAAATTACCATATTCTACTACCTAATACTGTTTTTAAAGACGCTTGTGACACAACATACAAAATCAGTATGACAATATAATGTCATAATGACACTCAATTTCGCGCTTGTCATACTTCAAATTTCAAAAAGCAATGCCAGCGACACCTGGTGAAATGTGTGAGTACCAAAACTTTGACGACAGTACACGCGACCTTCTGCCGTATCTATAGTACGTTAGTATTATATTATCTATGATCACCATGCAATATTACCAACTATATGAAAATAAAATACAGAATGTACAGTGAAGTACAACGTATACTTAACAAAAACGATGATAAAACGTAAATAACACACCACGTGGTACAGAACATTGGAGCCAGCGCTATTGCGGCGGTGTACCAACTATATAAGGTTTAACCTTGGGGCATAAGAGATATCTACGCATGACTTGAGCTGCGTCGAACGAACCACTTAACGCCACATATTCAGTCGTGGCCAATAAGGCCAGCCATATTTTCGGCACCGCACTCGTGCGGTTTTGATCAGTCAGCGCATGATGATTTTAAGCAATGTAAAATATATTTTATTTCGATTCGTGCGGTGCTTGCGATTCATTCGACGTGCTCAATGTGTGCTTACCTTCATAGTTGCTGTATAAAAGTTACTGTGAGTCGTAGTAGTTATTGCTATGTGGAGCAAACATTTAAATGCATTATTTTAAATTTGCCGCTCTGTGATGCTACTGCCACCTATGTTATGTCTACCGTGTTTTTTCTTGGAATATAATTTACCGTTAAGTTGCCGGTCTGAATGTAGTCTGTGCTTTTACCTATTTAATAAATCTAAAGTGCTTGTTCACAATGAGCGTAATACGTAAGAAACACGTAAGATATTCGTAATCCGTAAAGTTGAATCATGGGAAATCCATATGTTCGTTCACAATGACCGTAAGAAAAATTACGTCTTACGAGCAAGTAACAGTAGAAACACGTAAAGTTGACATATTCTCAACTTTATGTAATTTTTACGTATGCCCCGTATGCCTTATGTTAAAATCTGGTGATACTTAACCTCCCAATATTAAATGCAGTGTCAGATTGACATAATTCTGCCCATTCAACTTGTATTTAATCAAATATTACCAAAAAATTGCCAATTGTCCAATCCAAACACGATCTAAATCTCTCGTTGCCTTGCATATGGTTTAAATTTACCTATTACGTTAAATGTTCATTGTGGACAGCAGCGCAATTTTTACGTCTTATGTATATCGTATATTTATGTATATCTTATGTCTTATGTCCATTGTGAACAAGGCATAAGTTTCTGTACGAAACTATGTATTTATGCGGTATACCGCAAATGGTGTGCATCAAATAATATTATAGCAAAGTTTTGAGTTGGTTTTGACATTTATTTGACATTGACATAAGAGTCCACTTTTCAGTTTTTAG
The DNA here is from genome assembly GCA_023690525.1 of Holotrichia oblita. NCBI lineage: Eukaryota > Metazoa > Arthropoda > Insecta > Coleoptera > Scarabaeidae > Holotrichia > Holotrichia oblita. The sequence continues at coordinate 45,973,208 of CM043018.1, read as the reverse complement.
GTACTTATCCATTCCAAATAAGAATGGAACAGATGACGCTACAATCGGAGCACATACCACACAGGAACAAGTTTCTAATTTGAAAAAATCGCGGTAAATTTAAAATTTGTTTTTAATTGACTGATTATTGACTGTCCACTATGTAGAATAGCATCTCTACGAACACTAATAAAACACATTTAATGCTTCTAATTGCACTTTTTTGAGCTTCTTCCAACTTGCCATATTCGTTTGACATATCCGTTTCTTTGGTGGCGTTTCCAGTTAACTCTATATCTCCGATGGTGTCAAACAGTGTTTCTTTGCTAATCCCAATTTCATTTGTGTCTGATAAATCCTTTATCCACTTGTTACATGTATGCACCTTGCATTTTTTGGGGAACCTGTGAGAGCAGCATCAGCCATAATTACATATTCACGTATTGACGTTTATCAAAACCACAAGATGTATAAATGAGCAAATTTAAGCAAAACAGTTCAAATGGTAGGAACTTTCAATAAGTGAATATTATGATTCAGAAGCTCCAAACAACTATTTTGTATGAAGAATCAAGATGAAATGGATAAAGAAAACAATAAAGCCCAATAATCGCAGTAGAACACAAACGACGCTCACATAATATAGACACATCGAAAAAAATCGTAATTAGAGTAGGCTATGTGAATGGATTGTTACTTTAGCCACTTTCACATAATGACATTTATTCCTTGACATTTAATTTGAGGTTATAAACTTTGGTTACAATAAAATGTCAAATAACAAATGTCATTATGTGGTAGTGGCTAAAGCAACGATCAAATACATTTACATAGCCTACACCAATTATGTTTTTTTTCGATGCCACGTTATAACCTTTTTGATGTTTCTGACATGCAATTTTGACAAATTGTTTTTGTGTAAATGTGCACTAGATTTTAACCAATCACAGACGTTTGTTTTAGATTCCATCTTTCACAACGCTCCTTTCTTATTTGGAATGAGGTAACTTTAAAATGGCACTTTATGGTAAAGTGCTATTTTAAGTAAAGTAAAGTAGCTCATAGCTATGATGCAGTCGAATATAAAATTATATTTTATAATCTAATTTAATAAATAATGAAAGCGTATATAATTAAAACGTAAAATATTTTCAGCCTTTTATTAGTGAATACTAAATCTGGAAAATATATGATATCCAGAAGTCCCCAACAATTGTTTGGCAAAAGGACAACGAGTGGCTCGCATCGTTTAGATATTCTTCGAAGCTTTTATTATCAAGCTGTTTTGAATTATTTGGTTATTCAAGGTGATAAGGTAGTACTTGATACTGCTGATACACAAATATCTGACACAGTTCCGAAACAAGAGTCAGAAAAAAACACATGTAGTTATTCTGGCAAAGAGGCTTATTGGTGTTCTGAGTATCATAAATGTCATGCTGTGAGAATTAATGAGAATATATTATGTGTATTATATAATTCATCTATTCCAACACATGCAGTTAGATTAGTCACACAGAAAACATTAAAAATGTTAATTTCAGATAAGCAAGTATGTTGGTAAACAATTAAATTATTGTCTTTCAGGAAAATATTCTCAAATCTAGTTTTAATTTGAATTCATATACAATAATTTTATATTATATAATACAATATAATTAATAATAATTTATACACTTTATTCTCTATAAAATTATATAAGTTTGCAGGATAAATGAGTAGCATCGTTGAGGTATGCAGTTACATTGTGTATGATACAACCTTAGATTATAATATGTATATGTACAGTGTGGTGCCGGATAGGTGTTAGTTCTTTTTTATTATGGATGTATGGAAAAATATTCTTAACGTAATGCATTACATTTCGTGTTAGGTTAGGCATATGTTAAAAAAGGGCGAACTACTGTCATGCAGTATTTAATTGTCAAAATGTTGATACTTATAGAAAAAGTTTATGCGGCACAATGTTATGGTATAGGCGAAGCATCAGTAAGATATGTAATAATTTTTTTTTACAATAGGTATCCTTATGTTGTCATTCACTGTAAAGCCCTTCTCAGACTGGCGAGACGATTCGAAAGAACGGGATTCCTAAAAATCAATCGAAAAAGACGATGATGAAGATGTTGACACTCTGTTAGCTTTGGATACGCTTAGACAAAATCCCAGAAAATCCTTAAGAAAATGTGCGTCTACTCTAAATATGAGCGCATCATTTCTCTGTTGTGTTTATGCAGCAAACAAAATAAAGGCGTATAAACCAAAATTTTGGAATACACTTGGACCTGGCGATGATGTAAAGCGGTTAGACCTTTGTCTATGGCGGCGAAATTGCAAACAATCCAAATTTTTATAAAAATATGGTATTTTGTGATGAGTGTACGTTTAGTACAAGTGTACATGTGTCGTCCCAAAATTCGCGGTACTGGAGTGACACAAATCCAAACTTCATTATTAACTGTAATCGGCAAAATTATAAAAAAAATTAATATGTGGTGTGCGGTACTATACGACAGAATTATTAGTCCATATTATTTTGAAATAACTGTAAACCAACGCACTTATTTGAATATGTTAAATAACTTCTTGTTAGAAGAACTTGAAGCACTTCCACTTAATGTCTACAGGCAGTTATATTTTCAACAGGATGGACGTCCGGCTCGCTTCTCAAACACTATTAGAAAATGGTTGATATCACAGTTTGGATGCAGGTAGATTGGGAGAAATGGGCCAAATTTATGGCCGCCTCGTTCATCCAACTTAACCTTTAGGAATTTTTCTTTTGGAGGTACTTTAATCAGAAAGTGTATAATGACAGCCTACCTAATGATGAAAATAGTTTAAAAATCCGGATAACACAAGTTATTAACATTATTACACCTCGAATGTTACAAAAGTGTTATAACGAGTTTCGTAGAAGATTAGAGTTATGAGCTATGGAAGGCGGAGGTATTATAGTATAAGCAAAAATAAAAATTTAGTTTTTCTTGTCTTGCTAACTATTTTTATAGTTGTTGATAAAACATGCTAGGATATTGTATGGACTTAACCCTTTGTATACCGACGGTACTTATGTACAAGTTCAGTTTTTTTTTAATCGCAATACCGTGTGAGTAAATATTTGCACTGAAACTATTATTTTATGGTTTTTGAGCATAATAAATTATTGTTATAATTTTACAAACACTGTTTTAGTAAAAAAATTTTTTTTGGTATATTTTTGGAAGGATGTTTTAATACCGCAGAAACGGTTAGGCAGCGGCCCAACTTAGTTATCGTCGTTAAACGCGGCAAGATGATTCACACGGTCGCCGGGCGAATGGAGCAACATCAGTGCAGTACTGTCGATACTACCCATCATTCGCATTCGCTCCGACAATATATGTAAACCGGGCGAACTGCGATAGTGCTATACGCCCGCTACGCCTATGTGAATTCATAGACTCATTTTATACGTTTATTTCATGATATTCGGCAAAACAATTTTTTTTCTCGTTACAGCATAAAAACACTCCACAGGTGGTACATAATGAATGTGGTTTTAATTGAATGGTTTTTGCGCTGCATATTTCACCCTATATCTCCTCCGCCGTATTGAGAACTTGACCCAGTGATTGCCTAACTTGCCTTTGCGAATACTAATTGGAACACTATAATTATATCTTCTCCTTCTTACTTGCTGAGATTCTGTAGAAGAGTTGCGCTTCGTTTTACATTTATTGTTGCAAGAGATTAACCCCAGAGCTATTTCGCGATGAAATGTTAATAGATTGCAGGCTTCGTCCAAATTATATCTTTTAGCAATCAGATATGCATTTACAAAGGCTATTTCCAGAAACCCAAAAAAAGTCTATGCCACCACTTCTTTAATTAGCGATCGACGACATATGTAGCACGTAACTGGTCATGGTGGTCTACACCCCCCATGTACTGGTTGTAATCTTTTATCACAGTAGGTGCTTGTATGCGTATTTTTATGCCTGATTTATCTTTTCTAAGTACAAACGGTGTAAAGGGTAATTATAATTCGCAGTATAAGTAGTCTTTTCAACTTTGCGCCACTTCCGATCTGGTTCCTTCTCTACATTGACATCTGTTTCGTCTTCCTGTTCACTATTATCTTGTACCTCTATCTCTTCAAGTTTGTCGTCCACATTTTCAATAATTTCTTGCTCGTGACGCCCAATTAAACGAGGCACTTCAGTTTCCAGCAAATCTGAGTTCTCTTCTTCCTCATAGTCTGATTAAACATCTGTTTCTTGATTGTGGGCAAAAAATCTAAATTATCTTATGCAGCTGAAATTTTGCATATGGGCTAAAAATTGCATTTAGAAAAACTTTTTCTAATAACTTTTTTCGATATTTTGAGAAATATTCCCACTTTTTTGGAAAATTAAATTAAATTAAATTTGACAGATAATGCGAATCACGTGACTATTATTTTTTGGTTAATTTTCATCTTGATCGAAGCAGAAATTGATGCCAAACTCAAATTTATAATAAATCTGTTAATAAAAAAGAATCGCATATGATGCGGACTTCACTGGTCACACGCATGTTTGGCAATCATGCGCGCAATGGTTTTTTTGGGTGGCGGAGTGTCCTTCTCCACAACAATGGCATCAGTTTCGGCCTCATCTTTTGATAATGTCTGTAGTTTACTTAATGCGCTTTCGAAAAGATCTTCGCAATTAGCGTGCACTGAATGTGAGGACATAAAGTTATTTATTATAAGGGTCTTAAATCACGTAACACTTCTGAAAGGCAAGTTGGATTTACGTTTCTTGCGCCCTGGCTTCTCACTTGGCCAAAAAAGTTTTCCAATGCGTCTTGGTTACAGCTTCTAGTAGGAAAGTAGTGTACTCCTACTTTTTGTAATTTTTGCCATAAGTAATGGAATCCTTTTATGGTATGTTTCCAATGTTTCAGTGAAGGTGGAATAAATTTGCTGCCATCCTTCTTTATAAAATGCATACTATTCAAAGTTTTCACTGCTTTTGGCCAAACATTTAAATGTGGAGAATATTTGGTTGCAGCACACTTCAGATTTTTGGGAAGGCCAACAACCAATGCAGTCCCGTTAACACTGTCAAATAATTTATTGAAAAATAAGAGAAAATCAGCGGTATTCATGGCGCTCCTCGGAAGAGTAGTTGAACCTACAAATTATTCGAAATTATAAATTACTGCTACTTAGTACAATACTGAGCGACCTATCATGGGTGATAATACCTCTCATGACTGCTGAAACAGTTCTACTAACTACTTGAGCAGCCAATGGAACTTTCATCTTTTTTATTTTGTCCTTATATATATGTACATCGCTTAATTTGTTACACATCTTAGTGTCATCGTCCCCAACATCCATCTGTCTTTTTCCATTATATAAATAGCATCGTAGCATCGTGTTCTAAGAAATTATTTCAAATCCCTTTCAAAAGATGAGGGGGATCAAAAAGTGGCACGATTTCTTCATTTTGTATTTCAAATCCCATTCGCCTAAATTCAGTGTTTTCTCTCATGTATTTTTCGTGAGTCTTTCTAATAAGCTCGGTATAAACTTTACAGTTCGATTGAAATTGATCACAAACTGTTGCAACTATACGGAGTCTTACGTTTTGGATTGCTATTATGACTTCTGTCAAATATTGCTTTAATTTTGTAGACCCTACACCTCCTTTGGAAAAGTAATATGCTACTGGCTGCTTCCACTTCTTACAAACGCCCATTGCCATGAAAACAAGTGCATGGTCACAGAAATCAGTTGTACTGTTATTTTGAAACCCATATACATAGTCTTCATTACTACTATATGCTACTCCTGCTTCCAACATCATTTGATCAAATGCCAAAACACAATATCAATTTTTTTCATCAAGAGATGCTGCAGTGTCTTCAATATAATTCATGACTCGTTGATTTATTCCCACACGATATCGGATTCGGCTTAAAAACTTAATCAAAGTTTTTGCTGGGCAGAGCAAATACCTTTTCTAAGAGTTTGTAGCCTTTTAAACTTCGTTTCATTAAAGTGGTAGCAAATATTTTTCTGTATTTGTAAATCTACGGCCTTTTTTCGGTTGCTGTTTTATTTGACTACAGACAAAGTCAAATGTAGTTTAATTTAAAGTCGCTTTTAAATATTTCGGAGATGTAATGAATGTTTCTGCTTTTTTAAATCTCTCTTTGAGAGATTCACATTCGGTATCAACTTCACGTACAATCCTACGCATTCTCTTTGCCACTTCATACAATTTTTTCGCTTTAGCCTTTAAAATTTGAAACTTTTTTCTAAGGTCTAAAATCATTGATTTAATATATAGGGTATAAATGAAATACGAATATATAATCGTAGGGTAGTAACGCCATGACGTAAGGCTGTAGGCATAAGTTACCTGGCAGCCTTGAAAACAGGGCATGCGTCAGAGTAAGTTAGTATGCTTGTCGACCTCGAGGCAGGTCAATACCGGTATTGTTGCGTGGTTAGATAGTTTTCTGTCGAGTGAAATGGCACAAAATGTTCGAGTCAAGTTTTCGTTACAACAGTGTATGTTTTTATTGAAACAGTTTTATTGTCTTGGTCGCAATTATGGAGCCATTGAAGAGGGTTTTAGAGAAAGGTGACCTGATACATATTTCCCAAACCGCAATTACATGGTTGAATTAGCCAAAAAGTTTGAACAGACTGGTAGTGTTCAAGATGCAAAGAAGATTTCAAACATTGGATAACAATCGAGTTCGATATCACCAATGAAGACCTCGCGTTATTTGAACTGTATTGAGATGAACGGTGAACATTTTGAATACCTATTGTAAATATTTTTGCGGTATAATGAAAGAAAACCAACGTTTGTTAATCTTGTGTTATCGTTTTATAAAATTACTTAATTTTTTTTTAATTTGTGCAAATTTGCCAGGTGACTTATGCCCATCCCTGTATAAAGCACAAATCCAGCGAAAGCAAAATTTTTATTAAGAAATAAAAAAACATAAAAAATAAGGGCCGAGAATTATTTAGTACGGGTCTGAGGCAAGGAAATGTTACACATCTGCATACGAAACGATGTATAGCGCTGCATTTTCATAGACACACAATCCGTCCAACGACCCACGCATAACTGAATAACTAACAGCTGAATGCAAGAGATATACGCGGCCTGTTCGGGATAGCATTTACAGAACGTACAGGGCCGCTAGCTCACGACATTAACAAAATTTTTTTTTTCTCGTTAATGGTATAGATAGACCCCTATGCATTAGACTTTTTCGATCGCAAATTATTACAGCTATTACATATTATTTTATTTACTCGTATTTTGTTTACAGCCTGTATATTATAAAAACTATGTTTATGACAAATTTATTTTTCCTTGATATTGTCTTCATTATGTTGACTCTCGAGGACACTGGAGAAGTATGTGTAACAACTGTATCTTCTATAAAGAAATGAAATAATTACTAACGACACAAATTGTTTTCAATAATGTATAAAGCTTTCATTATTATTATCTGGTTACTGATAAAAATTTTAAGAGAGTGTGTGACTATAAACTGTAATAATATTGTTAATTTCCAAAAGTCTACAACAACTAATAAGTCAAGACTAAAGACGTAGGTACTATATCTTCAACAATGTACGCTAAAATTCTTACGCTGGTGTGAAACATTTACGTCACTCTCAGAAGAAAGATCTACAACAGGAAATAGAACATTGTTACAAACAATAAATATACCCAATAGTTTTGAGAAGTACCTGACTGTAATTCTGGAGTAACATTAACACTAAGTCCAGGCTGAACCATTTCCGCAGCTGAATTTGTACTTGGTGTAGATTCCACCTCCGACACTATAAAAGAATAATTTTTATTAAGGATGTTTTTGTTAACATTTCTTGCTAGTCATGACAACAAAGATAACTATATTAAAAACAAGCAATTCTTATGTTAAAATTACCTGCAAGTGATTTATCCAATGTCATAAAATAATTCTCCTGAGTGAGCCTTATTGCAAAACCTAGAAATTATTATTGCCTCTTTACTCCTGATTGAAGTGTTTTTCACTCACCTGGTAAATTTATAGTTGGCAAACTACGTTCTTTTAACCCAGATTTGCTATAATATTTTGGGTCGATTTTACAATCCTTATGAAAATGCAAATGGCAAATTCGACATTTGCTGCGAACTTCTTGAGGTGGTAATTTCTCTAATTTAGGATTGCCAATCCTTTTAATCCATTCATTGTATACCTTGAAATAGCAACATATGTCAAGAAACATATTATCCAACTGAGAAATTAGAAAGAAAACTCACCAATTCATAGTTATATTGAAATCGATGAAGGTTTTCTTCTTTCGATGTATTCTTTCATCCAGGAACACAACACTGTAGAACCATTTTCTATAACCAATTTTTAATTCTGTAATAAATACATCACTGGTAGCAAAAACTATGTACTTACAAAAAAGAATTAATCTTCCAAACAATAAATCTCACAATGGTACTATATTTTAATGACTTATATACTTAAAATTAACTAATACGTTTTTTAAACACCACATTTGCACCATACTTACATAAACTAATAAAACTCACAAATTCTTAAATAAAAAAAAACGTTATATCGCTAAGGGCACAAGGCATTATTACACCTAAAATTGACGATTTCACAGTAAAAATCACAACCAGGTTAGGTACTTCTATCATACTTACAAAAATAAATAATAAAAGTTAAAAACTAAATAAATAACGTCCAAAATCGTATAATGCACTTCTACAGATTCTACACCTAAAATTTATTATTCATTTTTTTATAATTTACGGATACATTTTAATTACATTCATTCACTTACAAAAACTTCCAAACAAAATTGTTCAAAAAAGTACAAAAGCGCAAACTGCTAAATAAATATTACAATAAACCACCAATAAACACAATAAACATAACCACAACCATAAAACCGCAGACAGACGCGCCCTCTAACATATTCTGTAGATAAATGCAAATATGCATATTTGAACAATTTTCAATTTCGCGGTAGCGATTTGGCGGCATCTACATCAGCGCTTTTGCTGGTGGAAGATGCGCTATTATAATATCTGACCTTGGGTATTTAGATGGATCCTGCTGCCGGTCGATCGATGTTTTATCACCACTACCAGCAGCGCGTCAGCTAGGAATCACTACTTTTAATAATAATAATAATGTTTATTCCCAAAAAGAGTTACAAAAACAACTATAGGATATGTCAATATGTTGCCTAACTAAGAGAGATTCAGGGATCTGTTGAATTATATATACTAAGAAAAAAAATGTTTAAGACCATCTACTATTAAAATATTCATGGAGAGTATAATATGGCGTACTAGCAAGCTGATATTTCAAGGATCTTTTAAAGGAATAAAGTGAAAGACCTTTTAAATTAGGGAAGACGATTATATATTTTAATACTCATACAAACAACACTCCTCGAAGTTAATGTGTCTTTGAATTGGTAAGTGTATTTCTACATTTCTCATGGTATAATCATGACTGGGATTGTTGTTTTCAAGTAGAGTATGTTTATTTTTATGCACGTAGAGCGAAGCTTCAAGTATAAATAACGGCGCAACGGGCAAGGGGTACGAAAATTCGCTAAGAAGTGGGGACACGTACGAGTCTATCACAGCGCTGTAGACTAGACGAGACTAGACTGTGATAGACAGACGCGTACGCGTCCCCACTTCTTAGCGAATTTTCGTACCCCTTGCTCCTTCCCACCGTTATTTATCCTATGTCTGAAATCAAGCGGTATAAATAAAAACAACAGTCAGTATATTAAACGCCTTAAATATCTGCCTGCATGATGTCATGTGAGGAACTCTTGCCATTGTTCGTAGTGTTGCCTTTTGACATAACAGAGCTTTATGTACGTGTAGACTGGATCCCCATAATAGTATACCATATCGTAGACGAGATTCTATCTCGGTGGTATATACTAGTTTTAATATATCAATGTGGACAATGTCCTTTAAATGTCTTAGTTTGAAAGAGGATCTTGATATACTTGCACTCATGTTGTTAATGTGCGTGTATCATTTCATGACCGAAGAAATATGATATCCCAATGTTTTAATTGAGGTTACTTGGCTTACAGCGGTGTTGTCAATAAAAAGGTTCATCTGCGGTAACTTATGCGATGCGTTCGGGGTAAATGGAGTAAATGTAATGTATTTTGTCTTGTCTGTGTTAAGAAGCAATTTATTGGAGTTAAACCATTTGGTCAATCTTTCCAGCATCTCGTTCGCCTTTTGTTGAATATTATGTGTTTTCACTCGTTAAAACAGAAGTATCATCGGCATACATAACTGTGGCAAAATCCCCATAAAAGAGTGCAATGTCATTGATGAAGATTGAGAATAGAGTTGGTGACAGAATCGCTCCCTGTGGTACACCAATTGTGACGGGTAGTAAATTTGACGCAAAAATTTGTTTCCTGTTGTTCGTTAAGGTTATCCGTGTGTTATCCGTCCAAAGTGAAATATATTGGATAGATAAGATACGAACCATTTAAGAGCGACACCTCTATACCTATTCTATCCAATATTTTTATTATTTATTTATTTTGCCGTCAATAGGCCATTATACTTCCGCTTCAGTTTTATTGCACTACTGATTGCTACCTACGAAAATGAACATTCAAGAAATAATTCTTTTTTATAAAAGAAACAATCTACATCCAGGGTGATTGGTCGGAAATAGCTTATTAGAAAGATTATACAAATATAACGAATATTGTGTAGTTACATAAAATAATAATTAACGTATACTTACTCGTCATCGGTAAAATGATTCATCTTGTCAAGAAGAATCACTTCTGGAAAAGAAGTAAATGCGTGCTGCAAACATAACGTAAGCCAAATATTAATATAAATTCAAAATAAAATGATAACAAAAGTCGCACAAGTAACAGGATTAACCACTATGCGGCGCTGGCGTTTGAAACGCGGGCTATTCAAATGTTGCCGATTGTGTGCCAGCCCTGGACCGACATCTGTTCTTTGTGTATAATCTGTGACAGCAACTGGTCGGTAATATACAATAGGTCCGGCGCTGGATTGCCGTAGCCACAAGCGGATCAAAACCAGCAGCCGGCCATCATACTAATGTTTGCTGGGACACTTTAATCGTAGTCTAGTATTAAAATCCGCGGCGTCGAATAGACGATTGTAGAATACCAGTTAGTGTTAGAATTATTATGTTGCTCACAAGTGCGGGAAAAGCATATTGCACAACACAAAAGTGATTGCAGGATTGGTAAGTTATCTTGTGTTTTAGCCTCACATTCTGTAAATCGTTACAATCTTTTTCATTATAATAACAAAAATATTACTTGGGAAGAATGAGCATAAAAAAGATTATTTTTGTAAATTACCCATATAAATAAAGACAATAATTTAATATTAAGAGGGTCATCTATCATCTGATTTCCGAAGCATTAGAGATAACAGTTTCTAATGAGATGGAGAATATCCGCAATGTATAAATTATTGCACATCAGCTATGTATGTATAAATTGTATTTTGATAAAAGAAAAAATTGATTGTCTGAGCTAGGAATACTAAACACTTTAACCCACTGAACACCAAACAAGTTTTAACTAAAACACCGACGCGTTTCAAAGCAATGCTGTCATTATCAAGGCGATAATAAAACTAAATTAAAAACTACAAAAACAGGTAACCTAAATGTTATGCACGGTCAATCCGATACGCATCATTAATTTCCGATTAACGAAAACAATGACGAATACGGTATAGGTCCATTGTCACAGTTCATTACACATGACTTATTTTTATATATTTCTAAACTTTCGAAAACATTTAGAAACTTACAATTGTTTATTTGTCTAATTAATTTAACATTCGTATGATCGATGTTGTGATCGGTTTCAAAAATGTGTTGGGCAACGCTCGATTTCTCAATTCTATTAAATCTAAGATGAGCCATATGCTCTTTGAATCTAGTTGAGACTGCTCTCCTGGTTTGCCCAATATATTTTTGATTACAATCTTTACAATTGATTTCGTAAATACCTTACTTTTCTAGAGGTTGTATTTTATCTTTAGGGTTACCGATGAGACTTCGTAAACTAGTCCCAGAACTGTAAACTATTCTGAGATCTAGCTCTTTGAAGATTTTACTCAAACCTTTAGTGATAAAGGGAGCGTAAGGGAGGGTCACAACGGGTGAAGCTTTAACATCCTCGCGAAAAGTCGTAGATTCTTTCACAGTTTTCTTATAATTAAACTTCCTAATTAACTTATAGATATGCTGAGGCTGGAAACCATTACACTTGGCCATCATCTTTTATAATTTTAAGCTCTTTCTCATACCTCGCCTTGTTCAAGGGAAAAGTGAAAAGTCTGTGGACCAAAAAATTCAGGCTTGCCATTTTGTGTTGAACACAATGATGGGAGTCTGAAGGAATGTAGCGAAGTGTACTGGTTTCCTTTCTATACACGTCAAACTCTAATCTATTGTTATTTCTAATTACTAAAGTATCTAGAAACGGTAGCTGACCGTTTTCTTCTCTTTCACAAGTGAACTTTATGGTTTTGAACCGATTATTTAATCTATTGAGAAAATCGTCAATATTACATTTTTTAGTGTCAAATATAGCGAAAATATCATCCACATACCTCAACCAAACCCTAGGAAAGTATTCGCTCTCAGATTCTAAGTCCTTTTCAAAACGGCTCATGAAAAGGTTAGCCAAAAAGGGCGACAAGGAGTTACCCATTGCCGTTCCTTCCAGCTGTTCATAAAAACCCCCGTTGAATTGAAAAATGTTCTGTTTCATACAGATGTCAGTTAAGCGAATATATTCCTGGACACATTGTTGACTCAAACTATTTTGAAGCAACAAGTCCTCGAGGTATGTCAAGGTGTCTGGAATCGGTACACTAGGAAAGAGAGAACTAACATCAAATGAAATCAATATTTCACCCTCCAGCAACTGAATATTTTGAATTTCTTTAATAAATTCTAACGAATTTTTTACTGCAAAACTAGGTTGCTGTATTGGCAAATTATTAAATTAATTGGTCAGCCATTTGGAAACCTTATAAGTCGGTGCGTCAATTGCCGAAACAATTGGCCTTACCGACTTGCCAGGTTTGTGGATTTTAGGTAAACAATATAATTTAGGGACAACAGGATTGGAAACATGTAGCTTACGTCTAACATCGGCAGTAACAAGGTTGTTACAAGTTTTAAACACATTGTTGACGTCTCTAATCATTTTCGGCAAAGGATTTTTTGAAATTGACTTATAAGAGCCACTACTCAACAGGTCATTAACCCGATCATAGTAGTCCTCTTTATCTAAAATAACCTTGTTCCCTTTGTCAGCTTTCAAATAAAAACAATCTTTTTTCCCGCAAAGTTTTAATGATTTTAATGTTTTCGGTTTTCTGAGGTGATTTATAGGATTTCAAATTTTTTGAAATAGTATGTTTGCAGGCCTCACTAACAAACTGCTTTGTCGGCTCAGGAAACCGCTGGATAGAGGATTCTATCCCGGCAATAACCCACTCAACATTCGATTCAGGAGTCTGCAAACCAAATTTCAATCCTTTATTCAAAAGATTAAGTTCCCGTTCAAAAAGTTTGCGAAGAATGATTTTCTACTATGTTAATGGTATTCATCGGAACATGATGTTTATTTTTTTAAAACAACCTAACTTTCTTTAATTTCCTATCATGAGAGAATTTCTTATTCTGAACTTTCCTATCGATTGAAATAAACATGTTCCGTTGAAAATCACACCATAGTTGATATTCAACATCATTAAGATCTAATGTTAAAAATTTCCAAAGTTGGTAAGCTTGAATCTCAAGTTTACTGCGTTTGGCAAAAAGATATTCTATTTCTGAACGCAACCATTTTTCTTTCGCGTAACGAATGACTTTATCACTACTTTTGCAATTATTCGAGACAGTACTCGAGGACTTGTTGCTTCAAGATAGTTTGAGTCAACAATGTGTCCAGGAATATATTCGCTTAACTGACATCTGTATGAAACAGAACATTTTTCAATTCAACGGGGGTTTTTATGAACAGCTGGAAGGAACGACAATGGGTAACTCCTTGTCGCCCTTTTTGGCTAACCTTTTCATGAGCCGTTTTGAAAAGGACTTAGAATCTGAGAGCGAATACTTTCCTAGGGTTTGGTTGAGGTATGTGGATGATATTTTCGCTATATTTGACACTAAAAAATGTAATATTGACGATTTTCTCAATAGATTAAATAATCGGTTCAAAACCATAAAGTTCACTTGTGAAAGAGAAGAAAACGGTCAGCTACCCTTTCTAGATACTTTAGTAATTAGAAATAACAATAGATTAGAGTTTGACGTGTATAGAAAGGAAACCAGTACACTTCGCTACATTCCTTCAGACTCCCATCATTGTGTTCAACACAAAATGGCAAGCCTGAATTTTTTGGTCCACAGACTTTTCACTTTTCCCTTGAACAAGGCGAGGTATGAGAAAGAGCTTAAAATTATAAAAGATGCGGCCAAGTGTAATGGTTTCCAGCCTCAGCATATCTATAAGTTAATTAGGAAGTTTAATTATAAGAAAACTGTGAAAGAATCTACGACTTTTCGAGAGGATGTTAAAGCTTCACCCGTTGTAACCCTCCCTTACGCTCCCTTTATCACTAAAGGTTTGAGTAAAATCTTCAAAGAGCTAGATCTCAGAATAGTTTACAGTTCTGGGACTAGTTTACGAAGTCTCATCGGTAACCCTAAAGATAAAATACAACCTCTAGAAAAGTCAGGTATTTACGAAATCAATTGTAAAGATTGTAATCAAAAATATATTGGGCAAACCAGGAGAGCAGTCTCAACTAGATTCAAAGAGCATATGGCTCATCTTAGATTTAATAGAATTGAGAAATCGAGCGTTGCCCAACACATTTTTGAAACCAATCACAACATCGATCATACGAATGTTAAATTAATTAGACAAATAAACAATTGTAAGTTTCTAAATGTTTTCGAAAGTTTAGAAATATATAAAAATAAGTCATGTGTAATGAACTGTGACAATGGACCTATACCGTATTCTTCATTGTTTTCGTTAATCGGAAATTAATGATGCGTATCGAATTGACCGTGCATAACATTTAGGTTACCTGTTTTTGTAGTTTTTAATTTAGTTTTATTATCGCCTTGATAATGACAGCATTGCTGTTGAAACGCGTCGGTGTTTTAGTTAAAACTTGTTTGGTGTTCAGTGGGTTAAAGTGTTTAGTGTTCTACTTCTGCACCAAGAGATCCAGTGAAGAACTTTGAGCTACGAATGTTTGAGTTGAATCATTGAGTACCTATGAAGATATTTGATGATAAAATAACACCTGCTGTATCAAAGGGTTTCGCGAACGCAAGCTCTATGAATTTTCGATCAATCTTTCTACGAATAAACACTTGATTGTTTTACGGATACCATACACATCAAGTTTGCTTTTCAGTCTTTTATGAGGTCCTGCTTTGCACGTATGCAACTTAAAAAAAATGTCACGGAAGTCGTTATCAGTCAAAGAAAAATAAGATTTAATAAGAGTTTGATAAATTAGTTCAAATCAAAAAAATTTGCCGCGTCGAAAAACATTAGCGCGTCAACTTTGCGTACGATTTTAAAAAGACGAAGTGATTTTGTTTCGCTTCATGAAGGCACTAGCCGCAAGAGAATACGATCCGCAAAATACGAGGAGTTAGAAACCATTCTAAAATATTGGTTTATGCAAGCCAGGAGTTCTAACATTCCGATAAGTGGCCCAATTTTGCAAGAAAAAGCCCTGCAAGTATCAAATTCCCTGGGAATCGCCGATTTCAGCGCTTCAACAGGGTGGCTCGATAGGTTTAAGAACAGACACTCAATTGTTTATAAGCAAATCTGTGGTGAGTCAAATTCGGTAAATTCTGATTTAATATCCGACTGGAAAAAACAGATTTCTACGCTCACCGCTGGGTACAATCTCTCAGGAATTTATAACGCGGATGAATTTGGGTTGTTTTTCAAACTGATGCCGGATAAATCTTTGGTTTTAAAAACCGAGAAATGTCACGGAGGAAAAATGAGCAAAGAACGATTAATTGTTCTCGTTTGTACAAATAACACACATGAGGAAGCCGCTCGTAATAGGGAAATATGCTAAGCCACGATGTTTAAAAAACGTGAAAACACTTACATGCACCTATTCGTCGCAATCTCGAGCATGGATGACTTCTGATCGATTTGTGGAATGGCTTTATGAGTGCGACACCAAATTAAAAGATTGCGAAGTACTATTACCGCTGGATAATTGTGCTGCGCATCCAAAAGGCGTAAATCTAAAAACATTAAGTTGGTTTTCCTGCCGCCCAACACCACGAGTGCGCTTCAACCCCTCGACCAGGGAATCATAAAAGTTCTGAAATAAGGCTACAGAAAAAGGGTGGTCCAGCTATACCTATCTATGATGGATAACTCAACTTCAGCTTTGCCAAAAATTTCAGTTTTCGACGCTATCCACTTTTTATATGCTGCGTGGATGGACATCAAAAAAGAAACGATTTGTAATTGCTTCAAGAAGCCGGTATTGGAAATTTTATAGGAGAGCAAGAAGCTGAAGAGGTAAGATTGTTCTTAATTGTTTTATTTTCACTTGTTGACATTTTCTTTTGGTTTGGTGTGATATGAACACAGATAGTCGATGAAGGTTGGCGAAATCTGTTATCAAGAAGAAGCTTGCCTGAGTTGGAAGGGTTTGATGAGTTCGACAACGATCTTGTAACCAGTGAAGTTTTAAGCCTAGAAGCCCTAATTGACAGTCAGAGTGCTTCAAAAGAGAGGGAAATCGACGAAGAAGATGAGATAGCATCACCTGCAATAACCATGCCGAGAATATGTGACGTTTTAGACGCTTTAAGGACAATCCGAACCTTTTTCTCCTGTACTCCGGAAGTAGACGACGCAACATTCAAACATATTAATGCGTTAGAAAATTCGGTTTTTGATCAAAGTTTGCGCTGCCTTACACAAAAACATATGAACGATTATTTAAAACCGGGGTCTACAAAATAAAATATTTAATATAATAATAAAATATTTAATATTTACAAATTTTATTTTATTTGCTTTTATGTTTTAATTTTTGTGTTACTTTTTTACATAGACAAATAGATCTCCAAATAAATGTTCTTTTATTTTTAACAGTATTTGTGATTTCCCGGTTATAACGCTCTTTTTCTATGGACCGTACTGGAGCGTTATAACGAGGTTTTACTGTATTATTTAAAGTTATAAAATCCGATAATGAAGTTAAAGAAAAATGAAAACCACGTAACCTACTTAATTCTCAAGGAAGACTGCTCCATTTGGTATTCACAAACTTACATGCTGCTAAAATTGCCAGAGATGAATCGCCTCTAGTAATGGAGGATCATTTTCACTCAGCTCTTAAATGTATTTATAATTTTGTTTCAACTTGTACACTCGGTTGATTTAAAACCGACTCACCCGCCAAGCGACGTAGACCTAACGTCGCACACAGAAACTTTCAACATTTATCTGGATGTTTGTAGTAATAAAGCAATTTGCTTATGAGCAGGTAAAATAGCTACGTAATGCGAAATGAATGGGAAGATGGCTGCAGAAATATATTCTTTTTCAGATACTTTTAATATCTGCATTGTTTGCCAACTCTCATTACCACTAATAACATATAAACGCAAATAAAATCATTATTGTATTTCTTCTTATCCCTACTTAACTGAATTTAATAATATGCTACAAATCAATTTTAGAACCATAAGAAAAATTATTTATCAAAGCAGATAGACAGGAATCGATATTCATCTTAAGTTTGTTTCGTTAAAAACACTGATTTTATTCTAGAATTAATAACAAAACATACAGTCGACAAATAATAATTTATTTCAAATAATAAAGAAGGTAAACGCAAAGATAGTCAAAGTGGAAACAAATTAATACACAGAAAAAACTTTTTAATTATTGGTTGGTTCTGAAAGACATTTTCTGCACCATCATGCGAACATTCATTCTCTAAAGTATATGTAATAGACTTTTATATCTTGCCCCCATACATATTCTGACTCATGTAATTTCTTAATTACATAAATACTTAGAAATATAGTGAAATTGTATGCGATAGCAATTTAACTATACAGCTGTGGTCAATTGTTATAGGCACCCTAATAGAGTAAATATATTTGAGAGCAGTAATTAAGAATTATAATAATATAATAATATATAATTATAATAAAATACTATAACAAACAGCAATGCCTTTTTATTAGTTCTATTTATGTAGGTTGTATCAGTAAACTAGGGAAAAAATATACCCTGCCTCTAACGTTTGGCCGCGACTGTATGTTAAGATCGCATTAAGAAATTATCGGTTTAGGTATTTATAAATGATCCCTTGCATATGAAACTGGATTTAATAGAAAAATATATTGTATATACATATAAATAGTAATTTACATACAGTTGACCATACTGCTTTGCATTCGGGTTTAAAGCATACTTTTATCGGGTTTTATGGCAGTTTGAGTCGATTCTAAATCAACCGAGTGTACATCATCGTTAGCGCCAAATAAAGCAAATAAGATCTATAATTTCAAACGAGCCAATTAGATTGAATTATATAATTCACTACTTGCAATCGATTGGTCATTTATGCTTAGTTACAATAGCATTAATGATGCTTGTCATGCTTTTTAAAGTTTATGAATGTCTGGATGTGCACGTCTCTTTAATAGGCAACCCAGCAAACACAAACACGTAACACCTATGTATGTACGACATAACAATCTTACATGTTATGTAAAAAGTAAATCATGCGTATGTATAAGAATAAATGAAAATGTCCGCATCATGTATATCTAGATATAATATATCAGATATATATCATTAGTGACGTATATGTGACTTTGCTTATATGGTATATATAGAGATGTAACATAACATCTGTGTAAAGTTACTTAGAATTCTAGAGGAAAGCGACTTTAAAGTTACGTATTTGATACGTCTATATTGTAAAAACAATAGGCTTCTACATTGCGGATGCTCTAGAGTGTTCTGAACCAAAAGTGCAGTTGTCCTTCTCTACTTTCGGTTCAGAACTGTCTAGAACAATCTCAATATAAAAACGTATATCAGCACACATTACATCACATAAATTAATTATTTGATATAAGTTTTCAAAATTTATGGAGTTCACTGCGTAAAATAACAATAAAAGAACCACAAAATTACAAAGATGAACTTCTATAATAAATTTATGGTGATTTAACGGTGTTGTCTATTTCCATATAGGTAGTATACTATAGTCATTTAAGGTACTCCTCATTCCTTTCTTGAGATAATGACGGTCATTTCTACATTACCTCCTAGCTTTCCTAATTATTCTTAATCTGCTCGGCACACCAGTACTAAGATTCGTAATAAGTGAGCAGAGGGTTAACAGTGAGTACACCTCCGTATTCCCGTACCAACTCTTAAACTTTTTTTTTAAGAATGAACAATTTATTCACTGCGTGAATAGTCTAATTTATTTATTTAGTCTAATGAAAAAATTACTTAACATATTTCATTTATCTTTCTTTTTCTTCACTTTTTTTTTAATCTTTGTTTTGACAAACGAAACCATTCTGAAGATATTCTTTCAATATCAGTAATGGTTACTAGTTTATGCTGTGACATAATTACCTCTGTAAAACTGGGTTGATTATTTATTTAAAAAAATATGAATATAATGCCAACCTTGTACTATCTTTATCAATTTCAAATTTGAGACCCTAAAGTTATTTCGCTGGCCCAGCCAAGAACATTTGGTTGCCAGTTCGTTGCTAAAAAGGGTTTTCAAAGTTCTTATATTATTATTATTATCTTTTGCATCCCTGTCCTCAATAGATTTTATGTAAGAAATCTGAAAAAAGGGAATTTATGCATTAAGGCGCAAATAGTACAAGCAACAAGATTATTCATATTAATCACTTACAACACTTAGTTTCGATTGTGTTTCCAGATTTTCGATTTATTCTATATTATGAAGGGACATCATTGGGAACTTTTGGGTTAGCATATTGTAATTTAATATATCTGGCTCATCCTTTTGTTCCATTGAATCTAGTGCCATTACACACTTATTCGTATTTATTGCTAGCGTAGAAACATTGTGGAAGTTTTACATTTACAAAAACAACAGTTTACATCAACTATGGGCAACCTTTGACATGTTGTGGGCCAAACTTTAGTGTGCAAATACGTTCGCGGACCGCGTTTAACCCCATATCACTTAATCTTCTTCATTTGGAATGAGTATGAGTAAGTAGTGTAATATCTTTCTTTAATTGGGTTTTTCAAAATGTCTCGTGAGCCGAATCAAATCTTACAGCGGGCCGGTGGTTGCCTACATATTGTTTACATTATAGAACTGTAACTTAATTACATCAGGCATTAGATTTATGCCAGAAGTTCTGATATTCACTCAATCATAACCACAATACATGAAGGAACATATCATTTTTTTTATTTTATCTAGTAAGTCAGAAGTAGATGTAGCGATTCCATTGTCAGAATCCTCGTTCTGTTGTGATACTTCAACATAACAGGCCCCATCATCTTGCGAAACGTTAATATTATCAATAATAAATGTCATCCTGTTCTACAAAATTACTTTCTGTAAAATAGATTATGTTTAGCAAAATATGTAATCATGCGCATAAATCCTACTTTAACACAATTCTTTTAGGAGTCACGCTTAACCTTACGCACTTTGTAGAAGAATACATTTATAACTTTATCCCTTTGCAGAAAATCTAGTAATATGATGAAAATTATAAGAAAGTTTCGATTCTTCAAATATTGGAATCCATGGGCGATGGGATTAAAGTAAGTAAGTAGATTTGCTTTTGTACCATATAGTACAATTACATTGAAGCAAAAATGTAAATTATTATCATGCTTACCCACTGCTTGATCTAACTTGTTAATTATTATATATATAGAACTATTACCTACTGTCGTTTCAAGATTATCATTTTTATCTTTAATTGTTTGAGATCTGCCTCAGTGCCATTATCAAATAAACTGGTAGTATCTACAAATGGATATATTTAAATTTGTAATAAGAGAAAAACACTCTGCAAAAGCATGAGATATTTAAATATTTAGTGTAGGAACTTATCGATATTTATATTAGCTATCCTTTATATACCTTGCTCTATTAACTTTGGTATCAAATGCGATGGCTTGCGTTTCTTGAGAGATTCTTTTTTTGTGTGTAGGAGAAGGAGGTGGGGTAATTCCTTCTGTAGCCGTATCACTGGAGGAGTCTCTCGTGATGGGAAATTTTGTTCTTTTACCTCTCCCAAAGTTATTTTCATCATCTGACGTAATGAAGTCAGAATCTTCGCCTTTTTTGCGAGCACTTTCCAAAGTTTCTAGAGAAAAAAAGAGATATTACATTTAATAATATACAATACAGGTATTTCAACAAGGTTTGTAAGCAAATAAAGAAGGCGCATACACTCATATAGTATGAAATAGTAAAGTTGGTAATTTTTTGCCAAGTTAAAAAAATACTGCAGAAGGCGGTGATGCAAATATCATATTTTATCCAGGTTTCTGTGTTTGGTTGAATATTATTTCTCATAAGGTTTGGTTTGGCCACCAACATGAAGTATCACCATCTAACCAGGTAACTGGTATTTCCGAAGAACATTGATCTGTTATAAAATATGTCACTGCATATTGCATGGACATTTTCTTCGTTATTAATGAACGCTGTTAGGTTAACTGAGAACTGCATATAACAACAAATTAGTTTATTGTAACTGCCTGTGCACACATTTCATTTAAAAATAAATATAGCTTAAGGAAACAAGTTATTGCTTAAAGACGTATACCTTTGCACCTAATGCAGTAACGGTACAATAATTTTATTTTCTCCATTCGGTATTGCAATACCGTAAAATGGGGTGAAGTTGACCAATTTTCAACTTTAATTAAAAATAGGTAGTCTATAACATTAAAAGATCAAAAATATTTTCTACTATATGACATGGGTATAAATATCACCTTCAAATATAGTAGTTAAACATATAATATGTAATAGCCATTAATCCAGAAAAAATTATATTTGCTATCGGTCAATTTCACCCCGTTGGGAGGGAAGTCGACCACAGATCGTCCACTTAGAGCAGAACTAGTGTGTCACATTATGGTAGTTTTACAGGAGAGGTTTTTTTTTAAATCGATATGTTATTTATGCAAATTATGTAACCAAATTATAGTGTTATCTTTTAAAACGGTTCTTATGTCGATCACTAATTAGATGTTTATTATAATAAATAATAATTGTATAATTATTGAAAGCACGGATATAGGATAATGTCAGATGGATTTAGAATAATTCTGCATTGAGAACTAGTCTATGTCCCATCACTGTTTGGACTTACACTAGGTCTACTTTAACACGTTGACTGTCAGGCGCAAAAGTGAACAATTTTTTGTCCTTTACCAGGGTGCCAAGACGGTCCCAGGGACCGCATGGCTTCGGTCCGGTAAACCTCCATACGCTAGGAGACCGCATTCTAATGTGATTCCTGTGCTTTAGGGACCGCCCTGGCGTTAGGGAAGGTGAAAATCAACCTGGTTTGCCAATGTAAGTGGTTCTAAGTACCGCTTCGGCGCGGAATACGAATTGTACCGCTTTTGTAAACATGTGATAATTTAACTGACTATATCACTCACATTTCTGTCAACCAATCACACAGTTGGAATTCCTTAGCAACAGCCAATGACATTCATTTTATAGCGAAAAAATCACGTGTGAATTTTAATAAGTGATAAAATCACTTGTGGTTTTATCAATACAAATGGAGTACTGTCAAAACGGCTTATTTCACTCACAATGCTCGCAATTACTACACATTATTATTATTTTTTTGTTTCCTCTTCTTCTGAGTTGCCGCCAAATATATGGCAAAATGAATACAACTAAGACAGTAAATTACGAAACTATCCGATAACTGCGGAACTTACTAATAGCAAACTACATTGCAACAAATTTTGTTCGTGATATAGTCTTTTCAAATACAACGCGTGACCAAGATTTTTCTTTAATAAAATTGATTTGGATAATTTGCTCGTGCTTGTTGATCTTAAATAATTTCACTCGCCCTTCGGGCTCGTGAAACTATTATCTCAACAAGCACTTACAAATTATCCAAGTCAATTTTATCGATAAAACCTTGGTCACTTCTTATATTACTTATGAAAATACTTTTTTTACACAAAATTCATAATATTAACAGGTTTTATACAAAATGAAAAAGAAAAAAAACAATCTTGGCGTAGGAGAAAAACCGAGCAGCGGTCCCTGGGACCGCTCTGGCAGTCATCGTGTTAAAGGAAAATCGGAAATTAAGAAAATTAACAAGAACTTTATTAACCAGAATTAACAAAAGAAATCGTATTCGTGTTTCTTAAAATTATTACAATTTTTATATACTAATATATAAAAAATCGCTCTTATTCACTATCAGAATCAGATTCTCTGGTATTGTTGTTGTTGTTATTTGTATAAGGCAGGTTCTTGAAATATTCATGATACTGACTGGCGATGACAAGTTTATTGCGCAGAAATTGCAGATGATCATATTTTTTCTTAGTTAGCGGAATTGGTCTGCGATACAAAATTTTTAAACAGTCCGAATTCCTAGCATTCATAGCATTAATTTTTTTTCTGCCCTTTTCAATTAAATTAATTTTCTTGAATGGTTCAGTACAGCCGTATTTATATTTACAAAACAATATGTTTGGAAATTTTGAATTGCACTCGATCGACTTAATGTTAAGCCACCTTACTTTTTCATTTTCCTCATCTTTATCCCAGTTCATTGTAGTCTGCATTTGTAGCACTTTTAAGTCAAAAATATTCTCCTGGGATATTTCTTTTACAATATAGGGATGCTTTTTTCGAGCAGTCCTAACAAGAGTGTACCACTGATGAGGCAAATAAATAGGTATGTGTCTAGCTGCATTTTCAATAGTACTGTGAACTGAGTCACCCTCATTCTGAGTATGACCACGTTCCAAATAAGTATGTCGTATTATTATATTATATTTTTTTTGCCAAATAATTATACATTTAAAAAAGATATTTATTACGATTTTGGCCACCACAATTATCGGAGTAGAAGGAAAATTCAACCACTCCCTTCTCGACATGGTCGTGTATAAAATAACCCAGACAGCTCCCAATTTCAGATGAACCTCGTTTTGCGAGAACTTCATGCCACATGTAGCATATGCAATCTTTATTTCCTAAATTATACACAGTAAAATTGTACGTGCTTAACTTCAATTTATAATAGCATAAATTTACTTCAGATTTGGGAACAGGAAAAATTTGTGGTAAATCAAAAACAGCTGCACAGAATTTGCTGTCGCGAGTGGCTCTCTCTTTATCGAAATTCTTCGCATCTCTACTACCATTTTTGTCTAAAATATAAGTATCGTAATCTTCCTGCAGTGGTTGTTTTTGTTGAACATCAGCGGTATCATACTTATTGCAAATGTCGCACAAATCTTTTTTAGGGACGAAGAAGGAAAAGTTATATTCGGTATTGAAAATCTCTCTATACATACTTTGTGTAGCTACTTCAGTTACATTGTTTTCTTCACAATATTCTAGAAAAAGACTATACATTTTGGTAATATTAAGAGTGTGTGGTAAGTACAAACGCTTAGTCTTCTTTCTACAATAATGACTCTCAACTGTTTCGAAAGAATTAATATGTTCACGCACAAAACTTCCGCAACA
Source organism: Holotrichia oblita (assembly GCA_023690525.1). Taxonomy (NCBI): domain Eukaryota; kingdom Metazoa; phylum Arthropoda; class Insecta; order Coleoptera; family Scarabaeidae; genus Holotrichia; species Holotrichia oblita. Next base: position 45,948,348 of record CM043018.1, on the reverse strand, counting down.
AACACATAGAAATTATCTACTATTATTGAAAAGATTGTACAAACATTCATTAAATTTATACATTAGACAAGTTCTTTTACATTTAATTCCCATAACCTAAAATTTAAAATAAATCATGTAATATAATAACGCTGACTTGCCTTGAACGACTTCCGTATCGCGATTCCTTAATACAATCTTCAATATAGCACAACTTCTTTGATTGTACATTATTTAATCAAAAGCACACATAAAACTGTACGAAACTATTAACAACTTGGTCTACAGGTAAAGGACATAACAAGCCTAACTCCGCAATCTGCCATCTTTTAGCATGCGCCGCATGCGTATTTTTATAGTTTTATTAGTCCGAACTAGCTTATGTCCATAAAACAGTAAGACAAAATATTCTAAAAAAATGTAGGCTAGTTCTGCACTAAACGAATCAGCTTGGCGTGTTATAGGATAGTTTGATTTTGTTTATTAAAACGTAACCGTTAGTTTGGGACTTCCAATGCTCCTGCATCAAATGCAATGTGATAAAACGAACACGTAGCCTATAGAAACCAAATTCAGAAAAAATCTCACATAGGCTAGGTCTGCTCCAAGGGGACGAGATATACTTTGTTCTTTAAAAATGGTTTTCGGATAATTGGGGTTGACTTGAACAAAATAAAACAATCTCTAACTTGCGACTGACACTTTATTTGACTAAATGAAAAAAAAACCCTGTAAAGTTATTTGCAAGGGGACTATACTATTAATTTTCAAGATATTTATGTAATTATTTTGAGACAAACATAATATTTATAAAAAAATGAAGAAGAATACGTATACAGTGAGCTTAACATAACGCTGTACATACTCCAACCGACGTTGTTATGGAGAATATTCAATAGATGTGCATATTACAGGTGTATGGTATGTTACACGAAGTTACTGAATAATTTAAAATCGTACATTCTCAATTTAGTGAATGTTGTTATGTTTACTTACAGAAAAAAATAGTTTTTGAGCACAGTGAATAATTTAAAATTGTACATACGAAAAACACGCTAGTTTAATTTATTTTGTGTTTTAATTTATAATACATTTTAGTACATCTTAAATGTTTTTCAAAACACACCACATACATAACATACCTACATAATGACATTAAAATTTCTTCAAAAATTCTTAAAATAAAACATTAATTCTACGCAAGATGTTCAAAAATATTGCCATTAACAGCCAAACAGTAGCCTAATCTATTACAAAATTCATTTAAAACGTTGCTTATTTGTTGAGGGGTAATTTCCCGAGAAGCCCTCTGAATTCTATTTGTAAGCTCTTCAATGCTGCCTAGAGGAACATTGTTGTACACTGAGGATTTCGCCCTTCCCCAGTAAAAGAAATCCAACGGATTTATGTCTGGAGACCTTGCTGGCCAACTAGTTGGTCCCCCTCGTCCGATCCATCGATTAGGAAATCTTTCACTTAAAATTTGGATAACATTTCTCGAATAATGAGGCGGTGCGCCATCGCATTGGTACCAAATTTGCTCTAAATTTTGATCACTTAATGCTGGAATAATTCTATTCCGTAGTAATTGACAATATTTTTCTGCATTTAGGTTACCATCGATAAAAAATGGGCCTATAATACTATTATTAATAATTCCTGCCCAAACATTTACTTTTTCAGGATATTGCGTTCTGGTTACGTTGTAGAAATGTACATTTTTCTTCGACCAGTACCTACAGTTTTGACGATTAGGTTGCCCGTGTTTAGTAAATGTCGCCTCGTCAGTGAAGAGAATTCTTTTGAGTTGTCAGTATTTATTTTGTGAAATAAATTTTCGCAAAAGCGTATTCGTTCTTCATAATCATGTGGCCTTAATTCTTGATGCATTTGGAACTTAAATGACTTATACTTGTGCTTCTTCAAAATCTTTAAAACGGTCCCTTGGCTTATGCCCATTTCCGAAGCAATTTTTCTAGATGTCGCGCACTTGTCGTGTTCCACATAAGCCACAACATTTAATTCCAAATCTTCTGTTATTACTTGTAGATCGTTTTTTATTGTGGATAGTATTGATACAACCAGAAGTTTTCAATTTATTAATTGCATTTGCTATCGTTGAATGACTAGGAATAGGTCTATTTGGATACTGGACACTAAACAGAGCTGCAACTTCGCGTAACGATGATCCTTCTAAATACCACGTATAAAATTGAATTTGTTCCTCTGTTGTGTACATTGTGAATAATTAAAGGCTCTACAAACAAATTTAACGTTTTAATACTGACAGAAGTTACACAAATTATGTTTATGTAACTGACGTAATTATGGTTTTCAGAAAAAGTTAGCTGTAATTAATCTAAAGCATGTACAGCGTTGTATTAAGCTCACTGTATTTATAAATCTTTTTGCAGTTTTCGGTCAACTTAACCTCAGCGGTCATTTACACCCCGTCATTTACGGTACATTTTTTGCAAACATCATTTATAGTAAAAAATTAATTTAACAACAGCTACCTTTCCATTTTTTAACAAATAATAATTTTCACTAGGTTTAGTTGTATTGCTGATGTTAGATAACTTTGTGATCTATGGAAAGATTCGCTTCTTGTATTTATTAAGTAAATTGTTTTCTTAAAAAATCCTATTACAAAGTTGTACCACAGGAAATCTTGTTTGTTTTAGCTTGCGCTTTATTTTATACATAAAATTTTCAAAAGCAAAAGCACTAAAACGATCTAATATACCGTGAAGTCTTACTTCTTCTGGTAAGTGTAATAAATTATGCACGTTATAACTTAAATGTTCTGATCCATAAAAATATTCAACTTGTTATTAACTTTTTGACAAAATACTGAAGCAACTTTTCTGCATAATCAATTCTATCTACGCACTGGTCAACATCACAAAGTATTCGAATAGCGACAACCAAACAAAGAAAATGTTGATAAACTTCTTTCCGAAGAAAATCCTTCACAACAAAAGGCCTAAGGTATAACAAAACCAGACGAAATTCAGTGGCTTTCCATCTTTCAAATTCATGGAAACTTCTTGGTTTTCTTGCAAATTCATTGCTAACATGGTTAGATAGACTAAGGTAAATATTATCGAGTTTGTCAATGTCAGTTTTTTTCAAACGCACAGTAATATTTCCTCGTAACCAAAACGATAATAACCGTTTAACTACTCCCAAGCAAACTATGTGCATGTAGTCCAATGGCAGTTGTTCAATCATGTCTATGTCTAATTTTTCCAAGGATGTAGAGATACGATGATGAGTTACCACATATATTTTACATTATTCACTTACATAACAGTTGTGCTTTTATTGTGACATAGATTAGATGTAACAGTTACAAGTGTGTTTGCTGGGAATCACAGTTCAACATATCCAATTTGGTTTACAACAGAACACATCAACAACATTATGTACACTTAAAACTTCAGAAAGACTTCACAAAAAATACAAAAAGACTAATTCTAATGAAGATTTGCAATATTTCCGTAGTTTACGAACTACCAGAAAAAGAGACGCTATGTTATTGTACAGAAATTACATACTCAGGACGGAAACCCATCTTAAGGACAATCAAATTGTTTTGGTCCTTTATCCGAATGAAGAATAGAGGAGGCGGATTACTCAGCACTGAGCAGCAATGAGTCTGGTGATACATTCACATCACCTTCTACCATTGTTGAAGCGTTCCAAAATGTTTTCAGTTCCGTATATTCACCAGCAACATTACCAACAACATCATTACATCCTATTAACTCGGCTTTAATCCACATTGCATCAGTTACTGCGGCTGATGTTCTCCAAGCAATAACGAAACTAAAGGATTCAATCACTATGGGTGACGATAACATACCTAGCTTTTTAGTCAAGGACTGTTCTCGCATTTTATCCCAGCCCCTGTGTATTCTGTTCAATCTCTCACTGTCTACTCCTATTTTTCTGAATGCGTGGAAAACTGTGAGACTTACACCTATTCATAAAGGCAACACGTCTTTACTGGAGAACTACCGACCTATTGCAATTATCAATAATTTTGCTAAAGTTTTTGAGATCTGTTTATACAGGGTGGGTCACCACATTCGCCTCGGTTGATATACAAAAAACGGTAACACATATCTAAAATCTTTTCACTGGAGCATGTCTGTGTAGGTCCATTGGGAACACGTTCTAAAATTATTTTGAAATATACAGGGTGTCCCGAACGAAAGTTACACATCAAAATTTAAATGGAACACCATGTATATTATTGCATATTTCGATAACGCAGAGTAAATAAAGGCAAGTTACAGTTATATTCCCTATACCTAGATTCATAAGTTTCTGAGATATTTAACAATGTTTGAAAATGTAGATCAATATTTAGCATGGTTACCTACTGTACGTATTTAAGTTATGTGTTTTAAGTTGTATTATTTCATTAGCACAACCATTACAACTAATGCTAAAATAAAGATGCTTTGTAAAAATTATACAGGGTGATTAAAATCTTGCCTCTAAGGGCGTTTTCGCAAACTCAACCTGAGCGACCAGGGTTAGTTACCTTTTACATTTAAGTGTTCGGTAACTTAATCTAATCAAGTGACTCTTGTTCGTAAATATATAAACTTTTTCTTCTACAGGTGTTTGTGGGTTGACAACCTAGTTATCGTCGGTTGCAACCCTATTAGAAAGTAAGAGAAACAATGAAGTAATAAACATCTCTCATTAATCTGTTTGTTATGTATTCACATAAAGACAGTTTTCATTTTGTAAGAATTTATTAACTGATAAAATCTGAACAAATGTAGGAGCACATTATAGGTGCAACCACTAGACGTACGTCTCTTGTTAGGCACTGCTTATTGCACGGTTGCTTGCGGTACTGCGCATTCTTATGTCTATATACAACATTTTCCTCCCTTACAGAAAAAAGTTACAAATTTAATTTTGTAGGTGATTTCATTACTCTACCTGATCTAGTGGTTTGAGTAGTACCAGTGTTGTCTGTAATTTTTTAATTTAAATTAACTACTTCCCTTGTTTGTTTCTCTGGGGAATACATTTGGCTATCGTTAGGATTCGACTGCACTGGTGCTTCTATTACATCTACAACGATTTCAGGTTCTAAAACTTTTTCGGGTATTGGTACATTTATTTGTTCATTGATTGTCATATCTGAGTTAGGTTCTTCACATAAACGAATATCATTGGCATGAACAAGTTTAACATTATTGTTCATTTGCACAACATAGGTGACATGGCTAGTAGGTAAACAAAGTCACTCCTACGCCACTTTAAGCCCGCGCCGCGGGGCATGTTTTAACCGCTAATTATTATGAAGGTTGTTTTCGATAATTTCACTGTTAGGTATTTAAAGAATGCGAACAATTTTCTAAAAGTAGATATTTCTCAATGTTACAATACTGACGTAATATTTCAAGAACCCAATGGAATCTTTTAATTAATATATATTAGATGTGTGTCACAAGGAAAAGATCGTATATAATCGAATGCAAATAATGGTTCGCCCCGCCAAGGAATTTACTTCTATGTGCAAACTATTTTATTATCACCAAGGTTGTTTTGGAAAAATAAGTTTCTAATTACTTAATAAGCGAAAGAAAGTCTACCTTTCGTCATTAGCATGACAATTTTTCTAGAAAAAAAACAAGTTTCGACTGCCAACATGCGTGTTTGGGTAGCAACGTATGACTTATATGTAAATTTGTAATTTTGAAAATATAGATTTGACAATACATAAGTAATTACTGACGTAATAATTTTCGGAGTAAGTCCTAATTATAGAAGACGAATTTTTGACTGGATATTCATTAGTATTCGCTAAGTTATACTGACATACAAATCTTCCACCAACAACGATCTTTAAGGTGAATACATCATTTTGCTTTTTATTTAATTAATTTATTGAATACATAATATATTGCTTAATATAATATTCAATATTTTTTAATATTTGACGTGTTTTATTTTAGCATTCGCCAATTCTTTCCAACATACAAATCTTTGTCACTTCATATTTTGGTGAGTATTTTTATTTAGTGTTACATATTAAATATATTATTTAATCTTTTATATGTGTTTTAGTCGAAACCATTAAAATGAGTGGTGGACTACACTGCTTAATTCCAAAGAAATTCTATCTCATAGGTGTAAGAACGCAGACATTTTCATTTCTATGTGAAAACTGTTATTTCCCGTATTATATAGCTAACATCAACCGGGAAGTTGACAGCTTCTATGACGTTACTTCAAACCTTATATTGTTAAATGAACGTCACTCAAGACCTGCATGTATAGAAATTGAAGAACCACATTGTAAACACGTAACGTTGTATGTGACGTCTGCAAACGCACAATGAATAATATTTTGCATTGATATTCTAACCTCATTAGTAAGTATTTAGTAACATTTTTTCTATTGAAATTGTAAATTATGTACGTATAATAATAATGAATACAATGTAACATATATATTTTTGTTACCGTGGAACAATCAAATAAGTTTTTTGAAAAGGCTGTACAAATGAAGGAAGATGCCATCGCCCGGGAAAAACAGCTAATTGCTCAATCATCCTATTTTCTCAACATGAGCGGTTCCAAGTGGCTCACCGTCGGACTGAGTCCAGCTGCCGGGTATATTCCAATTGTACAAGTCAAATCCGTCAACGCTTGCATTTTCTTCACTATGGACGAGTGGGAAGAATTCTACAAAACCGAAGGCTGCAGTCCCAACCATCAGATGGAAGCCAGTTCTTATCGAGACATTCAAGTTATTCGTCTCACAAGTAGAAGGCAGCAAATCGTGCTATCAACGGAGACATATAATAACATATATCATCTTCAAGAATTAATCAATCAGAAAATTAGTGTATTAGCCAGTTCTGATTTTGTATCATTTTATAATCATGTTCTAAAATCTTGTACGAAAATGGATGGTGATTTATATTCTAATATTAAAATATTATTAGCTACTCACACTAGTTCACAGAACACCATGTATATGTTAGAAGTTTTGTATATAACTTATAATATTGTATCTATTGATTTTTAAATTATGAACTGTTGTTAAACACCTGACTAGGTTTTTACATGGTTTTTCTCTAGTCGCAGTGGAGTAACTGTGTATTTCTAATAAATTATTTTTATGAAATCTCATGTTTTTAATGGACATACAAATAAGAATAGTGTAGTATAGTATAGTATAAACGTAACAGAAACCATTTATACTCAGTATGAATGAGAAGAACATATTGCAGATATGCAGAAGTTGAAAACGCATACCTACTTATACTAACGGGAAAGTAAGTATAAAAGAGTTGCAATGGACGACAATCAGTGAACATTTCGAAAAAAAAATTGTTTTTATAAGAAAATATACTTAAATATTAAAAACAAGCATTCTGATTCATGTTAATTATATGCTATTTAGATTTTAAAGATGCTATTATGACTACAGTATATTATATTCTGTAGGATCAAATATATCGTGATACATATTGTTGCTGATCCTATTCGATTTCATCATCGAATTCAAAACAATACAATAAATTTTAGAACCGATACTAAGCAAACAACATAGAAAAAATATCTTTATAGAAAGAGCCGCTAGGGCTATCATTTAATATAATCGTTAAACAAATATGTAAAATATATAGTTTAATTTTGAAATTATGAATTGTTGTAATACCTCTGACTAGGTTTTACAAAGTTTTTCCCTAGTCCTCGAACAGAATTGTTGGGGTTTATGTATATATTTTTTAAAAATATATTTCTTTGTAAGAGCATATGTTTTCTTTACCCGCATACATTTTAAAAACAATAGTGAATAGGATTTCGCTCGAGCAGAAATGCCATTTAACACCCCATCAAAAAAGGGTTGCACTTAAACATTACCTTCCTTGCTACAAGCATTACAATACTTTGACGATGAATGATCACATCGATGCTCCACCACCATCCCCGAGAAATTGTTACGGTTGCAAGAAGCTTTGTCCATATATTTAATGTATATATATATATTTATTATATATAAATAAAATGCAAGTTATATAATATAATATTTTTCGTTTCATTTACAATTCTCATACATATAATTATATTTTATCTTTATTTACCCAACTTTTGTGAGTATTATTAAAACCAAGCCATTTAACGTATACTTACTAATACTAACATTATCACCAACTTTAATCGTATGTTTCTCCATAACTTTGGTGCTACTGTATATAGACAAAAGATGTTCTACTAACATCAAAATTACAACTTAGCACCCATTAAAGAATCCAACACATTAATATACACATTAATTTCTACATTACGTTTAATTTCTAATTTATTTTACTATGAAAAAGCAAGGAAAATAATTTAAAAATTAGCTAACTTGCACTCTTCATTTTTGAATGAAATCGATGCTCCACCACCATCCCCGACGGTTTAAAAAGTCCATATATTTAATGTATATATATATATTTATTATATATAAATAAAATGCAAGTTATATAATATAATATTTTTCGTTTCATTTACAATTCTCATACATATAATCATTTTATCTTTATTTACCCAACTTTTGTGAGTATTATTAAAACCAAGCCATTTAACGTATACTTACTAATACTAACATTATCACCAACTTTAATCGTATGTTTCTCCATAACTTTGGTGCTACTGTATATAGACAAAAGATGTTCTACTAACATCAAAATTACAACTTAGCACCCATTAAAGAATCCAACACATTAATATACAGTTATAATTTAATTTCTAACTTCTAACTGTTCTGAAATTGTGCGAAAAAGTCAACACGATACCTAATCGATACGATCGAACACCTTCTAAACAACTTCTGATCAATTTCTGGTCCACTTCTGAACAACTTCTGGTCCACTTCTGAACAACTTATGAGGAACTTCTAATCAACTTCTGCTCTACTTCTGATCAACTTCTCGTTCACTTCTGGTCTACTTCTGACCTATTTAAACATAGATTCAGCTGTAATAGATCAGTTGCTCGCGTTATTCTATGTAGTACAAACACAGCTTAGACCCCGAATCTCGCGCATTATATGAGGATGGAGCAAGTTGAATATGATACGGCATATGGATCGAAATATATTGATGGGAAATGTATGATGGGTGATAAAGAACTGGTTTCAAGCAAAGATGAAATATTTATAGGCGGGAAGACGTTTCCGAGGTCAGAGGGCCTACACGAATTAATATTTACTAGAAACCCCCAAAATGTTACATTATTGCACCAGAAAATCTATAAACATGTACTTGAATTATGTGGCGTTCACAGAAATAAACGAGGCTATGTGAATCACCAGGCTGATAAAGTTAAGTTTTCACGGATAATTAAACCACTGTTTAAAAATAAGACCAACACGAAGATAAAACTACCTAAGCCGCAAGTCGAGGAAGACACGCCGCGCCGACCGAATGGACTGCTGTAAATGATTTGCCGAAAATAAAACTGCCTAAGCCGCAAGTCGAGGAGGATACGCCAGTCAAATACGCCGATCAAATGGACAGATGTAGATATGTTGAGATTAGAGAACAATACGAATAAAAGAAACGCTATAATAGATGAATTACGGGGCGTCGCGTCAGTGTTATATACTAGAATACATTCATTTACGATATATAATTTATAATATAGGTACAATAAAGTAATACATACTACCTTTAATGTTTTTTAATTGTTTTTGATTACTCCGTTGATGTATAAAGTCGGACATAAAACTCTAAGGACTTTTATCAGGTATGGAACGGCTTTGATCAGGTATGGAGCGGCTTTGATCAGGTATTGATGGGCTTTGATCAGGTATTGAACGGCTTTGATCAGGTATTAGTTAGCGTGGTACAAAACACTCCGTTTACAGTACAAAACTTTACAAAATTGCTACAATAGAATAGCATAGTCGGAACTTTAAAATTCTGGCGAGATAGGCGGTCATATCCCTCTTTCCCTTCCCCAACTAAAACTGACTATATTTCTCAAACCAGTGTGGTACAAAACGTTTGGTACAAAACTAGTACAATACGATGGCATAAGTGAAAGTTTGAAATTCCGATATGGGGGAGGGGAAGGAGGGCACTAGCACTCTCCTTAAGATCGATTATATCTCAAAAACTAACGAGGTACAAAATCTTTGTTTTGTGGTACAAACCGGTACAAAACTAATACAATACGATGGCATAAGTGAAATATTGAAATTCCGATATGGAAGCGGGGGAGACGGGAGGGGACTAGCACACTACTTAGGATCGATTATATCCCAAAAATTAACGAGGTATAAAATGCTTGCTTTGTGGTACAAAACGGTACAAAACTAGTACAATACGATGGCATAAGTGAAATTTTGAAATTCCGATATTGGGGAGCTGGCACTCTACTTAAGATCGATTATATCTCAAAAATTAACGAGGTACAAAATGTTTGCTTTGTGGTACAAAACGGTACAAAACTAGTACAATACGATGGCATAAGTGAAATTTTGAAATTCCGATATGGGGGGACTAACACTCGACTTAAGATCGATTATATCTCAAAAACTAACGAGGTACAAAATGTTTGCTTTGTGGTACAAAACGGTACAAAACTAGTACAATACGATGGCATAAGTAAAATTTTGAAATTCCGTGCAAAGGGAAAGACGATTCATCGGTAAATATTATATTTTGTAAAAAATTCTCATCGTTATGACATTTTTCCATTACCCTTTCACAAAACTGCATACGTTGAAAACAATCCTCTGGAAATATTTCGTTAAGTTTTTGTATTTTATAAGAGAGATACTTGTTTTTTTTTTTAATTTGCGTACAGTGCTGGAACTAGTATAGTATATATTTGAAAGTACCAGTGGTGTACAAATTTTTATACAATATTACATATAATAATAATAATTGCAGTCACAATACATATAAAATGTGTATACGGTACATAAACAAATAAAAGCAAACAAATAAAAGCAACACACAAACAGTCACCCAGTCTCACCGCTCGGAGCTGCACCAACGTCAAAAAACTCATCCAGTGAATAAAAGACCTGACCCGCCAAAATTTTTTTTAAAACTATCCTGAACTTAGCAAGCGAATCATATTTTCCTGTAATTGGAAGAGAGTTGTATATTTTTATGCTCTCTATATGCGAGTTATAATATTTACTAGATTTCGGAAATTCATAACGAATGTGATTCGGATTCCTCGTGGAGTAATTATGTGCGACGGCATTACTTTGGAATCTATTGAAATTATTATATATATATATGTATATAAGGCTGCTTGTAATATATAGAGATTATAAACCGTTGGTATACCCAACTCTAAGAAAGAAGTTCTACATGTTTGCGTGGGCAATAAATCTTTAATAATTCGAATAGCCTTCTTTTGCAACAGTAAAATTGGTTTCAGATTTTTATTGGAACCCCATAGGATTAAACCTTGATTTAAATGTGAATTGAAATCGGCAAAGTATATCATTCTAAGAGTCGCGATGTCACAGGAATTTTTCATTTTTCTTAATATGTATAGACTTTTATTTAATTTGGATGTAACACCATTAATATGCGAATCCCAGTTTAATTTATTGTTAATTGTTAATCCAAGTAATTTACATTCCAATGCAGTGTCGAAGGCTATGTCCCCTATTTCTATTGACTCACCCGTATCTTCCTCCCCAAAGGTCAATATTTTTGTCTTTTCGACGTTAAGTATTAATTTGTTTATAGACAGCCAGTAAACCAGTTCGTTTAATGTTTTTTTAATATTAACAAGGAGATTATTATGATTATCTCCGGTAATAACGATTGTCGTGTCGTCCGCGTGTAGTGTTATATTCCCGGATACGTACGACGGAAGATCGGTAATATACGTAAGAAACAGCAGCGGCCCTAAAATCGAGCCCTGAGGTACTCCTACACCATTGTCAATAACCGCAGATTGATGTGATCGTACAAATTGATCAGTGTGTAAATGTTTTATTTCAACAAATTGCACCCACCGGTCTAACTATGACTCCAATAGATCACTTGCTATTCCTCTTACGCCAAATCTGTGAAGCTTGTTCATTAGAACACTGTGATAGTACCAACAGTCTCCGAAATTTGTTTGCTGGACTGCCTGGAATTCGCCTCCACAGAAGCACAAATCATGGTATCACCTACATCGTTAATATTATTTACATTATTTATCTTTTTATGTTGTCTAGGTACTAGACAGCCATATTTTTCAAAATTATTAATTATGCGATGTATTGTATCAAGAGAGGGACGATCACCGTAGTTTCCAGCAAACATTTCCGAAATATGACGTACAGTGTGTCCTATGTGATACAATTTCATTACATACTTTTTCTCTTCTAATGTATAAACATCCATTGTTTAATATTATGAATTTATATGAGAATGAGCTGCGAGAATAATGCAATCGTGAAAAATGCAAGAAAGCGCTAGCTAATACCATAACGAGCAGCATTAACCTATTACTTCTCGATTAAGAGTATACTGAACCAGCGAAGCTACGTCCCGTCCCGCAAGTAAATAGTCAGCAGTCCCCTTCTTAAATTTGCCGCAATTGGCCGAGTTATTCCGAAGTATAGTGTACGTGTGAGTTTGCGTATGTATAGTGTTCGTAGTTGCCTCGAACAATCCTGTATATGTTGATATGGAGAAATAATTCCAAAAAATGTAATGTAAATACATCCGTTGAGATGTGCTTTCTATACGAATTTTTCTACATTTTTACTTATTGCGTAAGTAATAACTTTTCTTTTCGTCCTTCCGATTCACCCTCTATAGTTTGTTTTGATTCATGTTTCGTATATCTTTTACAATTAATCTAGTTATTACATACATGTACATATGTATGTATGTGTGTATATAAAAGTAAAAAATACTTTCCATTACAAATGTAACAGATATGAAACATGTAAATAATACAATATAATGGAGATATATGTAATTGGAAAACGTGAACACAATAAAACATCCTACAAACTAAAATTCAGTAAAGATTTTAAACTCTAATACGATAACAGATGCGACGTAAATCTGTTTGTGTAAGCGTCTCGATTGTATTCATTGTATTTCAATACTTCTATTTATTCGACTAGAAGGTTCATTGTTGCTTACATCCTATCAGTCTGTTAGAGTCGAGTTGCAGTGAAAATATTCTCAATTTTAAATTCCGCCATAGTACAATCTTCATCTAATGTGATATTATGAAAAGCGTCTTTTAAGTCCAGTTTACTGAACAATTTTTTTCCTCGCATGGCATTTATTTGGTCGACAATAGACGGAATAGGAAAACGATCTTTTATCGCGACTTTATTAAGATCCCTAAAGTGGACACACAAACGTTTTTGCCCGTTTTTACTAACCAAGACTATTGGGGACGAATACGGAGAACAACTCTTTTTTTATTATCCCGCGCTTCAATAAGTCATTAACAATTTCATTTACTCTCTGTTCATCACTATACGACAGTCTCCGCAGTCGATAAAAAAAGTTAGGATGATCAGCATTTAATCTAATATTAGCGCTAAAATCTGTTTTTGGTCTATCGTTACGTACAGGCTCAACATAACTGGTTTTAAACTTGTTTAGATATTCTAATTTTTGTTTAGGAGTAACCTGTCCAAGACTTAAGTCTTCATATTTATCAATATCTACATCAATTAATATCAACTCATCATCAATTTCAACAGCAGGCGCAATACAAATATTGTCAGCATAAAACTTAATACTAATTAAGGGATTCGATATGAAATCTCTTCCCAATAGGCATGCATAGCTCATAGATGAATTACTCACTACGTAAAATGCAATTGGTATTACAACATTTTTGACTGTAACTTTGTGTGAAAATAAACCTGTTATATTCAACACAGAATGATTAATACTATAATGCTCCTTGATTAGGGATATTCCACTTTTCGAGTCTATGACAGCTTGCAATTTCACCTCATCTTCATCATCAAGATCCAAATGAATATCGTAGCAGTAGGCTGGGGCAAAAGGACATCTTTCCACCAGTAACGTAGCACTGTTTGTCGCTGAGGCTGGCTTCATCTTGGGACATTCACTTTTCCGATGACCCTCCTGTTTGCAGTTGAAGCAGGTGGTCCTCTTCGCTTCTGTGCAGCTACGGGATAGGTGCCCACGCTGTCCACAATTATAACATCTAGGAGTAAATGTTTCACTCGCTGCTGCTGGACTCTCGTCGTTTCGGCTCCTATACCTCTCATTCTTCGTCTTAAGGTAATCGGTGTGTTTGATTGTATCACTTCTGGTAGCTCCATATAAACGTTCACTTCTCTTGGTTTCCAACGCCTGGTACTCATGTATTTTATGTAGCAAATCTTGAATCGAAGATATATTAAGAGGGAAAATAGCATCGCATAATGATTTGGACCGAAGACCTACTCTCTTCTTTAATCTCGCTTATTTCCATTTGTAGGTCAGAACACAACTTGACCTTCTCGTGAAAGTAATTATCCCAACTCTCATTCTTTCGTTGCGAGCGTTCTTTCATTTTTTGCCATCGTTTCGATTGGGTTTCCTTTACCACAAACATCTGCTTAAACCGTGATGAAAAATCATCCCACGTGTTAAGATATTCAACATTAGGTAAGTACCATTGCTTTACTCCATCCACTAACTGTGTGCGAGCTGTTTCTAGCAACTTTCTTTCTTCTGCAAAGCATTTGGTTTGACTTAACCTGACAAGTGTGTTCATTGCTTGGCATAATTCATCTGGCTGTAATGAGCCAAAATTGCGAGCTGTTTTTAACTTTCAATTTTTTATAAATCTAATACAATATGCCATAAGCCGTTGTAATCTTTTAAGATTGGAATAATTTTCTAATTGTATCATACGTTGAACTGTTGTTGATACAAAAATAACCGGAGTCCTGTTTAATTCTGGAATCTCTCCATTGAATTCAGGAAATGAATCTGGCCATTCTTGTTTGTCGCTCTGAAGCCAGTCTGGTCCCAGCGACCAACGTTGACGAGTAATCAGCTCCTTTGGATTAACACCACGCGATAACAAATCTGCGGGATTTTGCTTGGTTGATATATGATGCCATTCATGTGGTTGTGTCAAGCGTTGAATTTGTGAGACTTTGTTTCCCACAAATGTCTGTAGTAAATTTGAATGTGTTTTAATCCAATGCACATTGCATTGGATTAAAACACATTGAATCTGTCCAAAATTAGGATCTATCAATACTTTCTTTGAATGATGCCTTTACCTTAGCTGCTAATTGTGCCAGTATTAGAGCACCGCACAACTCCAGTCTGGGTATAGTTTGGATTTTCACTGGTGCTACTCTTGATTTACTATACAACAACCGTACATGTAGTCGTCCATCTTTGCTAGTCGTTCGTACATAGATACACGCACTATATGCCTCCTGAAAAGCATCTGAGAACCCATGGATCTCCATGCTATCTATGTCCCCATCACTAATATATCTTAGTATTCGCAGTTGATTCAAAACTGTTAACTGTTTTCCAAACGTCTCCCAATTTATATGAATGTCAGTTGGCAAGGATTCATCCCATGACACTTTGTTTAGCCATATTGTAAAATAATCTTTGCCTTGATTATACACGGACCCAATAACTCGAGTGGATCAAATACCTGGGCTATATCTCAAAGTATGGTTCTTTTAGATATGGCCCCATTGTGAGGTGAACTTATTTTTAAAAATAACTTTTTGATATACATGACCAATATAAACCTAATGTCTGCGTATTCGAGATTATTGCCAAAGTTTTGAACTTGCAATCTTGATGTATTTGATATGATAGTTTGTAACAAATGTTCACTCTTTGATCCCCATTTATGTAATTCATATCCTGCCGACTTCAATATCCTGATAAGGTCATTTAGATTTTGTTCTAACGTTTCTAAAGATTCACCGCCTGTGATCAAATCGTTTACATAGAAACTTGAATCAATAATCTCCGATGCTTTTGGAAACTGAACTCGATTTTCAATTGCCAATTGTTTAAGACAACAAGGCTAAGTATGGCGCACTTGTGGTGCCATATGTGACCGTATTCAACATGTAACTTCCGACTGACTCATCCACTGATGATCTCCATAGAATCTTTTGCAAGTGACGTTGATCTGGACTGATCCAAATTTGCCTATACATTATTTGTATGTCAGCGCATATTGCATATTTGTGTTTGCGAAATCTTAAAGTAATTGAAAGTAAGTCCCCTTGTATTGTAGGGCTTGCAAATTGAAGATCGATTAATGAGAATCGACTATCTGATGAAGCAACCCTATCAAACACCACATGCAATTTCGTAGTTGAACTATTTTCATTGATTACCCCATGATGTGGAAGACAATAAGAATGTTTATTTTCGTTGTTATCATCGACCAAGGTCATATGGTTTAATTGCTCGTATTTATTCATAAATGTAACATACTGATTTTTAAATTCTGATTTTGATCTAAATTTATTTTCTAATGTATGCAATCTTTGTAACGCACTTTCCCGAGTGTCCCGTAACTTTGATGGAGATTCTTTTAAAGGAATCGATACTATAAATTTCCCATCGTCATGGCGCTTTACTGTATTTTTGAATATATTTTCGCATTTAATATATTCTGATGGCAATACTCTATCTGAAATATTCTCTTCTATATTCCAAAACCTTTCCAACTGTTGTTGGATGTCAATACTTTTTGTAAAGTTGCAATATGAATTTGTGTTAAAGTGACTTTTAAATGAACCCGTCACTATCCAGCCAAAGCGAGTTTTTTGTAGCATTAAATCGTTTGATATTTTATGTTGCCCAATACATAATAATTTCCAAAATATTCTTGCCCCAAGTAGAATGTCTATTTCTCCTGATTCATTGAAATTTGGATCAGCTAATCTAATATGTGGTGAGTAGGTAAACTGTGTGCCTACGAGAACAGTCACTCGACGTGGACATCCTGTATAAGCCAGGCACTATATACGACCACCCGATGACTCATCACTCGTCCGTGGACACGCTGTATAATGCACGCACTAGAGGTGTGTCCATTGCTCGCGAGATGGCGCTGCTGACCTCCGTTAGATACTAGATGACGCTCGAGGCCCTCTTAGGCCCCCGAAGAGAGTGCCTCCTGGAAAGAAGGATCCCTTCGGCGCCCGAGGAGAAGAACCCTTCGGCCCCTGAGGAGAAGGCCCCATTACGCCCCGAAGGAGAAGGCCCCTTGTGAGAAGGCCCCCTGGTGACGTAAGCGCCATAGCAGGTGTCCGGGATGACGCAATCGCAAAATCGGAATTCTTAGAATTTGTGCACCTGTGTAAACATCTGGGAATAATGCATTCGGAAGTACAGCATTCTTAAACTGCAGTTGAAGAACAAGTTTAGAATTGGAAGAAATGTAAACACTCTTAATAGATTTCGCATTCAACAACAGTTAACAGACGTATCGGAGCTAATTGAAAAGCACATAATCCATTTGAAAGACCTTAGGAGAGCTATAGATATATATGAAGTAACCAAAAAATTGCAAATAATTAGAATTAACAATGGAAAAAGAGATCCAAGAAATACTTGAAACTGGTTCACTTTGAGGTACACAACAATCAACAATTTCTATGATACCTATATGTATTATTGAAAAATACGTTACACCAATGTCTCTACATGAAAATTGGCTCAAGATCCTCCAACAGATGAGGAATAGGCTACGACAACTGCTACCCTGTTTTCAACATTATAATAATCAGTATGACTTTTTTGACGGAGTTCCGCCTTTTATATTTAAATGTCCAGTTTGTAATATACATTAATGAATGCATATTCTAATTATATCATCTTAATCAAAATAAAGATTGTGGAACATAAGAGAGCGTTGTTTATGAACCTTATCTGAATTACAAAATAAATAACTAAGAAGTATTTGATGATAAGTGCAATACAGAGATCGACATGTAATGCAGATAGCTACCTGTCGAATACGCAAGGTTTTTATAATTAGCTTAAGGAATAATTGTTCCATATTTGTAAAAGCAGATTGTATTTTATTTAATACACAAATAAAACAAAAATAATAGTAATACGTTGTTTTTATTTATATAACAAGTAGTACAATAAGATATTAATTTACAAAACGTCCTTTTTTGATATCCAGCTATTTTGTGTAGTTGGGAAACCAAGCCATTTCACATATATTTTGTTTCCTTTACGTTTCAAAACTTTTTCTACTAGGTAAATGTCGGAATATTTTGTTCTCTGTAATTCTTCCTGATAAAAGCCTCCTAGAATTGGTTTGCCCTCCATATCTTCAAGCGTGTACGTTGCGGGATTTGTAATATTAGCTTTAGTAATTTTAAATAGTTCAGTGGTCCAATTGGGCAAATAACCTTTTTCAAAAATAGACTTATATTTACTTATACGTACAACTTCACCCACTTTAAATTTCCGGGAACCTTCAAATTTAATGTTATTATAAACACTAGCTAACAGACGGTGTTCGTTCATACGCGTGACATTGACCGTCGCAGTGTGTATTGCCCGATGTTTTGTATTATTATACTTATCAATTAATGCAGATAGCATATCGCTCTATTTATAGTTTCCTTGCAAGCTAAACTGTTTATATAATTTCTCCTTTAATATCCGTATAACTCTTTCGACTATTGAAGCCTTTTTTGTACTGTACGTATGTTATATTTTTTCATTAGTGCTTTGAAATGTGCATTGCAAAATTCCGTTCCCAAATCTGTTTGCAAATTAGTAGGCTTTCGAGAACCCAGCAAAATTTTTTGCATTGCTTCTGTAATCTCAGAAGAGGATTTATTTTTAACGGGCAACGCCCACGCAAATTTGGAAAAGCAGTGTATAGCAACCAAAATGTATTTGTAAACGCGATTTTCTCGATTAAAGTTTGAGAATTCTGCCAAATCTGCCTGCCATAAATCGTCCAGTCCTTTAATAATAACGCGTCGTCTAGGGAAATTTCGTCTAGCCGGTTTATGTAACTCATTGACAACGTCCGGTTTACTCATACTAATCCCAACTCCAAGATTAGCGCAAGAGCTGTTATGAAAAGAATAAGCAGACTGAGAATCAAATTTACAACGCAAATAACTGGAATAGATTTGTCTTTTGGACACATCTTTCCTCTTTCGATTTTAAATACATATTAGTCTGGAGGTATGCTATGATGTATTAATGTAAGATATTGAAGATGTTGCAGTTAAGTTTTAACTTCGCTGTGTAGACTGTTAACGTTTGCTTCTAAATTTATTAAACGAGTTTCCAAATGCGTTTTCACTTGTTTTAATTCTTCTGTGTTAGCTTGAAGCAGTATGTTGACTTCTTTTCGTACAGACGCCGTAGTAACATTCAATTTGTTCGCAGTGTCATCAAGTCTCTGGTTCGTCTCAGTTTTTAATTTGTTCAGAGCATCCTCCATCTGTTGAATTGACTGACCTAATTGATTGTCTACATGTTGTCTAACAGCGATGAGCGCATTATCCATACGCTTAATTACTATATCTTCTGTAGAAACAAGCTCATTTGCCATGTACTCTTTCATATCTTTAAATATTTGGTCAGCATACATAATATATTTTTTATTAACAGCATCGTACGCAAACTCTGGATCTCCCAAGAGACGTATGCGTTTTCCATACATACATCATCACATGGTTGATCGGTGTTCCTAACCCTTGAGATGTTGCTACCGCGGTTCGATAACGTGCGAACTTGTCAGTACTCATTATGTAAATGTATATCATAACTTCGATGAGTATATATTTATTCAATCACACCGGCCTCTTTCAATTCTTCAATTATAGACATTATTTCGTTGTTGTGGCTTGTGTTTCCCGCGTTTTGAGAAGCGATTAGTAGCCTAAGTCGTTCAACTAATTCGTTAATATCATTCCAATATACATACTGATATGGAGTTTTCACATCTGCAACTAAATTTCCTCCCGTACTCCATCCCCCGTATTTATCGAGTATAGGTTTGATTATAGATTTCCATTTATAGGTATTTGTGTCCTTTAGTTGTTCTGTTCGATTATTGTTGCGTTTATGGATGCTGGTTTGTTGTATAATATCATAGTAAGTTGAAGCATCTTTTTCCGTGTATGTACGAGGTTCTGATTTGTATATCAACTCATAAAGTCCAGGTGTACCTTTATAGATTTTCGTACCAATAACAATATCATCTCCTTTAAAATCTAGTTTTGCCGAACCTAATTTCAAGTTGTTTGGCTTTGGATCAAACCTTATACCATATCCAATATCATAATTGGTGGAATTTGCACCAACTAAATACCCATAATTATAGTTTTTAGGTAGCGCATTGAGAGATCCAAACAAATCATTAACCAGTTCTGGTTTTTCATTTATCATTTTCAAGTGGGATTCACGAAATTCCTTAATGATGTCACGGTAGGGTCTTTCATCTTCAAACTCATTCACCTGAGGTGTGTTTTCGTATAGAGAAGGGAGTAATGGCTGTTTTTCTTCTTCATCTTCTTTGAAGGCGTTTGTTGGTTGAATGGTTTTAATTGCGCTACTTAATTCTCGTATTGGTGCCCTAATAGATCGGCTCTCAGTTTTGAGTGTACTTTCAAGTCTTTTTAAAGGAGATCTTATAGCATGTGCCTCAGAGTTAATATTCGCAACCAGTTCCTGCATAGGCTTCGTTATTAGTTTATAAATTCTTTTAAATAGTTCGTCTTCGGCAGCGCGACCTAACTTCAGTTGCAAGTGTTTCTTTCGAATTGCTTTACAATATCAAATTTCAACTCACTCTCTCGCGTAGTTTTCATTATAATAGCAAGTTGGGTGTTCCCAAAACCAGGTCAGGAGCAGGTAAGCTGTGTTTAAAAGCAGGTAACCTGTTGTAACAAACTGTTACCTAAGAAGAAACAAATTTCAGTTTTACAATTACGTTTATTTAATTAGTAGAAATTTTAAGTTTTATTTTCCGAGTTAAAATCATTATTTTTGCACATACCTGTATATTCATATGTTCACGACTTTTGGAAGAGAGTGTATAATTTGTGAAGCGTTCCGCGCAAGCTCTACGACATGGAGAGGGTATCCCCGCGGCGAAGAGAGGGGACACTTTATACACACGTCTGAAGTTGGCCGTAAGATTATCATCCGAAGTACCGTGGAGACTTCTACCGCCAACTAACAGAAGGCTTAGCCGGGGTGAAAGAAGGTTCACTCAAACCCTGGACACCGTAAGACACCAAAAGAGGTTGAGAACATCGTCACACGGTTTCCAAAAGCAGGTAAGCAGGTAGACAATTTTTAATATTTTATTATTTGTTACAATATGTATGTACAGTTTATTGGAACATTTCTTTGTGTAAATGTGTCTGTTATTTATCCGTTAAAATGTCTGACACTGAAGAGTACGTAAATCTGCCTAAAACTCCTGTTTCGTGGATTTATTCCTTGCCTAAGAAAAAGCTAATTAGAATTTTAGAAGGATTAGACCAAGGTACGACCGGTACTGTTGACGAACTTCGAAAACGGCTCAGCACGTTCCTTAAAGCTCGACCACTGCAGACATCCCGTTCATCGTCACCGACGCCGCCCGTAATGAATTCCGTTGATCCAACCATGTCTCTGTGCGAGAAGGTGAGGAAATGGAGCCTGAACTATGATGGAATTGACGATGGTACGTCTTTCCTGGAAAGAATCAGAGAGCTACAAGATTGCTACGATTTAGAAGGTAAAGACTTGCTAAAAACTTTACCTATATTGTTCCGAGGAATTGCACTTTTGTGGTACGGGAACAACAAAGCCGATTGGACGACTTGGGACGATTTCCTGAGTGATTTTAAAATCCAGTATTTGCCGCCCCGATATGATTACCAGGTGGAAGAAAAGATCCGAGCCCGTCATCAGCGTCCGAGTAAGGCCTTCAAGGATTACCTAACCGCAATATTGACGCTGATCCGACGTGGTAAACCGATGGACGACGCTAGCAGGTTGCAGCATGTCTACAGTAATATGCGGCCGGAGTACAAGCTGTGTGCCCGGCGAAGCGCAGTAACTACGCTAAAAGAACTTGCAGCTTTAGCTGCCGAGTACGAGCGTATCCAGAAGAAACAAGAGCCGTTTTCCGGCAAGGCGTCGACGTCCACCAGCCGCGAAAGAGCCGTACGACGCCAGGACACGAGCAGCAGTACTGCCGATGAAGGACGAACCCAACGGGGAGGTGTGGATGTACAAGCATCTAGAGAAGCCTCGCAAACATCCTCTGGGATTGGAAGTCAGCCGAAGAAGTTATCCAAGCTCGAAAGAAGGTGTTGGCGCTGCAGCCAAGAAGGCCATGTCCGCCGGAACTGACGGAATAGGTTTGTTCTGTTCTGTTCTGTTCTGTTCTAGATGTGGTCTTTTGAACGTCGTCAGTAAAGATTGTAAGTGCCAGGGAAACGCCAGTCCGAGCGGCTCCACGGGCCGAGTCGTTCAATGAAGACCGCTGTGCTGTCCCAACGCCCCGACAATAGAATCTCGATGACGGTTAATGTAGCAGGGATGGATGTCCACGCGCTTGTAGATACCGGAGCAACGTCATCCTGTATCAGTCGAAGCCTCTTTTATAAATTACCGGTATACAATCCATAGCACGGTCTAGGACAAGGATAACTTTGGCGAATGGTAGCATCGTGGAATCGCGAACGCGTGTGAGCACTCCAATTGCGACCAGCCAATCTACCATAGTTATCCCATTTGTTGTGATGCCGCGTACACGTACGGCATGATCCTGGGGATGGATGCCCTGAAACAGATGGAGGTTGTCATTGACATTTTCAAGCACGAGATAAGATGCATCCCTAACAGAAATGTGTTACCTGCCCCAAATGTAGAATCCGTCGCTACCTTGACGTCTGAAGATTACCAGCTCCGATTGAATCAGATGTTGCAAGCTGAGATGGCCAAGTTCTCACAAGTAAGAGATCGCACCAGCAGGGTGGAGTATCTTATCCGGCTCAAGCCGGATACCGCGCCGACTAAGCAGCGATACTACCTGTGCAATCCTAGGAAGCAGAAGCTCAGTGACGGCGAACTGGACAAGATGCTGGAGGATGACGTAATTGAGCCAAGCCACAGTCTATGGAGTTCACCTGTTGTCCTGATACAGAAGAAGACCGGCGACTATCGTTTCTGCATTGACTTCCGTAAGGTTAACTCAGTTACCGTTAAAGATTCATATCCGCTGCCTTACATTTCCGGTATCCTGGACAAGCTCAGGGGTAGCCAGTGTTTATCCACATTAGACTTGAAGCATGGCTATTGGCAGGTCCCACTAGCCACAGAAAGCCGACCGATCACAGCCTTTACGGTGCCAGTCATAGGACTGTACCAGTTCAAGGTGCTCCCATTCGGACTACATTCAGCAGGAGCAATGTTCCAACGTTTCCTAGATAGCCTCATCGGGCCGGAAATGGTAGACATCGCGTTAGTGTACCTGGACGATGTCATCATATTAGGGAAAACCTTTGAAGAGCATCTGAACAACTTACGGATCGTCTTTAACAGGTTGCAGGAAGCAGGCCTCCAGTTGCAGCCTGGGAAGTGCCAGTTCGCCCAACGGTCCATCAAGTATCTGGGACATGTCGTGTCTGCTGAAGGCGTCCAAACCGATCCCGAAAAGATAGCCGCCATCAGTCGAATATCTCCACCGAAGACAGCCAGAGAAGTTCGCAGTTTCCTGGGAACCGCTTCGTGGTACCGACGATTTGTGCCGAATTTTTCAGAGCTGACGGCACCCTTAGCACAGCTAGTGCGGAAGAGCCAGAAGTGGTCATGGGGTCCTGAGCAGGAAGCTGCTTTCCATGCCGTCAAGAAGGCGCTGAAAGAAAGTTCGGTATTAATATGTCCTGATTTTTCTAAGCCTTTTCAGTTACACACCGATGCCAGCGAGCAGGACCTAAGTGCCGTCCTCATTCGGGAAATTGATGGGATGGAGCGTGCCGTTTCTTACGCCAGTAGGACATTGCATCCAGCCGAGACCAAGTATTCTACGACAGAGAAGGAATGTTTAGTCGTCGTCTGGGCCATACACAAATACAGATATTACCTTGAGGGATACACATTCAAAGTGGTCACTGATCATCAGTGTCTGAGGTGGCTCAACGATCTCAAGAATCCGTCCGGAAGGCTCAGCCGATGGGCCGTCGACCTGCAGCAGTTCGACTTCTCAGTTCAATACCGCAGTGGGAACATGAACAATCTTGCTGACAGTCTTTCCAGAAACCCGCTTTCCTGTGTGGCCGGAAACGAGGAAATTTTTGCCATGCTGCACGGAAGCACGTGCCCCTGGTATAATAAAATTTTTAAGTTAGTTACAGAAAATCCTAGCCAACATCCGGAATACCTGATCCGTAATGAAGTCTTATACAAGAATTTTCCCGAAGCTTCATGGAAGTTGTGCGTACTAAAGGATGAAAGACCCAGGATTCTGCGGGAGGTTCACGATGTCCCGAAAGCCGGACATTTAGGGATTACGAAGAGCATCGCCCGAGCCGCAGATCATTACTATTGGCCTGGTATGTTCCAAGAAGTGCGGAACTACGTCTGGAAGTGTGAGTCCTGCGCAAAGCATAAGTTTGATCAAAGGAAGCTGTTCGGCCAGATGTTGTACTCACCTGTAGACCTACCATGGGAGCAAGTTTCAGTGGATCTGATTGGCCCATTTCCACGATGCCGTAAAGGTTTCACTTTTCTTCTAGTATTGCAGGACAGATTTACGAAGTGGACTGAATGCCAAGCGCTTCACCAAGCCACCGCAAAAGCAATCGTGCAAGTAGTCAAGGAAAAAGTTGTTTACCGTTTCTGAGCACCGAAAAGGCTGATTTGTGATAATGGTCCGCAATTCACCAGCAAGTTATTCAAAGATGCGGCCGAAGATTTGGGAAGCGAGATCCGATTCACAGTACCGTATTCTCCCCAGCAAAATCCAGTAGAGCGAACCAACCGAGTGATAGGACCCATGTTGGCGCAGTATATTGAGGGCAATCAACAGGCCTGGGATGTTCACCTAACACAGTTTATGTTTGCCATAAACACGGCGAAACATGAGACCACCGGCTTTTCCCCGGCCTTCCTGAATTTTGGGCGACAGTTGATTCCACCGAAATCCTTGTGGAGAGGTCAGGGATCCGGAGGACAGTCCAGGGATCGAAGCGCCTAACCTAATCCCGGAGTTGGAAAAGCTGAAGGACTTCTACCAGATTACCAGAACCAAGTTGTCCGAAGGTTTCCAGCGGCAGAGTCACCAGTACAACCTGCGAAGGCGACCGTTCCGTCCGCAGGTGGGCCAGTATATGTACAAGAAGGAGCACGTCTTTTCCAATGCAGCCCGGAACTTCTCCGCTAAGTTGGCTCCGAAGTACACTGGCCAATGTAGGGTCGTTAAGGTACTATCACCCACCGTTGTAGTGTTACAGGTCTAGCAAAACGGATCGTGTCCATGTAAAGGACCTGAAGCCAGCTCCAGACATAGCCAGCAGCATTCTGCCAGCAGCCAGCCACAGCACTCCCACCACCGAGGCCAAACGTCTACAGCAGCACCTAGCTGCGCGCGCTGCTTCTCCCCACCCTCAACTCAGGATAGCAGGGGAGTACCGAATATAAAGGTCCACATCACCAGCCGGAACCGTCAACTCGAGTTTCTGATGGAACTGGCGCAGTCTATCTTCGGACCATGAACTGTCCGACGCCTAGAAGTCTCAGGATCGTCACCTGGAACGCCCAAGGAATCACGAACAAGAAACTCGAGTTTACTCGGTTTCTCGTGAATTTCCGGATCGACAGCGCACTGGTCTGCGAGACCTGGCTGAAGGCCGAGATGAAATTCAAGATAGCGAACTACTACGTCTATCGAACTGACAGAACCAGAACCAGAGGAGGTGGTACCGCCGTCCTAGTAAAGAGGAGCCTCAGGCATTCGGAGTTCTGCCTACCGGACAACAGTCTGGAGGTGAGCGCCATTGCTATGAAGAGAGCTGACAATATGGTGCTGTTCGTAGCATGCTACAACCCACCTAGCCAAGCGTTCAGGCCCCTCTATATAAGGAGAATCGCGGAACCAGCCGATCACGCGTTCATATCGGGAGACCTGAACAGTAAACACTGCTAATGGCACTCCAGGTTGAACAACGTGAACGGAAACCAACTGCGAAACTGGCTCGACCTGGAAGACGAGTTCGACGTCGCTGCCCCGAGCGAGCCCACTCACCATAGCACCACAGGGCGCTGCGACCCGGACGTGCTGGACATTTCAGTTCTCAAAAACTGGACGTTCCCTCTAATGTGTAGGTCGGAACAGGAGTTAGCCTCAGATCACTACCCTGTGATCACCGAGACGACCCTGAACCTGCCAACACTGAAGTCGGGTACAGGAACCAGGAAACACAACTGACCATTGTACAAAAAGCTAATATCGGAAACGATAGAAGCTAATCCCGGTATTGAGACTGAAAACGACCTCGAGGAGGCTCTCTGTCACACTACGTGGCAGATACAGGCGGTCTTGAATAGATCGGAACTGAAGCCCAGATTTCCCGAAGAGGAGCCTCTTCCGAGGGAAATCGTGGATAAGATCAAAGTGCGTAACAGGAAGGAATTCCAGCGTACGAGGTACTCTCCTACGAAGGCGGAATACAATCACCTGAGGAGGGAGATCGAGAGAGACATCGACGCGTTTCGATATAGAAAATGCAGCGATTTCGTCGAGAGAAGCCAAACCGAAGATGCGCACAGGGTGCCTCGGATCCTGAAAAGAAACCGACCGCCCGTGCCGGAGATCAAGCATGGTCTAAGCAGATGCCTCACCGACAGGGAAAAGGCTGACGCCTTGGGTAGCACCTTCGCGGGTCACTTTAACTCGAACGATCGTAATGATCCCGAACAGGAGAGAGAATTCCGGAGCACCTTGAATGAGATCGACGAGATGGATCCAGGTCCACCTATCGTTGTGACTCCCAAAGAGGTCCTGGAGGTTATCAAGGGTATCCCTAACGGGAAGGCCTCTGGGCAGGATGGCATTCCCAATGGAGCGCTCAAAAATCTGCAGCTCAAGCTGCTAGTCAACTTGACGGCGATCTTTAACGCGACACTCCGGTTGACATGCTATCCGACCAGGTGGAAATCCGCAAGGATTATTCCACCACTGAAACCTAAGAAGGAACCGCACTCCCCTGAGAGCTATCGGCCGATATCGTTGCTGGGCACAATAAGCAATGTTCTAGAAACCTTGTCGTTGCGCCGAATCAGCGACCATTTGGAAGATGGCCATCTCATGGAGAACGACCAGTTCGGATTTAGACCCGGACATTCGACCACGATGCAGCTATTCAGGATCACGGATCACGTCACGACCGCATTCAACAGGAAACACACGACCATTACTGGACTACTACTGGACCTGGAGAAGGCGTTCGACAAGATCCGCCATGAAGGCTTGCTGACGAAGATGAAGGTAGCCGGCTTTCAGCCGCGAATCCTGAAGACCATCAGATCGTACCTCAAGGATCGAAGATTCCACACCGTTGTTAACGGAACGGAATTATCAGAGAGGCAAATGCTGTCTGGAGTTCCACAAGGCTCGGCACTGGGCCCGGCACTGTTCAGCATCTACGTTGCGGACATTCCCAAACCGAGCGACCGACGAGTGTTTAGCGCCATCTATGCGGATGACACCGCTATAGTGGCTACCTCGAAGAGTCCCGAGATCGCAGGTCAGCACGCCCAAGCGCAGCTGGATCGAATCGAGGGATTCTTTAGCGAATTCGGGTTGACCATCAATCCAAGGAAAACGCAAGCTATTGCGTTCAGCCGGAGACATCAACCCTCGCCCTGAAAGATCACCGTTCTTCGGACGGAGATCGACTGGAGCGAGAAGATTGAATACCTGGGAATGATCCTCGACCGGCAGCTAACTTTCGCCGAGCATCTAGGTAGAGCTAGGAACGCGGTGATGATTGATTAACAAAATAATACCTCTGTTTCGTTAGTTTCAGATACCAACAGCGAGGGAGATCCATCCAGAAGACTCCGAGAAGCCGCAACAAACCAGGAACCCGAGAACCACCAGAAAGACAGCCATGAAGGAAGTGGAACTGGAAGAAGAGGACCTTTGCAGAAAAGGCAGACAACCAACGACGGGAACGGAACCGTCAGTCTCTGCCTGTTCTTCACCATAGACAGTCCAGTAAGAGTCTTCCCAATTGATCAGGCACCAGGCACTCCTAGGTACCTCGTATCCCCGAATACGGTAGCGTTCCTTATTTTAACCACAAGAATTTTAGAATGTGATACTAACATAACATTAATTAAATTGAGAGACTATATGAAGAGAGATGAAGAGAGATTGCGGAATGAGAAGAAAAAAGATAGTACAGCAAATAATGAGAATGTGTATTATTCAAAAGGAAAATACCATAAGGGCATAAGGCATCAGGAGAATTTACTAATTTAAATAAAAAATGTTTTAATTGTAATCGTACTGGACATACGGCAAAAAACTGTCATTTTAAAATCAAATGTCACAATTGTCAAGCATTTGGTCATATAGCAGTAAATTGTAGAAAAAACAAGAATTATAGATACAATGATAGAAATAAGACCACGAAAGATAGAAGGGAATCAACTTCAATGAGTTTCAACATAAATAGTGGAAGTGAAAATTTATTAGAGCATAACAGTTGTAAATGGCTATTGGATTCTGGAGCTACAAGTCATATGGCAATTAATAGAAGTCATTTTGTCAATTATGAGCAATGTAATATTGATATAGGATTAGCTGAGAAAGGTAAACAAATAGAAGCACATAGTATTGGGCAAATAGTATTAGATGATTCAGAAGATGTCGAACAAGTAAGATTGATTGAGTATTACATGTAGAAAAATTGGGTTGCAATTTATTAAGCGTGCCAAAAATAGTTGATCATGGACATAAAGTAATATTTACGAGAAATAAAGCAGAAATTCGCAGACAAGACAACAGCTTATTAATGTTAGCAAGAAGAGAAGGAGATAAATTTGTTTTGCAAGGTAATGTACAGCAAAACGATATTTTCAATTTATATATATATATATATATGTGAGGGTAGTTTTTCGACCGAAAACTAGTTAGGGAAAAGCGGTAGTTCAAATTTTCATTTCCCAATATTTGAACTATATATATATATATATACAATTGCATACCTACGTAGAAATTTTTATTTTTTTATTTTAGTTAAATGATTTTTGATGCAAAATTTGACATCGGTCCACTCTCTGTCTTTTAATACTGCATTTTCTGAAATGCACTTCTCGCATTCTTTTTTGCCAGGTAATGCACCAATTTTGATGTTTGTTTTAAAGTGGGTAAGCACCGCTGACATTTCCTGATTTGACCATGGCCGTTTACAAACCTTTTACTTTTTTTTTGATTATCTTCTGCAAAGTGATTGATTAGCTAGGGTTATAGTAATCAAATTTAAAATGTATAAATTAGTACACTCATAAATATTGAAGAAAATGGCTGGACTAGAGAAGCCTTTGAGAAATATTACATTTTCAAATATTCAACTCATTTATTATGGCTGATTTACTTGGTTAAGATAATGAGACGGGAATTTTTCTCATAAGTATCATTTTAAGTGCGCTTTGACTAAACTGAAGATTATGCTATGTAACTGAAAAGGAAATGATAAATTTTATTCAATAAATTTCATAATCGAAAAGTACTTTCTCATTTGATCAATTCGTCCATATTCAATACTAATGTACATAAATACCAATGTATGCATCTCTGATTTGTAATAATTTAAACACAACACTACGTATTGAAATACAACTTTGTTTACCAAATTTATCGTTCTCGCATAAAGATTTTTTTTTTTATCATTTGTTGATTTATTCTTCTGTGATGTCATACAATCTAAAAGTAATAGTGGAAAAAATAATAGAATATATATATTTTATACCGTAATAATAATGCAAATATTTACCATCATTTCCTTCGCAGTCATTAGTTACGTCATCTTCTTCATTTTCGCTGTTGTCTTCTCTTTCTTCTTCTAGTGTAGGTAAATCATTTAATGTAATATCCTGTAATGGCTTGCCCGCGAATTTTGCAGCCTTGCCTTCATCTACTGCGATAAGTAATCTACTTACTTTTGTTGGTTCGACTGCGTTTTCATGTAATCTATAAAATTCTTTGTGAACCCGAATATCGTGACCTAGATGACGTGCCAACCAGTCATTTTCGGTCTCAGAAAGACTGAATACTTGACATACGGTGGCAATGTATTTTCTCAATTTTGTTCCTGTAATGTATTCTGGATGTAGCAATTGTGCTTCAGTACAAAGCTGTCTCCGACAATCGTGTCCTCTTAAAAGACCCAAAGAATTATTTCCACGAGCAAAAATGTATATATTTTCTGAATGTACTGATATCTCACATCTGTTATCCAAAAGCAGATCTATAGAAGTTTTTGTTTCTTCCGTTAGTATCAAGGCAACTTTTCGTCCTCTTTTTCCAACAATTTCTACAATGGTTAATTGTTCTGCTAGATTGCATACTAAGCTTGTTAACGAGCTTTTTAGTTCTTCCGTGAATTGGTCTTTCCACTGTGGCCGTGATTTGTATTGTTGAATAGTTGACTTAGAGGCTTCTCCCGACCGTCTTTTATTAAGCAAAATTATTCGAGCCAAGGTTAACACAGCAAGATTATTCCACGAACTTTGCGTACATTTATATCTAATTGTTGTGTTTAGTAATAAAATTTCCCTGTCCATGTATTTAGCTAATGTTAGTAAATCGGTTAGTAAATAGTGGTAATTTTTTTTTTATGTGTGGTGGGTGCTTAGTTGCAGTGACTCCGTAAGCTGTATTACTTGTCTGGCTATCACTGTAACTCTTGCGGTGTAGTTTAGTGTGTGTAGATTGTGTTGAAATGGCTTTGTGACAGCATCATATCGCCTTTTATGATGCCGCGCTGTTAATCACTTTGCTCCCAACAGCGAATGGCAAGTCGATCCGCGATTAAACTCTCTGAAAAAATGTCACCGTCCCTCCTGAAAATTGAACCCCGGCACCTATCGTCCTCTCACAACAATAGTCAGCCGCCTAACCACTGCGGCCATTGACCCGTAATAATTCTGGCATATTAAGTTTTCTTTGATGTAGTGTCGACAATGCAGCCGAAGAAATTCGTGTGCTCCATTCCATGTCCATTAAATTCATAAATGATAATAATTCTTTGTTTTTCTTTAGGTTTCCCTTACGCAATGCAATACCCCTTTCTATAGAAATACATTTTCGAATTGCATGCCCCAGATTTAATCCGAGAGATGGAACACCAAATTCAGGTCTTTTTCCTGGCAATGTATGAGATACACATATCATTTTTACGGCTTGTACCACCGTATCAAACTATTCAGGAATAAAAAAATCGCGCAAACTCAACTTTGCCACTCGATTCTCTTGCAATGTAATTAATAATCTGGCTAATTGTCGCATTGACTGACGTATTAATTCTGCTTGTGTGTTGCTATATGTACTTTTCATACTGTATAGCCGCAAAATGTAATATAAGGTTATCTTCTTTGCATTTTTTGCCAACATCGTCATCTCGTAACTTACTTACAATGTTCAAGGTGAAATCACTTGTAAATTCTGAGCCGAAAACGCTACACAAAATTGCATTACTTTCGGCAATAACGTGACGTCCATTATCAGGAATTGCATCCTTTGCGTTATATGCCTTTGTGCAACCATATTTTATGTGATGCCACAAATGCTTTTTCAACATAAATCCTAGACAGTGCGGACATGGACCATAATTACTATAAGACACAAACCTTGCCTCTTCATTGTTTGGCCGTCTAACTAAAATTAGTTGTCCCTCCTTAATTGCAAGAACCTCACAATTATGGTAAAAGTCACCAACTTTCATAACTTCTGTAAGACGATCTTTTCTGTATTTAAACTTTTTTGGAAGCGACAGTAGTTTTGCAACTTCTGTTTCTTTACTATGTTTTACTTCTAAATGTCTTGCAAGATTTAATACCAATATATGGCAATAATAACACGAATGACGGTTGTCTCTTACTCGTTTGCCATTTATTTTTGTGGCAGATACTTTACGTACAGATACAGACGAAGATACAATACTGTCTTTGTCTGAAAAAATACCATTTTCGGCGTTATTTTTTGGAGCGATGTCATTATTAGTATGATTTTGAAATACGAGACTATTGGTAGTAGATACACAATTACTGTCATCAAAATTTGTGTTAAGTGGTAAAACATTAGATCCTTTGCTTTGAAAATCGTCTGTAAATTGAGGTTTACTTGTAACGATCTCATGTTCGATACTTGTTCGTTTGCCTTTATAAATTTTCTAATGCGTTGTCGGTTTCTTTTCTTTTCATGTGTCTGATGAAATTCAATTTCATTTTCAGAGCTGCAGGTGCTACTGGGAATGTATTCAAGTAGGTATTGGTGCACTTGGTCGTGGGAAAAAACTTGAGACCGTGGAAAAATTTTCGAGACCGTGACCACGCCCACTTCCTGGAATTTAATTAGATCAAAGGATGCCGCCGCTTATCAAAGGAAGCCGCCAGACGTGTGGCGCCAGGTGTGATGCAGCATACAGGGCGATACAATATACAAGGTGTCTCGTAAATATGTGACTGCATGGATATACAGGGTGTGAATATGTACCGCGTGACGTCACAACCGCCATCTTGGAGTTCTTACTCCCACCACTTTTAACTAGCGCCATTAGGCAATTTTAGAATTCCCCCTAATTTTTTATTTCTTAGTGCCCTTTTGGTATTTTTCTATAATTTTAGAGTTTTATAGAATTTAAAT
This sequence comes from Holotrichia oblita, assembly GCA_023690525.1. Classification (NCBI taxonomy): domain Eukaryota; kingdom Metazoa; phylum Arthropoda; class Insecta; order Coleoptera; family Scarabaeidae; genus Holotrichia; species Holotrichia oblita. The sequence continues at coordinate 45,915,480 of CM043018.1, read as the reverse complement.
AATGTTTCATTATTATTTTTAAAATTAATATATGTAATTTTTGACCTTTATGTATTTATCTTTTAATTCCTGATTTATTTCCACTTAGAGGTCAATAAAACAATAAATAATTAAATACCAATTTATTCCATAACATATAATAATATGTTTTCGTTAAATAACTTCTTCAGTGGAAGAAATTGACATTTAATATGTGTCAAATTACTAATAATAATAAGTGGAAATAAATCAGGAATTAAAAGATTATTAAAAAAAAAATACCTGTGCCTACCAGCGCTCGAACCGGGTAAGGCAACGAAGCAATATACATTCCATCGGCTTATATCATTAAGCCACCGAACGTATTGAATGTTTGAGAGAGAGAATACAATAATACGGTGGAATCAGTACACGGTAACTTCTAATGACTCGCTCGGCCGTATGATAGTTTCGTACTTGACCAGCGACAAATCCGTAGATGACGCTGGATTCTTTTACCCATTCGAAAGTACAATGTGACCGGTCACAACGAACATCTATGGCGTAATGGGTGATATTAAAATCGAAATGCTCACGACATTTTGATAATTTTGAATTTGCTGCCATTGAAAAATTTATTAGACGACAAAGGTCATATGATTAGATATATGAAGATTATTTACTAGTAGTGTGCGTTAAAATACATTATATCTTATGGGAAAACGTGACTATTAGGCGGTTTTAACATTTTTGCATTGATTCTTATGTAAAATAGGCACAGATCTATTGGAATCAAGGGTGATTATTCGTGGCGTTTTATGTTCGGTACGTGTAAATCGTGTGTGGTTGTCACTATTCAACATTTGATACTTTCCAAAGTGAATAATAAAACTAAATCGATCAAGGTAGGTATCGATTCTTAAAATATTGTACACAAATTTCTGCTGTCGATTCATATGCCTATAATTATTATGTCGTCGTTGCATTTACAGATAATGGCGCGGTTTATTTTGATAAAAGATGCCCATACGAAGATTCAGCGTTTTAATCTCCATGGACGTACTCTGGAATTTAAAATGCAACCCGTACCGTCAAACGAGGAGCCCATCAAGTGGATAAAAGGGGCCATCAATGAGATTGTCGAGAAAGGCGTAGAAGGTTTGGGTGGAACAGATAAGGTGGGCTTCACCTTCTGTTCAAAGGAGTTCGCTAGAGGACCTGGGTGGATCAATTTTAAACAAGCGTCCGAAGTGACTTTCGACCACGTGTGGGATATGGTATCGAGGGTTTACCAATCTAATTCCAGAGGGCTGTCTACTGAAACCTTCTGCCTGGGTGTTACCACCGTCAAGATGCCCGCAGGACAAGGGCGTGGACGACACTACAACACCTTCGAAGAGGAGTGTAAGAGCCGCAGGGGAGTAGTTGCCATAAATAATAAAGGCAATTTATGTCTTCCTCGAGCACTAGTTGTTGCAATGGCTAATACGGATAAGGACATCCTTTACCCCAAAATTCTACGAGACGTCGGCAAGATACAGACGAACAGGGCACACCAGCTATTACAAGATAGCAGACTCATTATTCCTGAAGAAGGAGCTGGCATATCCGAACTCCAGCGATTACAGGCACATCTGATCGGCCACACAATATCCGTCTACAACTATGGCAGTAAAGGCCGTGACGTTATTTTTAAAGGTAATGGCGGTCCTAAGAAGTTGAATCTGCTTTACCACAACGCTCACTATAATGTAATAACATCACTGACCGCGGCGTTTGGGTGTAGCTTCTTCTGTGAGGAGTGCCAGACGCCATACAACACCAAAGGTTGGCATAGATGCGGGGGTACGTGTCCATGCTGTGGCAATACGCCTGCATATCCTATTACAGACCCATCTGTTAAATGTAGCGAATGTATCAGTTCTTTTCGCGGTGAGGACTGCTACGTTCGACACAAAGACAAAATGTGCTTGCAAATTCGGCGGTGTGGCAAATGCCTCAAGACAGTTAAAATCGATCGTCAGCACACCTGCGGCGAGGTGTTTTGCAAGGTGTGTAACAAGCACGTACCGGAGAGACATCTATGTTTTATGCCTGTGGATACAAAACAGCCGGGGTTTAAAGACCAACTGTTTGTGTTTTACGATCTAGAGACGGGCGAAGAGACAGAAACACTCGATGGGCTTCTACACCAACCAACATTGTGCGTACTGGAGCAACAGTGCAACCAATGTATAAACGAGAAAATAGTGTGTTGCCAAAAGTGTGGAATCCGTGGATACGTGTATAAGAACAATCCTATTGGCTCATTCATGAACTTCGTAATGTCTGCTCGAAAAAAGTTTAAAAGTGTAACGGTGATCGGACACAAGGCGGGCGGGTTCGATCATCAGTTCCTATTGAACTATATTTGAACGCAAACAAACATTACTCCTGAACTTATAATGCGCGGTGCAAAACTAATAGTGATGACTGTCGGTAATGTTAAATTTCTGGACTCCCTGAACTATTTTTCCATGCCTCTGTCCAAGCAACCGAACGTTTTTGGTTTCACCGAGTTGAAGAACACACCTGTTCAATAAGGTGGCGAATGAAAACTATGTAGGGCTCCTGCCAGCTGTTGAATATTATGACGCCGATAACATGAAAACTGAAGACAGACAGAATTTTCTGTAATGGTATTCTGAATTGTCAACAACACATGTATTCGATTTTCAAAAAGTGTTCGTAGAATATTGTATCTCCGAGGTAGAAATTCTGACACGTGCATGCCTGGAGTTCCGTAAGCTGTTGCTGGAGAGCGGTAACGTGTGCCTATTCACCGAAGCAACGACTCTACCATCCGCGTGTAACAAAATATACAGGCGTAATTTCCTCAAAGCCGGTACAATAGGTATCATACCCAAAGGTGGCTACAGATGGAGAGACAATCAATCCATAATAGCTACACAATGGCTCGTTTGGGAGGAGAAGCGGCGCGGAATAAACATCCAACACGCAGCGAAAGGCCAAGAAGCTATAATTAACGGTGTGAAAGTTGACGGCTACTGTATAGAAACCAAACAGGTGTTCGACTTTCACGGTTGCTTTTGGGTGTCCACGCTGCATTGTGACACAACGTAACGAGCCATGCCATAACGACCCCACCACAACAATGGAGAAACGATATGAAGACACATGTGCTAAAACAGAACGTTTACGTGAGGGTGGTTACGAGGTGGTTGAACAGTGGGAATGCGGTTTTCACGGAGAGATGACTGACGAGATAAGAGCTTACACCGAAAATCATGAACTATTGCGCAACACACCTCTCAACCCACGCGACGCATTCTACGGTGGCCGGACAGGAGCTAGCAAAATGTATTACACAGTCGCGGAAAGCGATAAAATAAAATATGTCGACGTGTGCTCGCTATACCCATGGGCCAATAAATATGGGAAATATCCAGTCGGGCACCCGAGAGTGTACGTGGGCGAAGAGTGTTTAAAGCTAAACCTGCAAACATCCGAAGGTCTAATTAAATGCAGAATCCTACCCCCACAAGATCTGTATCACCCCGTATTGCCTGTGAAGCAAAGTAATAAACTTATGTTCTCATTATGTCGGACCTGTTCTGATCAACTTTATCGGGGTGATTGTACTCATGCAACCGAAGAAAGGGCGCTGATTGGTACGTGGGTAATGGATGAAGTAAGAAAAGCCATAGAAAAAGGATATAGGATATTGGAAATTTACGAGGTGTGGGAGTACCAAGTTGTTAATGGGCTGTTTAAGGAATACATTGACGAGTATCTTAAAATAAAACAGCAGGCTTCGGGATGGCCTACAGGGTGTGACAGTGACGAGAAAAAACAAAAATATATTCAACAATTCCTAGGTGCTCCCGATAAAATATCTACAAATCCGGGCCTAAGACAGGTCGGTAAAGCCGTTATAAAGTTTCTGGGGTAACAAAAAAACCAATATATTCAACAATTCTACTACTAGCTAACCCAGCAATTAACATAAACACTATACAGATTATTAACGAAAACACGCTTATCGTAAACTGGGAACATAAGGAAGAAGTTTACGATCCCCTACCAACCGTGAACGTCTGTTTGGCTGCTTATACAACTGCACATGCCCGCCTGAAACTATACTGGAAAAACTCGATGAGCGAGTCCTTTATTACCTCAAGACCTGGCGAATGGGATGTACCGCTTGGTAATTTCCTGGGCGAGATGACCGACGAACTGGAGTGTCATGGCGAAGGAAGTTACATCATCACCTTTGCCTCGGGCGGCCCAAAATTATACGCCTATCGTGTATATTCCCCAATACAGAACAAATACCAGAACACTATCAAAGTGAAGGGGATAACAATAAACCACGATACTTCGAAGGCCGTGAATTTCCAGGCACTTTGTGACATGATCTTAAACGATGACGAGCCAAAATATGTTACAACAAAGCAGATAAGCCGTACTGCCATGCATGAGGTGGTCACCAAAACAGGACAGAAAATATTTCGTTGTAACTTTCGGAAACGAAAACTCGTACAAAACCACGATTCTGTCCCATATGGTTATAAGAACCGAAAATGACAATAAAATATATGTGATGAGTGAGAAGTAATCAGTTGTAACGATGGCGCTGTCCTGTAAAGACGAAATAGTGCTGTCAGTTTTAAGTGACATCATATCGCAAGAATTGATAAAGGAAAATTATTATGCTGCCTGTCTGTCGACGTCTCTAATATTCTGTGACCAGGCAAGGAAGATAGGTTATCACCTACTGGGTTATTTAAAATATAAGGACCTATCCACACCAATTATGCACTTTTGTACTAAAATAGAGAACAACTACTATGATCCAATGTTAAAGGTGTTGAAGAAATACTGCGGAGTGAATAAGACTGATTTTATATTCGAAGATTTTGATATTCAGCCTGTAGATGAAGACCAGTTGTTGATGAAATTTCACTATGAGAAATATAAAAAAACTTCCTCGTCTAAAGATTATTTCGCCCATGCTCCAAAAATCCTTCGTAAAATACAAAGAACGATAAATCAGAGAGTAAACAACCTATTACATAACAGAATATATAAATAAAAGTAATTTGGAACAGCGTTTCAACATTAGTTTGTATAAATTATATATACAATATAATCTCAAATTCACTGTAATAAATAAGTTATGTACCTCCATTTTTGTTTTTGTATTTATGTTGTACTTATTATTTATCTATTGGGCCCCAAATACGATCTACCTTTGTTTTGAATTTATAGAATTATTTTATACAGTGTACCATATTATCTTAGGATTTAAAATAAAAATAATTACAAATAAAACGTGTTTCATTTACTACATACAGTTCATGTAATGGATCTTTAGACGCACGTCATTGTTTGATGACATAAGCAAAGATTGTCGGTTAATCTACCTATCCTTATTTAATAACGATGACGAATGTTCAAGCGCGGATAATACGTATATCTGCAATAAAAATCATATCTAGACTACTGCATTAATCAAGTGTCAGATTGTATTCATTGTCTTGTCAAGTTCTGCGTGTATTTGTGTGTGATAGTTTTTCTTTTCGTTCCGTTCTAACTTACTTTTATTTCAAACGTAATGCGTGTTTTAGGTTAATGCAGCTTATTCACGCTCAATTGGCAGAATCCCAACCATAGATAAATCCTAACCTACTTTGTGTGTATGTGAACTGTCAGAAATGTGAATATATTTTAATGCATTATGTATATAGTGCTTAATTTGAACTAGAAGTACCGATTTGATTCGTACGCATAAAAATTGATGACGTGCGTCTAAAGATCGATTAGACGAACTGTACATATGTATATCAACTAAATGAAAAATCTTAGATATTTTGTCTATTTAATCTACCAAAAGGTAATGAACTGGGCAAACGGTTCTTTAGAGCCACCAGGCGACGACTTCTCACTGATTATACCTAACCCCTTCCATGGCGACAGCCCGCTTTGTAGACGGGGGTTACAGACGCCCAGGGTTGGTACTCTCTCACAATGTGATACCTCTCGTGAGAAGGCCGACCATCTGCCTTAAACACCTCAAACGCCGTAAAATCATTTATAGCTCAAGAGGCCCCTGGGGATTCATAGGCACTACACGGAGGCCCCAGATCACGGTTATTTTGAGGTAGATCATATGAACACACAAGTTTCACTACACTTTGGTAGATTGAAAATAGATAAACGGATAAAAATATTTCGTACGACCAGCAATGAGTATTTAAGAGCTCCCCGTATACATACTATATATTTAATGCAACTAATTAATATATGTATTTTTTGACCTTTATGTACTTATCTTTTAATTCCTGATTTATTTCCACTTAGAGGTCAATAAAACAACAAATAATTAAATACCAATTTATTCCATAACATATAATAATATGTTTTCGTTAAATAACTTCTTCAGTGGAAGAAATTGACATTTAATATCTGTCAAATTACTAATAATATAAATATAAATTGCCATGCCTATCAACAAAATTATCTAAAAAACAAAGAATTCATTGATATATCGATTTTAATTATATTCACAAGTAATAATGATTTAATACAACATTAGAAATTGAAATGATTTGAATTATTCGTATATCAATCTATTTTTTGTCAAGCTCTAACAATTGATATACGAATAATTCAAATCATTTCAATTTCTAATGTTGTATTAAATCATTATTACTTGTGAATATAATTAAAATCGATATATCAATGAATTCTTTGTTTTTTAGATAATTTTGTTGATAGGCATGGCAATTTATATTTATATTATTAGTAATTTGACAGATATTAAATGTCAATTTCTTCCACTGAAGAAGTTATTTAACGAAAACATATTATTATATGTTATGGAATAAATTGGTATTTAATTATTTGTTGTTTTATTGACCTCTAAGTGGAAATAAATCAGGAATTAAAAAGATAAGTACATAAAGGTAAAAAAATACATATATTAATTAGTTGCATTAAATATATAGTATGTATACGGGGAGCTCTTAAATACTCATTGCTGGTCGTACGAAATATTTTTATCCGTTTATCTATTTTCAATCTACCAAAGTGTAGTGAAACTTGTGTGTTCATATGATCTACCTCAAAATAACCGTGATCTGGGGCCTCCGTGTAGTGCCTATGAATCCCCAGGGGCCTCTTGAGCTATAAATGATTTTACGGCGTTTGAGTGTTTAAGGCAGATGGTCGGCCTTCTCACGAGAGGTATCACATTGTGAGAGAGTACCAACTCTGGGCGTCTGTAACCCCCGTCTACAAAGCGGGCTGTCGCCATGGAAGGGGTTAGGTATAATCAGTGAGAAGTCGTCGCCTGGTGGCTCTAAAGAACCGTTTGCCCAGTTCATTACCTTTTGGTAGATTAAATAGACAAAATATCTAAGATTTTTCATTTAGTTGATATACATATGTACAGTTCGTGTAATCGATCTTTAGACGCACGTCATCAATTTTTATGCGTACGAATCAAATCGGTACTTCTAGTTCAAATTAAGCACTATACATAATGCATTAAAATATATTCACATTTCTGACAGTTCACATACACACAAAGTAGGTTAGGATTTATCTATGGTTGGGATTCTGCCAATTGAGCGTGAATAAGCTGCATTAACCTAAAACACGCATTACGTTTGAAATAAAAGTAAGTTAGAACGGAACGAAAAGAAAAATATCACACACAAATACACGCAGAACTTGACAAGACAATGAATACAATCTGACACTTGATTAATGCAGTAGTCTAGATATGATTTTTATTGCAGATATACGTATTTTCCGCGCTTGAACATTCGTCATCGTTATTAAATAAGGATAGGTAGATTAACCGACAATCTTTTGCTTATGTCATCAAACAATGACGTGCGTCTAAAGATCCATTACATGAACTGTATGTAGTAAATGAAACACGTTTTATTTCTAATTATTTTTATTTTAAATCCTAAGATAATATGGTACACTGTATAAAATAATTCTATAAATTCAAAACAAAGGTAGATCGTATTTGGGGCCCAATAGATAAATAATAAGTACAACATAAATACAAAAACAAAAATGGAGGTACATAACTTATTTATTACAGTGAATTTGAGATTATATTGTATATATAATTTATACAAACTAATGTTGAAACGCTGTTCCAAATTAGTTTTATTTATATATTCTGTTATGTAATAGGTTGTTTACTCTCTGATTTATCGTTCTTTGTATTTTACGAAGGATTTTTTGGAGCATGGGCGAAATAAATAATCTTTAGACGAGGAAGTTTTTTTATATTTCTCATAGTGAAATTTCATCAACAACTGGTCTTCATCTACAGGCTGAATATCAAAATCTTCGAATATAAAATCAGTCTTATTCACTCCGCAGTATTTCTTCAACACCTTTAACATTGGATCATAGTAGTTGTTCTCTATTTTAGTACAAAAGTGCATAATTGGTGTGGATAGGTCCTTATATTTTAAATAACCCAGTAGGTGATAACCTATCTTCCTTGCCTGGTCACAGAATATTAGAGACGTCGACAGACAGGCAGCATAATAATTTTCCTTTATCAATTCTTGCGATATGATGTCACTTAAAACTGACAGCACTATTTCGTCTTTACAGGACAGCGCCATCTTTACAACTGATTACTTCTCACTCATCACATATATTTTATTGTAACTTTCGGTTCTTATAACCATATGGGACAGAATCGTGGTTTTGTACGAGTTTTCGTTTCGAAAGTTACAACGAAATATTTTCTGTCCTGTTTTGGTGACCACCTCATGCATGGCAGTACGGCTTATCTGCTTTGTTGTAACATATTTTGGCTCGTCATCGTTTAAGATCATGTCACAAAGTGCCTGGAAATTCACGGCCTTCGAAGTATCGTGGTTTATTGTTATCCCCTTCACTTTGATAGTGTTCTGGTATTTGTTCTGTATTGGGGAATATACACGATAGGCGTATAATTTTGGGCCGCCCGAGGCAAAGGTGATGATGTAACTTCCTTCGCCATGACACTCCAGTTCGTCGGTCATCTCGCCCAGGAAATTACCAAGCGGTACATCCCATTCGCCAGGTCTTGAGGTAATAAAGGACTCGCTCATCGAGTTTTTCCAGTATAGTTTCAGGCGGGCATGTGCAGTTGTATAAGCAGCCAAACAGACGTTCACGGTTGGTAGGGGATCGTAAACTTCTTCCTTATGTTCCCAGTTTACGATAAGCGTGTTTTCGTTAATAATCTGTATAGTGTTTATGTTAATTGCTGGGTTAGCTAGTAGTGAGAAAAATTTTGCTGGCTCGTTAACGATGGGCATTTTAGATTGGTTTTCTCGTTGCCCCAGCTTACCCCAGAAACTAGTTATAACGGCTTTACCGACCTGTCTTAGGCCCGGATTTGTAGATATTTTATCGATTTAGCTGTATACCTTCTTTCTCTAGGAATTGTTGAATATATTTTTGTTTTTTCTCGTCACTGTCACACCCTGTAGGCCATCCCGAAGCCTGCTGTTTTATTTTAAGATACTCGTCAATGTATTCCTTAAACAGCCCATTAACAACTTGGTACTCCCACACCTCGTAAATTTCCAATATCCTATATCCTTTTTCTATGGCTTTTCTTACTTCATCCATTACCCACGTACCAATCAGCGCCCTTTCTTCGGTTGCATGAGTACAATCACCCCGATAAAGTTGATCAGAACAGGTCCGACATAATGAGAACATAAGTTTATTACTTTGCTTCACAGGCAATACGGGGTGATACAGATCTTGTGGGGGTAGGATTCTGCATTTAATTAGACCTTCGGATGTTTGCAGGTTTAGCTTTAAACACTCTTCGCCCACGTACACTCTCGGGTGCCGGACTGGATATTTCCCATATTTATTGGCCCATGGGTATAGCGAGCACACGTCGACATATTTTATTTTATCGCTTTCCGCGACTGTGTAATACATTTTGCTAGCTCCTGTCCGGCCACCGTAGAATGCGTCGCGTGGGTTGAGAGGTGTGTTGCGCAATAGTTCATGATTTTCGGTGGAAGCTCTTATCTCGTCAGTCATCTCTCCGTGAAAACCGCATTCCCACTGTTCAACCACCTCGTAACCACCCTCACGTAAACGTTCTGTTTTAGCACATGTGTCTTCATATCGTTTCTCCATTGTTGTGGTGGGGTCGTTATGGCATGGCTCGTTACGTTGTGTCACAATGCAGCGTGGACACCCATGCCAAAAGCAACCGTGAAAGTCGAACACCTGTTTGGTTTCTATACAGTAGCCGTCAACTTTCACACCGTTAATTATAGCTTCTTGGCCTTTCGCTGCGTGTTGGATGTTTATTCCGCGCCGCTTCTCCTCCCAAACGAGCCATTGTGTAGCTATTATGGATTGATTGTCTCTCCATCTGTAGCCACCTTTGGGTATGATACCTATTGTACCGGCTTTGAGGAAATTACGCCTGTATATTTTGTTACACGCGGATGGTAGAGTCGTTGCTTCGGTGAATAGGCACACGTTACCGCTCTCCAGCAACAGCTTACGGAACTCCAGGCATGCACGTGTCAGAATTTCTACCTCGGAGATACAATATTCTACGAACTCTTTTGAAAATCGAATACATGTGTTGTTGACAATTCAGAATACCATTACAGAAAATTCTGTCTGTCTTCAGTTTTCATGTTATCGGCGTCATAATATTCAACAGCTGGCAGGAGCCCTACATAGTTTTCATTCGCCACCTTATTGAACAGGTGTGTTCTTCAACTCGGTGAAACCAAAAACGTTCGGTTGCTTGGACAGAGGCATGGAAAAATAGTTCAGGGAGTCCAGAAATTTAACATTACCGACAGTCATCACTATTAGTTTTGCACCGCGCATTATAAGTTCAGGAGTAATGTTTGTTTGCGTTCAAATATAGTTCAATAGGAACTGATGATCGAACCCGCCCGCCTTGTCTCCGATCACCGTTACACTTTTTTTTCGAGCAGACATTACGAAGTTCATGAATGAGCCAATAGGATTGTTCTTATACACGTATCCACGGATTCCACACTTTTGGCAACACACTATTTTCTCGTTTATACATTGGTTGCACTGTTGCTCCAGTACGCACAATGTTGGTTGGTGTAGAAGCCCATCGGGTGTTTCTGTCTCTTCGCCCGTCTCTAGATCGTAAAACACAAACAGTTGGTCTTTAAACCCCGGCTGTTTTGTATCCACAGGCATAAAACATAAATGTCTCTCCGGTACGTGCTTGTTACACACCTTGCAAAACACCTCGCCGCAGGTGTGCTGACGATCGATTTTAACTGTCTTGAGGCATTTGCCACACCGCCGAATTTGCAAGCACATTTTGTCTTTGTGTCGAACGTAGCAGTCCTCACCGCGAAAAGAACTGATACATTCGCTACATTTAACAGATGGGCCTGTAATAGGACATGCAGGCGTATTGCCACAGCATGGACACGTACCCCCGCATCTATGCCAACCTTTGGTGTTGTATGGCGTCTGGCACTCCTCACAGAAGAAGCTACACCCAAACGCCGCGGTCAGTGATGTTATTACATTATAGTGAGCGTTGTGGTAAAACAGATTCAACTTCTTAGGACCGCCATTACCTTTAAAAATAACGTCACGGCCTTTACTGCCATAGTTGTAGACGGATATTGTGTGGCCGGTCAGATGTGCCTGTAATCGCTGGAGTTCGGATATGCCAGCTCCTTCTTCAGGAATAATGAGTCTGCTATCTTGTAATAGCTGGTGTGCCCTGTTCGTCTGTATCTTGCCGACGTCTCGTAGAATTTTGGGGTAAAGGATGTCCTTATCCGTATTGCAACAACTAGTGCTCGAGGAAAACATAAATTGTCTTTATTATTTATGGCAACTACTCCCCTGCGGCTCTTACACTCCTCTTCGAAGGTGTTGTAGTGTTGTCCATGCCCTTGTCCTGCGGGCATCTTGACGGTGGTAACACCCAGGCAGAAGGTTTCAGTAGACAGCCCTCTGGAATTAGATTGGTAAACCCTCGATACCATATCCCACACGTGGTCGAAAGTCACTTCGGACGCTTGTTTAAAATTGATCCACCCAGGTCCTCTAGCGAACTCCTTTGAACAGAAGGTGAAGCCCACCTTATCTGTTCCACCCAAACCTTCTACGCCTTTCTCAACAATCTCATTGATGGGCCCTTTTATCCACTTGATGGGCTCCTCGTTTGACGGTACGGGTTGCATTTTAAATTCCAGAGTACGTCCATGGAGATTAAAACGCTGAATCTTCTTATGGGCATCTTTTATCAAAATAAACCGCGCCATTATCTGTAAATGCAACGACGACATAATAATTATAGGTAGGTATATGAATCGACAGCAGAAATTTGTGTACAATATTTTAAGAATCGATACCTACCTTGATCGATTTAGTTTTATTATTCACTTTGGAAAGTATCAAATGTTGAATAGTGACAACCACACACGGTGATGAGCACTGATATACTGATATTTTATAGTCGTTTGACTATCTAATATAAAGATTTACACGTATCGAACATAAAACGCCACGACTAATCACCCTTGATTCCAATAGATCTGTGCCTATTTTACATAAGAATCAATGCAAAAATGTTAAAACCGCCTAATAGTCACGTTTTCCCATAAGATATAATGTATTTTAACGCACACTACTAGTAAATAATCTTCATATATCTAATCATATGACCTTTGTCGTCTAATAAATTTTTCAATGGCAGCAAATTCAAAATTATCAAAATGTCGTTAGCATTTCGATTTTAATATCACCCATTACGCCATAGATGTTCGTTGTGACCGGTCACATTGTACTTTCGAATGGGTAAAAGATTCCAGCGTCATCTACGGATTTGTCGCTGGTGAAGTACGAAACTATCATACGGCCGAGCGAGTCGTTAGAAGTTACCGTGTACCGATTCTACCGTATTATTGTATTCTCTCTCTCAAACATACGTTCGGTGGCTTAATGGTATAAGCCGATAGAATGTATATTGCTTCGTTGCCTTACCCGGTTCGAGCGCTGGTAGGGACAGGTATTTTTTTTTAATAATCTTTTAATTCCTGATTTATTTCCACTTATTATTATTAGTAATTTGACACATATTAAATGTCAATTTCTTCCACTGAAGAAGTTATTTAACGAAAACATATTATTATATGTTATGGAATAAATTAGTATTTAATTATTTATTGTTTTATTGACCTCTAAGTGGAAATAAATCAGGAATTAAAAGATAAATACATAAAGGTCAAAAATGACATATATTAATTTTAAAAATAATAATAAAACATTATTTAAATTCTATAAAACTCTAAAATTATAGAAAAAATACCAAAAGGGCACTAAGAAATAAAAAATGAGGGGGAATTCTAAAATTGCCTAATGGCGCTAGTTAAAAGTGGTGGGAGTAAGAACTCCAAGATGGCGGTTGTGACGTCACGCGGTACATATTCATACCCTGTATATGTTCTAATTAAATTCCAGGAAGTGGGCGTGGTCACGGTCTCGAAAATTTTCCCACGGTCTCAAGTTTTTTCCCACGATCAAGTGCACCAATACCTACTTATTCACTTCCACTACTTTCAAAGTTAGTCGAAACTTCTTCATTTTGGATCATGCGAAGTTCTTCACTGGATCTCTTGGTGCAGAAGTAGAACACTAAACACTTTAACCCACTGAAACTTGTTTGGTGTTCAGTGGGTTAAAGTGTTTAGTGTTCTATTTTGGATCATGTTAAAATTTCTTAACATCAAAATCCTCTCTTCTAAACTCGTTCCCTTGGTGGACTCATACTTTGGCACAAATAAATTGTTGCTATCAGTTTGCGTTAGTTTAAAGTATTCCATACTCTGCGAAACTGCTTCCCTGGTAGGCTCATACTTGCTGTTGTTGCTCTCTGATAGTCGTCGTTCTAGTATACCTTGAGTCAATTGTAATATTTTCTTAGATCTGGACATCTATGATAGATTAAATGCTTAAATGCTACATTAAAAGGAAGACTAAGTTTGATAAGCAACGTAATTAGAACAAAATATATGTAAAAAAGGAATGGTGTACATTTTACTCTAAATTTAAGACGTAAATTTGTGAAAAATAACATAGTAGGTACTTTTTATTCGAAAGAAATAAACTCAATGAAGTCAATGGTTAAATGAAATAACGCACTGGTTTGGAGAAAAATTTTTAAATTAAGGTGCAGGTAGTTATTCGATTTTTTGCTATATATAATTTGCTACAGCAGACCTTTATTCAAAAAATCATAGAACACTCGATATTTCAATTTAGAATTCTTCTTCTAATGAACGATCACTTTATTATTCGCAACAGATAATAGCGAACGAACAGTAAATTATACATACATACACTTTATACTTGTTAAAAGAAATCATTACACTAATAAGTAAATATTAAAAGTTTGAAGAAAAGGAGAAGGAAAGGAACCATAATTAATGTTGAAATAAGTTTTACATCCCTTTCTTTATTGCTCTTTGCAAGAACAATTACATACGGATTATCTGTCATTTCATTTCTTAGAATTTCTTAAAATTCCTTTTTGGGAACGTCATTATATACAAATGTACTTGCATTATTATCGATGTATATGTGTATGGATGTAATGTATGTTTCATCTCATAGCAGGTATCAGAGGGACGATTGTTTGTTTACCAGATCATAAATTTACAGTTGATCAATTTTGTATTCAATATAAGTATATAAGTTTACGACGGCCCCGTTCCGATTGCTAAGAAGGGCTATGAAATTCCGTAACGGTGTCGGCTAAGGTGCTCTCCACTGAATGTATTGAGCAGGTATATTTCAATATAATCTTTTCGGTATAAATGCGATAGCCTAAGACAATGTCACCCTAATATTCTATTTACAAAACATATTTGTGCGTACATGCGTTGTTTGTTACAGGTAGAATCTTTTAGTTCTGCACTAATTGTCTAGCGACTAGCTTGATGCAATAAAGTAATACTGTTTTTCATCGTCTTCATTAGTTTTGGATTATTTTTTCGTTGTATATAGTTATTTTAGTGAATAAGGGAGAATATTTTTATATATTTGTTTCTGTATATAATTGTACATACATAGTTCTAGTGAAGTTCTTCACTGGATCTCTTGGTGCAGAAGTAGAACACTAAACACTTTAACCCACTGAACACCAAACAAGTTTTAACTAAAACACCGACGCGTTTCAACAGCAATGCTGTCATTATCAAGGCGATAATAAAACTTTTTAGTGTTTTGTGTAGTTTTATTATCGCCTTGATAATGACAGCATTGCTGTTGAAACGCGTCGGTGTTTTAGTTAAAACTTGTTCGGTGTTCAGTGGGTTAAAGTGTTTAGTGTTATAGTTCTAGTGGTAAACCGTCCTTGAAGAGGAACCATAATTATTATTTTCAGGTAAATACTCATTTGGAAGATCGCGATATCACGTCTCAACAGTCGCAAATTGCATGTAATAATAATCACTTATTGAAAAATATTATAGGTTCAAGGCCAACTAAATATTAGGAAAAGGAAGCTGTACTACTTTGTGGTTTTCATTGATGAAACCCAACCACTTTTTATAGAAGAAATATATAGGGATGAACTACTTTGTAGAAACTTGATGGTTCCAAAATTAAGGCAATTTTTCCTTGGGTGTTTTTTGCCTGAGAGGATTCAGCAGCTTATGTAGTGAAAGCTGCACACATGCAGCTGTAGTAGATTACTAGGATTAGACAGGAAACCTTTCTCCACACAAGTTACGCTTATGAAGTATATTCTATAATGGATATGACTACATGTTATAGGTATAGATAATTATTATTAAAATTTCCGTTATAACCATCACAGTGTATGTATGTGAAATACTAAATGTAAATATAACAAAGGACAGTAAATTTTATTGTGGAATGAATTGTTATCTGTATTATTTATCAATAAAGGGCAAGAGAGATATTTGGGTTTTATTTGTCTTTCTTTCTCTACACCCACACCAAGTAATGATTTATCAATATGTGGTTACTTATGCATGTGTAGTTGTAAGAATATGTCTCGAAAGTATTGAAATCAATTTATTACTTGAATAAAAATAATTTAGTAAGACCTTTCTATAAAAAGTATATTTGTGCATACAATCAAGTTTTGCAATTCTTGTGATACTAAACTGACTAAATCCAATAATCGTGATGCGCACTATTTTGAAAGCAATATATAACAATAATCCTGTATACTGTTCAAGTTATGTTACAGAAAAAGAAACGAGTCGTAAGTACGACTTTTTCTTCTTCATTTACATTTTTTAATAAAACATTTAATTTAATGTTTTTCTGAATATCAAAGCAGTCAATTTTGGTGTTAAACTGATTGCCTATACATAGTAATATAATAGTTATCTAATGCTAGTGACATCTAATATAAAACTGGCAAACTGTTTGGACAGATATGGGGCTGTTGTTGATACTCAGCCCCTAAACTTACTTCCTGAAAAAAATACTGCATATTTTGAAATAATTTCAATACAGATGGTATCAGTATATTTTTCTACATATTCTAAAGGTAAGATTATCAAAATTTTATATTTTTTCTCATTTTTCTCGCAATCAAAGAATATTTAATTTAAAAAAAGATATTTAGATTTACAACAAAGATAATATCTTCAATGTAACAACGCGAAACTGCATTTTTAATGTAATAATGTTTTTGCGAATACTACGTTTTTAATAATTATTGTCGAACAGCGCCCCTACTTTACCGAAACGCCACCTTAACGAATTAGTTGAACGACTTAGGCTTCTAATCGCTTCTCAAAACGCGGCAAACACAAGCCACAACAACGAAATAATGTCTATAATTGAAGAATTGAACGAGGCCGGTGTGATTGAATAAATAAATACTCATCGAAGTTATGATATACATTTACATAATGAGTACTGACAAGTTCGGACATTACCGGACCGCGGTAGCAACATCTCAAGGGTTAGGAACACCGATCAACCATGTGATGATGTATGGAAAACGCATACGTCTCTTGGGACACCCCGAGTTTGCGTACGATGCTGTTAATAAAAAATATGTTATGGAAATTGCTGACCAAATAGTTAAAGATATTGAATATATTGCAAATGAGCTTGTTTCTACAGAAGATATAGTAATTAAGCGTTGAGATGATGCACTCATCGCTGTTAGACAACATGTAGACAATCAATTAGGTCAGTCAATTCAACAGATGGGGGATGCTCTGAACAAATTAAAAACTGAGACGAACCAGAGGCTTGATGACACTGCGAACAAATTGAATGTTACTACGACAAAAGAAGTCAACGTGCTTCAAGCTAACAAATTAAAACAAGTGAAAACCCATTTGGAAACTCGTTTAATAAATTTAGAAGCAAACGTTAACAGTCTACAGAGCGAAGTTAAAACTTAACTGCAACAGCATCTTCAATATCCTACATTAATACATCGTAGCATAACATAGTACACGAAACAGGAAAGATGTACAAAAGACAAATCTATTCCAGTTATTTGCGTTGTAAATTTGAGTCTCACTGCTTATTCTTTTCCAAATCTTGTTGGGATTAGTATGAGTAAACCGGACGTTGTCAACCGAGTTACATAAACCGGCTAGACGAAATTTCCCTAGACGACGCGTTATTATTAAAGGACTTGACGATTTATGGCAGTTTGATTTGGTGGAATTCTCAAACTTTAACCGAGAAAATCACGGTTACAAGTACATTTTGGTTGTTATAGACCGTTTTCCAAATTTGTGTGGGCGTTGCCCGTTAAAAATAAATCCTCTTGTGAGATTACAGAAGCAATGCAAAAAATTTTGCTGGGTTCTCGAAAGCCTACTAATTTACAAACAGATTTGCGAACGGAATTTTACAATGTACATTTCAAAGCTTTCATGAAAAAATATAATTAAATCATTATTCTACGTACAGTACAAAAAAAGGCTTCAATAGTCGAAAGAGTTATACGGACATTAGAGGAGAAATTATATAAACAGTTTAGCTTGCAAGGAAACTATAAATGAAACGATATGCTATCTGCATTAATTGATAAGTATAATAATACAAAACATAGGACAATACACACTGCACCTCTCAGTGTCACGCGTATGAACGAACACCGTCTGTTATCTAGTGTTTATAATAACATTAAATTTGAAGGTTCCCGGAAATTTCAAGTAGGTGAAATTGTACGTATAAGTAAATATAAGTCTATTTTTGAAAAAGGTTATTTGCCCAATTGGACCACTGATTTATTTAAAATTACTAAAGCTAATATTACAAATCCCGCAACGTACAGGCTTGAAGATATGGAGGGCAAACCGATTCTAGGAAGCTTTTATCAGGAAGAATTACAGAGAACAAAACATTCTACATTTACCTAGTAGAAAAAGTTTTGAAACGTAAGGGAAACAAAAGATATGTGAAATGGCTTGGTTTCCCAATTACACAAAATAGCTGGATATCAAAGAAGGACGTTTTGTAAATTAATATCTTATTGTACTACTTATTATATAAATAAAAACAACGTATTACTATTATTTTTGTTTGATTTGTGTACTGATGATTCAATTCTGAAAAATATTAAATAAAATACAATTTGCTTCTGCAAATATGGAACAATTATTCTTTAACCTATTTATAAAAGCCTTGCGTATTCGACAGGAAAGACGTCTATTTACGGTAGCTATCCGCATTACATGTCGCTGCTTGCTTATCTATTTTGCAATTCAGATAAGGTTCATAAACAACGCTCTCTTATATTGCACAGTCTTTATTTTGATTATATGTTATAATTAGAATATGCATTCATTAATGTATATTACAAACTGGACATAAAGGGCGGAAGTCCGTCAAAAGAGTCATACTGGGAATTATAATGTTGAAAGCAGGGTAGCAATTGTCGTAGCCTATTCCTCATCTGTTGGAGGATCTTGAGCCAATTTTCATGTAGAGACATTGGTGTAACGTACTTTTCAATAATACATATAGGTATCATATTGTTGTGTACCGTAAAGTGAACCAATTTCAAGTATTTCTTGGGTCTCTTGTCGATTCTTATTCTTTGCATTTTTTCTTGTTACTTCATATATATCTATAGTCCTCCTGAGATCTTTCAAATGGATTATGTGCTTTTCAATTAGCTTCGGTACGTCGATTCGTGTCTGTTAACTGTTGTTGAATGCGATATCTATTAAGAGTGTTTAAATTTATTCCAATTCTAAACTTGTTCTTCAACTACATTCTAAGAATGCTGAGCTTGCGAGTGCATTATTCTCAGATGTTTACACAGGTGCTTAAATTCCAAGAATGCTGATTTGGCGATTTCATCCTAGCGGATGTCTGTGAGATACCTAAGAACGCTGCGATTGCGTCATCCCAGACACTTGCTCTGGCGATTACGTCACCAGCGGGGCCTTCGCCTTGGAGTCCTGGAGGGCCTTCCCTTCGGGGCCGTAAGGAGGCCTTCTCCTTAGGGGGCGCTCTCCTCGGGGGCGTAAAACGGTTTTCTTCTCGGGGGCCTTCTCCCTAGGGGGCGCTCTCCTCGGCGTACGAAGGGGACCCTCTAGCGTCATCTAGGATCTAAAAGGTGCCACCAGCGCAATCTTGCATCTAAAGGGGGTCAACAGCGCCACCTAGTATGTAAAGGGGTTAATAGCGCCATCTCGCGGGCAATGGACATACTTCTAGTGTGTGCATTATACAGCGTGTCCACGGGCGAGTGATTAGTCATCGGGTGGTCGTATATAGTGCCTGGCTTATACAGGATGTCCATGTCGAGTGACTGAGGGAGAACGCCCATAGCCTTACTACTGACAGCATCGCTTCACGAAGGGACACTCTACAATCGGCGCCGTGGCGCAGGTAGTGGAAACCTTCGAGCCACGCAACGGGAAAATCATTACTGGAGACCCCTGGCGATGCTCGTCACATTGGACGTAAGAAACGCCTTCAACTCTGCGAGATGGAAGGTCATGTTGGACGCTTTACAGAACAAGTTCGACACGCCATCCTACGCAGCTACCTTAGGGACAGGAAGCTGGTCTACGACACCGCAGGCGAGCCGTGCACGAAGAAGATAACAGCAGGAGCGGCGCAGGATTCCATACTTGGCCCCGACTTATGGAATATGTCCCTACGACGGGATCCTCCGAAAGGAGTTGCCGCAAGATGCGTATCTGATAGGATACCCAGGCGACGTAGCGGCAGTCATCCTAGCGCGTGATGAGGCGGATGCCCGGAGAGGGCTCAACCAGGTAATGAGAAGAGTCACCACATGGATGGACGAACACTGCCTGACCCGGCAATGGAGAAGACCGAGGTCGTTCTACTGATCAGAAGAAAAATCCCTAGAGAGATCAAGATGACGGTGGATACGGAACTCACAACTACTGCAACTTCCGTGAAGTACCTCGGACTGTGGCTCGACAGCAAGATGACCTTCTGGCGACAGATCCAATCGTCGAGCGAGAAGGCCGCTAGGGTAACGACGACGCTGATCCGACTAATGGCCAACGTAGGGGGACCGACGGCAAGTAAACGCCGGCTTCTAATGATCGTCCCCCTTTCCATACTGTTGTATGGAAGTGAGATCTGGACTGACGCCTTACAGCAGGACAAGTACAGAAAACGGATGGCTTCAATACAGCGACGGGGAGCGCTCAGGATCGCCAGAGCATACCGTACGGTTTCCGAACAGGCGGTGCTCATGAAAGGAAAAGAATCTACGAGACCCGACGAGACGTCGGTGCACGACATGTAAGAGTGGACGCTAAAGCACTCACACGACAACGTTGTCAAGAGCGCTGGCAGAACGACACGAGAGGACGGTGGACGGCCAGACTCATCCGCAACATCACGGAGTGGATGGATCGAGTGAGACGTAGACTACTATCTCACCCAGTTTTTTAGCGAACATGGGTATTTCAACGTATACTTAGCTCGAATGGGTAAAGTGGAGCACGCGACGTGCCAATATCACGACTCTACAGAAGATCATGCTCATCACACCTGCTTCGAATGCGAGAGATGGAGTGACTAGAGAGCCGCGCTACAACACGAAGTAAGACGTCTAACGCCGGATAACGTCGTGCAAATGATGCTGTCTGGAAATGACTACTGGCAGAAGATCGTCACGTTCGTCGAGAAGGTGCTGAAGGAGAAGAAGAGAGAGACCCAAGCCATGGAAGCATCCGACTGAGGCTAACTAAGTGAGGTATTTTAGTGGGTGTGGGCCCCACAGCCCCACCAGCTCTCGTCCCTGATGGTGCGTTTAGGCATTTTTCCTCAATTAAAAAAATATTATTATCAAATGATATCGAAGGCTTCCACGGTCTGAGTCTCTCTTATGAGGGCTTCCGGGTTTTGACCGCGTCATAGTAAAGTACACATATACAATACAAAATAAAATAAAACAAAATTATCATTATTATTATTATTAATGCACTCCACTTAATCAAGGGAGCTAACTCCCACCTACAAGTTTTCTAAGTGTCTTGATAATCACAGCGACTTAGAAAAGTTACTTATTAAAAGCTTTACGTATATATGTTATTGTATTTATTGTATTATTTTTCTTTTTTGTTGTTGGAATTGATTAATTTCGAAAGTTAAGTCCATTCTCTGGAAAATCAAATGTATTTACGTAAGTAATATTGCGATGGCGATATTATTTATTTCCAATACAAATGTATGGTTTTTGTGGCTATATAGGGTGAGTCACGACTATTTCCTCGGTCTCTTTTGTCTAAACTCTATAAATATATCTGTTTGAAATTTTAGTCAAATATTCAGGACGATAAGGAGCACATTTTAAAGTTATTTGAAATTCTACAGGGTGATTCGAAAAATACAACATATCAAAGTTAGGTTATTTTTTAGGATAACGTTGTTAGTACTTCCCTGTATCTATTTATTGGGATTTCTAGAAAATTTGATCTTCGCAAAAATGTAGACCTTTACGAAAAAATTAAAAATACAAATACTGTACTACTGGGAAGATCCACATTTACAACAAATTACTTCAACATATCGCGGTTTCACTAAACCGGAAGAATATTTTGATATTGGCTACATAACATTGAGCAAAGCCATGTATATTTTATATTTTTCCAACCATCAATAACTCTTTTAAGTTAAATGGAGCATCCTGTATTTATTTATCCTATGTGAAAGCACATTAAATCCCCTACCAAAAACTATAAAAATGTCTATCTAAAGTTAACGATTACAATGTTATTAACGATATTCTGAAAAAACCTCATAAAACCGATGCTTTTTTTGTCTCAGTCGGCTATGTTGCTTTAAAATTGATATATTCATCTAGTTGCGGCTGTCATCAATTCCTACATATAAATCGTATACTTGAAACAATTATTACGTCTAAGATCTGAAGAGTAAAAGAAACAGACAATACTCCACCTACCATTCCTGGAGATATGAAACTAACATAAAAAATATGTTACTTCAAAGGTTGTGCACTCCTACGATACAAACAAAAATCGGCCTAAGATATCATGAAACATATATTTCCTGAATGAATTGATTACGCGTTGTGGTGTTGACGTTACCGATTTTTATCTCTATTAATAATGTTATGTTAATAAAAAATGTATTTCATTCAACTACTCCAGACATTTTATGAAGAAGATTCTTCTTTTGCCTATAAAATTATGCATAGAATAGGATGATCAATCAATGTGAACATCTACTTTAATCCTTTTCATTGGATAATTTATTTATATTTATTCAATTTCCGAACATTTAGTAGAGTAGAACTTTTTTAGAGAAGAACTTATTGAATTCATTTCAATCGAATATGTTACTAAGATTGAATGTGGTTAACAACTTTATATCTTATTTGCTTATTTTTTGTCTAACATGTTTGTAATTTTATTAATTTGTTTATGATGTTGGTTACTTAATTATTTTATTTTCAATTCTAATACCATAACTTATCAACATGCAATATCAATATATTACCAACTAAGAGGGGAGTTTTCAATATTTTGATATTCAAAAATGCATTCGAATCAAACAAATAATATTCAAATACTTGACGAACACTCAGTTACTTGAACTTCATCTAACTTTTGATTGTAATATGTTAATCCTATATTCAAATTATTTCATCATAATTTCCACCTTTATTTATCTTTAGTATACAATTTACAAGGAATATAGTTAATCACACACAAATAATTAGAAAGCATGGCCTATTTAGATGAGAAAAGCCTTAGCGTTAGAGCGTTTTCGAAGAATTTATAATATGAACCTTCCAAGTCATACAGTTTTTGCGATTTTAATTTTTTCGAGAAAGCCATCTTTCTAAAAATCAAATTTTCTCGAAATCGGCAGTAGGTAGGTATAGGGAAGTATTAATTTGATAGTCATTTTATTGTTAATTGTATTGTAGATCATAAGTTAGTGATGATTTTCATTTGTGCATCATTTATAATTATAGAGGCTTTGAAATATCTGTCATCGTGAACTTTAATATATTTAGGCAGCTGCGTCGTCCAAAAAAAAACGAATTCGTAAATAGGCGATCAGCGATGAAAAAATATTAACCTAGTTTAGTAGAGGAGTTAAACGCATTTGAAAACATAGATAGTATAAACACCACCTCTATGTCTCAATGGGACTAGATCGAAGATGTAGATGGGACGTTGTGGCGTCTGCATTGGCGCCAGGATGAGAAGTCGCCGTCGGGACGGTCTCGGAGTTTACGCAGTATCCAGATCAATGAGTTCTCTAGTCTATGCAGGGCAGTGGATAATACTTTTATGTGAAAATGCAGGATACATATAAGTAAACATATGATTACGTATATCACATACATAGCTGCACAAGCTGTCATAGTTTTGCAACATCTAAAATAAGGGCTAAGCGGTCCCAGTAAACTACATGCCTAAAGATCTAAGCGAAGTTCTTTATTGATTAACCTCTTTAGGAAATCAAAGCAAATTCCTATTTTTCCACACTTAAGCAACATAATTTGTAATAGATGTTTTACAAATAACACAGCAAGGTCTTAAATTAAATTACATAAAAATAATCTATATATAAGCAACGAAGCGAATATAAAAGTAAAATACTACCTACTTGATTATAACATTAAGCTAAAATATTCTTGTATTGAAAATGGAATAAAAACAATCTAGAATGCAACAAACGTTAAAGGACAAAACCTACAGTAAAAATTGTCTTGCACGCTGGTAAGGTTCCGGTAAGACGGCCCTCCTATAGCCGTATACCGGGCTAAAACCTATATGAAAGCTTGCGCCTAGCTTGCACCATATATATAACAGCTTACACCACTCGTGTTAACGAATTATAAAAAGAACATTCGTAGGGAGGTGGGGTGGGGGTGACAAGCTAACGCTAGCTCCAACATATGCAATCTTGCACGTACATATATAATTTCCCAGGTAGCAAGCTAGCGTAATTTTGACGTCATATTTCGTCATTGACGTCATCTAACCAAATAATGACGTACTTTTGCCGTACTTTCAGAGACGTCGTTTTGCCGTTAGACAAATAACGCCATTTAAACGTATTTATTCAGTGATACATGAGACATAACGTTATATATAGAAAAAGTGAAGTCTAAAATAAACTTTTAATTTTCTTAAGACTGTAAAAGTACGTATAAGCTTATTTAACCACGTCAATCTACTAAAATTTGACAGCTGCGTTAATGTCATAATATTTATGTTATAGTAACAAAAGCAATTAAGTCTAAATAAGGATAACCGTATAACAGAATCTGTGTCCTGGCAAACCATATTTGCACTTTTTCCTTTTTAAATTTTCATACCAAAACACGCACGATTTTCAGCGACTCTAAAAATGAGTGTCAAAAAATATTCAAACAATTTAAAATTCAGTGTGTTGCAAAGGTTGTTATTACTTACCTAAGTTTCAAAACCTTTACAGAATATTGAATTCTTAATCGTTTAAATAATTTTCAAATAAGTTTTTAGTGCCTCTGCAAAATATTACGTTTTGGTTCATTCATGGTATTACAGTTATGTTATACCAGCGATATGTCTCATTTTTCACAATACAAAACCTCTTTTGGAATTCATTAAACATATCCTTTTAAAATATTAGCTCTCAGTTTCCTAAACAAGAATAAACAAATGCATATACCTATATGCAAAATGAAAGAAGCAGTTGCCGTTTCCAGAATGTATTTTCTCTAAATTCAACGCGCTGCCAGTCCAGTAACCTAGATATTCATAATACATAACGTCGGTCATATTTATAGCATTTTCGTGACGTGGTACTGACGTCATAAAGCAGACGTCAATTGGCTGTGGCATTAAAACTCATTATGCCGTCATATATGCGTCATATATGACGTACAGTTGGCGTCACTACCGATCTATAGATGGCGCCAAATTGACGTCTTCTTGTTACCTGGGTTACGGCACATTGCACCTCCATTTTTAGAGTTTGCACCTACTTCGCACCCCTATATATTTAATATTCACATATATACGCGCTATTATATGTATTGTATAAGTACGTGTTGGAACAAAAATCAATAGATTGTCGGTCAATTTAGCTCACTCAGGGGTCGTTCACGAGTAATACCGGTAATCTTGTCTAATACACTAAAAAAAACGAAAAAAACAAATAAAATCACCACCCTCAATAAGGAAAATTTATACAATTTAATCAGCAATTTATTATTAAAATACAATAGATTAACTATTTTTATGTACCAATTAATAACATGTAATTTATCTAAGAAAAATATTGACAATTACAATACTATTTTCTTACAATTTAAATATTTAATGAGAAAAATTTAACTAATACCGCCCTCTACGTATCAATTTCTTAAAAAAAACAAAAAAAATCTCTTTATTTTAAAAACTAAATTCTACATTACCGATCGGTCTGTATTAACTATAATATTTTAAGGTTATTAATTCAATTAATAAACGTGGCCTTCGATTTTTTTGTTCTATTAATTATGTATTCTTATCAAATTTATTTAAAGAAAAAATATATATGTTATCAATTATTGAAGCCAGTATTCACTAGATGAAAGTAAATACTAGTAAAAAAATAACGGGATCAAAAAGGTAAAATGGAAAAAATATTCTAATCTTAAATTTCAGAATCTATTATCGCAATCGGCAATTTCAGCCTTGGGAAGGGAAAGATAACAGGATAAAAGAAATCTATTGGCCAATCCTAGGATATAGAAAATAAAATCAACATATTAAAATTCGATTCAAAATAAGAAAATTTCGGATACTATAACAATCCGGCGTCCTTTTTTTCCTAAGAACATACTGCTTCAGTTAGGTATTCGATTTTTATAAAAAAATGATGTGGAATCAGAGTTTTTCATTGGAGGAAATGAGGACACTAAATTTTGTACTGACATCTTGAAGAAAGAAAAATTATTAATGAACCAATTTTCCTTCTTTTTACTTTTTAATTATTCTTCAACTAAAGAAATTGACAACATTACTCCTTTTTCAGAAACCTACTTTGGCCAAATAATATACATTAACTCCAAGTATTTAGAAAATTTACAAACTTAACCTCGATAACATTCTTCTGGTACGTATTTTTATTTTAACATAATTTTCTTTAGTATTTTAATAGTAATGCAGTCAAGGAAGAAAGTTGACCCAAAACAAGTAGTTTGATTATTAATTAAGAAGACAGTAAGGGGTGACCTAATGCTCGAGGTGGATGGAGATGCACAAAAGGCTGATATTCTCGGGTAGGTCAAGGATCAAGTTGAAGAAGCCATAAAGAACACGGCGACCTGTAGCAATCTACAAAGCACCGTGGTTAAATCGATAAGCCCGAGCAGAGATGGCAATCAGATTGCCACAGTGCAAGTCAACAGAAGCAATGCCAATATCCTGCTAAAGGCAAAAAGAAATAAAATTGGTTGTAAATGCCTATACTTTGGTCATACCCTGAAAGAGTGTAACGGCCCTGACCGATCTAATCTGTGTATAAACTTCATAAACCCGGACACAAAGCTAGGGAATGCGAGGGGCACCATTTTTGTCCCTCATGCAATACGAATGGCCATAGGTCTGACTCAATTCAAGTGCCCCAGATGCAGGGAGTTAGTCAAGGTACAAAGGAAGGTACCACGAAATTCGAATGGCCCAAGGGAAGGAAGCACGCATCAACAAAATGATTAGAATTCTACAAACTAACCTGGGTCGTGTAAAGATAGCTCACGATATTGCGTACGCGGTTGCCTATGACAGCTCTATAGGCATTATTATAATTGGTGATCCAAACATCAAAATCTCAAGGGAAAACCAATATATCTTCGATAACAAAATGAATGTGGCTATATATATATACGTATCAAAGTGACGTCCTGCCATGAAAATAATGCGGTAAAATTGGCATCCGCGGTAAAGTGGCATCCGATATATGGATGCCAACTTGTTTTCTATGAAAAAAATTTTTGATGAACTGTTCTAAGCGTCATTTATGCGTAGAATGAAAACCAGCTGGATGGACATTTTACCGTTATATGCATATTTTTATACACAGTAGTGCCTGAGTATATGGACCAGAGGGCAATCTAGTCGAAGTTGTATATACTTGGGCAGAGGTGCTATACAGGGCGCGTACAAGCTGGAACATGTGGAAATTTGTCGGAATTATGAACATGTCGGGGAATAACCGATAGAATTCCTACTGTTATTTCGAAGTTGATATAATCCAACGTATTTTATTTGCGTAACTATTATAGAAACGCGTATTTGCATCTCAACTTTTATATTTTAAATAAAATGTCTTAATTTTTATTAATGATTCATATTGTCGAGACGGTTCTAAGTTTAGTTTTTTAAATAAATGGTGCCACTAAAATCAATCCGTTTTGAATTGTATATTTTGTAAAAACATTGACAAATGCAAACTATTTTTCGAAAAAGTTTATACAAATATAAATTTAGACTTTTAAATAATTATTTAGGAAAGTATATTATTGCATTACCTGCGTTATTATAAATTTTATAGAACTATACTGGATGCTCAGAGAACATTTTTCCAAACTTTGTTATCCGGTAATGTAATAGTATATTATGCAATGAGGATTTAATGATAGCTATTAAGACACGAGTATGAAAATTATAATACAAGGCGAAGCCGAGTATTGTAATGAATACGAGTGTCTTAATAGCCATTAAATGCGAGTTGCATACACTATTTTTTCTACGACCCCATAATATACGTATTTCTTTAATTTTTACTATATTTAAATAGATACAGAGAACTGTCAAGTTTCATTAATTTTTATATCTGCCAGATATGTAGTCACGGCCATATTGAATATTGGAATGTCGCATTCTTATTGGACATAAACTTGTATCATAATGAAACATCTATATTCCTATTGGATATAAGTAAATTTGTATCATAATGAAAATCTGTATCGTAATGGACATCATTAAAGTACAGGTTCAGTATATCTAATAATATGTACAATTAAAGTATGGGAGTAGAAAAACATTCTTTTTAAATGGCACGCTATGCTTTCCTTACTTTTATTGCATTGTAAATTAAAAAGTAATGATTGCTTCTCTACAACTAAATGTTGTAGGAGTAGTACGTTGTAGTAATTGAAAATAGATTTCGACATTTCTAGATATTCAATGCAATTAATTAAAGAAACTCATAATTTCTGATGGCCCAAACTTGGATGCACACTGGTATTTGTAGTGAAAATACTAGACGCCCAGAATTATATTTCTTCGCACAATAGCTTTCTCTTTTACGCCAATAGGTCTTAGATAACTTGTAACTAGTTTAGTTTAGATAGGTATTTTGTTATAGGATAAACATATACTATCCCAATTTTTCAATAAAAATGCCATAAGGGGTAACAAAAACGTAGCAATGTATTTAAAAATTATAAGATATACAGGATGGGATGCTACATTGGCCTCGGTTGATATACAATAAATGGTAACATATTTAAAATGTTTTTGGAGCATATGTAAGTCCATTGGGAGCACATTCTAAAATTATTTTGAAATATACAGGGTGATCCAAAAGGAAGTTACACATTAAAGTTATCAAAATTTAAATGGAACACCATGCATATTATTGCATATTTTTGACATGTTATGATGATGATGATTCGACATGATTGAATAATTTCAGGCATTAATTTTGTTTAATTTATTCTTGAAAAGTAGGCAGTGGTGCATTGGACGTTGCTTCATATTTATTGGAAACCAGACAAAAATTAACAAATACATATGTCTTATTACATACACATTTTTACCATAAACTTAATACAAAATAAAACAAAGAAACAAATGATTCAAATATCACTCAATGGATGTCCGCCATTTTCAATACATAAATAAATAGTTCGTTGAAATGCTTTTATATTGGAAAGTGTTGTTTGTGGCACATATATTGTACAAAATTAATTTTCATACATCTCCACAAAAAGATCTGGGCTCATTAGGTCTGGGGAGCTTGCAGGTCAAGTCTGTGAATCACCACGTCCTTTTACCTATTAGGGTATTGTCTATCCAATTAACTCAAAAAAGGAGCACCATCTAGTTGTTGCCGCATCTTTTGGCGGATATTCAGAGGTACGTTTTCCAAAAGTACGGGTAAAACTGCTGTAACAAATAAACATGGCATGTTTGTACCACACACGTAGCGGGAGATATTTCGAGTGTTATCGCGTTTGCGATTGGCCAACTAGCCGTATGTATGCTAGCAGCCTTGAATTGCGACTTAATATGTAGTCGTATCGTGCATAAACATTCCACGGTATGTTAGCTCACTCAACCATCCAATGTAGATTAATTTATCCATTGAAAATGACGGACATCAATTTGAGCGATATTTGAATCATTAATTTCTTTGTTTTCTTTTGTAATATGATTATGGTGATAATTTCTATGTGATAAGACGTGTATTGGTTAAATTTTGTTTGTTTTCGCATAAATATGAAGCAACGTCCAATACGCTACTGCCTACTTTTCAATAATAAATTAAACTAAATTAATGCCTGAAATTATTGTCATCATGTCAAAGTTACCTCGATTTAACCAAATTTTTAATACATAATCGCCAATTAAAACACTAAATTAACTTTTACAAGAGAGATACATATGTATTGGGAACTTTAACAATATTTATAAGAGAAATCATTTAAAAACCAATTACTTATCTTAGATACAGGATGTTTCATTTAAAATAAGAAAGTTATTGAGCATTAATGGTAGCTATAGTTAGAGGTAAGATTTTAACCACCTTGTATAATTTTTGGAAAACATCTTCATTTTAGCATTAGATGTAATGGTTGTGCTAATGAAATAATACTACTTAAAACACGTAACTTAAATACGTACGCTAGGTACTCATTCTAAATATTGATCTACATTTTCAAAAATTGTCAAATATCTCAGAAACTGTTGAACCTAGATATAGGGAATATCACAGTAACTTGCCTTTATTTAATCTGCGTTATCGAAATATGTAATACTTATGGTATTGCATTTAAATTTTGACAACTTTGATGCGTAAGTTTTTTTGGAACACCCTGTATATTTCAAAATCATTTTAGAACGTGCTCCCAATGGACTTACATATGCTCCAAAACAAGGTTTTAAATTGGTGTTACCGTTTTTGTATATCAACCGAGGCGAATGTGATGCCTCACCACATTTTGCGAATTAACAGTTGTGAATTTGATGAAGTTTTGTAAAGTTTATAATAATGATATTTTACGATAGATAGTTATCTAAAATCTGTATTTGCATGCATTTTAAATAGTCTGCAACTGTCAATTTTTGTAACAAATGCAATAATTCAAAAAAGGCTAATTTTAGAGTTTTAAATTTCTCTCAGCGATTCAAATTTATAATCAAAATTAGAATATATAGTTGAAATAAGGAAGTTGCATTGTAATTGGAAGTAGCAGAAATCTAAAGTTATTCTAAATGGAAAGAACATGGCCCGAAATTATTATTTGAAAATTTAAAATTGCAATTTTTGTTACTTCTATTCTATATTTTTTAATCAACATACCCTGTTTACAAAATGACGTTTATTATTTGTCACATCCAGCCGAAGCCAACATAATCGAAATTTAAAATTCAACCGTAGCATACTGTTATAAAAGTAGACGGGGGATTCACCGTATGCGAGTGGCTGTTACTTTAGCCGCTGTACTAGTTGATGCCAATATGACCGCTATATGAATCGTTAAATACATTGAAAGTATACTGAAGGATGTCGATTTGTATTATTGCGAACAGGATGCCAATATGTACGTGAGCTATATATATATATATACGTTACAAACAAGGACACAGGGATATGTAGTCATAGCCTGGAAGACGGGTTCGTATGTCTGTAATGGGAACACTGGCGACTGATTGGTTGCCACGTATCTCCAAATATTCCCTTGGAGAAATTTTATAAGCACCTAGATAATCTCGCGGAAGAAAAGTCGGAAGACACAGAAGTAGTAATCGCCGGTAACTAATGCCAACTTATCAGTATGGGGTCCCGCCGCTACGGATACTAGGGGCGAACATCTGACAAAATGGGCAGCCGAATTAGGCTTAAATGTGATCAACAAGGGAGACACACCGACCTTCCAACGTGGGCCCAGCAGATCCTTCATCGACATTACATGGGCTTCAGAAAAGATAACAAGCAAGGTTCAGAACTGAGAAGTGCTACCTAGAAAATTTCATACTGACCATCAATACATATATTTCGAAATCGCAACGGACGAGTCGATACATAAAAGGGAGACACGTGCACATTATACATTTAATAAAGAAGTTTTCATAACAGCGCTGAAGGACCTCCTCCGAAGATATCAGGACGTTAATCTAGAAACGTTTATCGACACTATGGGAAAGAAGAATAAGGATTTCACAAGTCGCTCAATGAGGGATACCAGGAAAACGCCCTACTGGTGGAATAGTGAAATTGAAGCTAAAAGGAAGGAGTGTATAATATGACGCCGTGGGACCATCAGACACCGACGCAGACCAACTCAAAATGCGTTCGATTTAGCATCCTCCCGGTACAAAATGGCGAAGAAAAAACTAAAGTACCTAATACTGTAATCTAAGAAAAAACATTGGAGCAATCTGTTAGATGAATTGGACAATGATATATGGGGCGCGAGGCATAGAATAGCAATGAGACACTTGAGGAAACCTAGCCCATCCTACAACCTATCGGTACCGAAGAAAATTCAGATTGTGCACGAATTATTCACGATCACTGAGCATGCCCTTGTCAACATACACAAGTGGATAATCGACGTACTGTTGTTCGAAAAGCAGGAACTGATGAATGCTGCGGGCAAAATCAAGTTAGGCAAGGCTCCTGGCGCGGACAGCATATCCCCAGAAGCGGTTAAACGGACGGTGGAAACTGTCCCTAGTATGCTCTTGGAGATATTCAACCAACTGCTCAAAAGGCAAGAACTCCTTGTCATTTGGAAGGAAGCCCTGGCGGTTCTCATATCGAAAGGAACGCAAGTGGAGTCACCGACTGCGTCGGCGTTCAGACCTATATGTTTAAGAAGCGTCATGGGGAAACTTCTAGAGCGCTTAGTTAAGGAAAGACTGGAGGCGGAGTTGGAAGAACTTAGTGCAATCCCGGACAGGCAGTTCGGCTTTAAGAAGAAGCGGTCCACGGTTCACGCGGTAGAAACGTTGGGCCAAATCGCCAAAAACTCTGATGAGAAATGGGTTGCGGTGTTGGCATTGGATATCAAAAACGGGTTCAACCGGGCTTCCTGGAAGAGAACTATCGCAGCAATGAAGAAAATGGTAGTCTCTGGGTACATAATCGATATAATCGAGGATTGCTTCAACCAACGAGCGATTGTTATTAATAGGAAAATGAAGCTGATGTTGAGTGCCTGGGTGCCACAGGGATCAGTCTTGGGCCCGGTCCTGTGGAATATACTATATAACGGAGTTCTAGAGGTCGATCTTATGGAAGGGATAACGAGCATCGCATATGCCGACGACTTAGCCCTGATAGTGGAAGCGGCAGATGTCAGAGACCTAGTATTTAAAACCAACGAATCCCTAGAAGCAATCGCAAACTGGCTGGAAAGTAATGAGCCAAAAATTGTTTCCCAGAAGTCAGAAACGGTGATAGTTAAAGGGCCCCGCAAGAGAGAGAAAGTGCTTTTCAACATACTAAGAACAAACATAATCCCGAAAAAAGAAATTAAATACCTCGGTGTGATAATCGATGAAAGACTGTGTTTTGGAGCACATGCCAAGTACGTGATAGGCAAGGCGAAAGCTACGCAGCCGCTTGGATGGAAGTATGGAGCATAACAAAGTACAGAGACATGCTAGAGAAACTGCAAAGAAGGACTCTGCTGCGAGTGGCAAGTGGGTATAGTACGATCTCGAAATTATCTATACAAGTCATAACGGAAATCCCGCCCTTTTCCTTGCTAGCGGAGGAGCGATTGGCACTTCACAACTTGATATCTGGAAACTCTACAATAACAAAGGCGAGAGAAAGGCTAACAACATTATGCAAGTGACAAAGTTCCTGGAGTGAGTTGACCGCGAAAGCGCAATGGACCAGAGCGCTTATCCCTGACATAACACAGTGGGTACAGTGTCAGCACAGGAAGTCCGATTATTACCTGACGCAGTTCTTGTCAACTTGGCAACTTTAGAAGCTACCTCAATTGAGCGATGACACCTGCCCATACTGCCAAAAGGCCGATACTCCTGGACCCGCAATTCTGGAGTGTGCCAGATGGACGTGTAGAAAAACCATGCTAAATACACAACTGGGAGAGAGAATATCCCAGGAGAACATTGTAGCCTTAATGACTGAAAGTGAGCAGAACTGGATAAAGCTAAATGCGTTTATCAGAGAAATCCTTCGCGAAAAAGAGAGAGGCGAGTGCGAGATAGCGGCAAGGAACAGATGAGAGAAGGGAATGAGACAACCTGGTGCTGCCGATGCATACTGTTGGGTGATTCCAGCGCACCAAGGAGATGGTGAAGTAGGGGGTTTTAGCCGGTAAGAGTCCGGCACTTCCTGGCTGACAGGAGTCCATGAGAATTTCCAGCTACTATATGTAGGTATATATATGAAAAAAAATTGTAGTGCCTAAAATTGTTTCTCTTAATTTTGATAATTATTACCTAAACTCTATTTTTTTTTTCTTAGAATGAATTTAATTTACATAATTTTGACGTATGACAAAGAATAGTTTGCTTAATAATAAATTCCTGAATAATAATAACTTCTATGCTTTCTAATGTGGTTTAATCTGTCTGTTCCCCGGGCACTTGCTACAATCCAACCCTCCTAATCAAATTGCCCCGAACAATAGCTAGATATCACCGAGATCTTCCAGCTGATCGAAAATACTTAATTCTACCTAACCCCTTATACAAGTAACCTTTTAATTCAATTTTAAACAAAATAAAATAATGCTTAAGTTGTCCCTATACAGTGTATAAGCTAGACATTGGTAATATTCATTTGTTAATATCCGTCTCCATTAACTTATATAGGTTCTTCCAAATGCCCTACATACATTGCGTGTTCAAAAATTTCCATCCGTACAAACACTTACGGTTTTCGACTTAGTTATACTAACTTAACTTGTATCTTAGTAGTGGATTGTTATTAAATTGTGTAAACTGAACTGTGTGAATTTGAAGTGTTTTAGGGTCATATTTATAGTCCGTGCTTGAGGTTGTGTCGATGCTTGAGCACGCGATTTTGACAGATTTATAATGACATTTACGTCAAAATCGCGTGCTCAAGCATCAACACAACTTCAAGCACGCACTATAAATATGACCCTTAATAACATAAAATCAAGTGAATACTTGAATTACGCACAATTACAATGAGCCTAGCAAGTTCGATATCCTTTTGAGTTTGTCGTTGGTTAGATAGTTAGTTTTGGATTCTAGACAATCGACATCCCTCATCTACATGTCACAAGCTACTGACACAAAAAACACGCCCATTCTAAGGTTACATATGTGACTGTTAGCAACTTTACTCAAATAACTTTGCTTACAATTTAAATTGTCCACAGTATGAAGTTAATGGAATTTAAAGTTGTAGCAGCGTGTGTCATATCAAGCACTTTGTTTTAATACATTTCTTTAGTGATCACTAATTTATTAATCAAAATCGTTAGCAAGTACTATATTTATGATATGATTCTAATTTAGATTTGTTTTCTTTTTTAGTTTAGCAATTTTGACACAGCTGACAATAGCAATGGACGTTCTATCAAACAAGATAAAATTGAAAAGTTTTACGAGGCAAAAAACCCTAAATATGCGCCGAACAAGCACTACCTGAAGCATTTGGTACTGTTATGTGGCTTTGTGTCCATCTACATAACATAATATATTTTATTATTCGAATTTACTACTACGAATGATCATGGTATCTGCCATTTATTTATTTTGTTATTTAATTATAATTCAAAATTGCTATTTGGCATAAAATTAATTTGAAAATATTTGACTTGAAATATAATTTATCATTTAGACATTTTATATATTTTTAAAAATTATTATCATCGCTTCACACGATTGAGTGTTGCCAATCGCTTTCTTGGGTGAATTCGGGTGACTGATACGATAGCATGTGGGTGTTAAATTTTAATTTCTATATAACCGGGTGTCACACGAAAAACGCCCCGAGCTGTAGCTCTGTTATTTACATTCCGATTTTTATGAGTCAGGTACCAAATGAAATGGCTTGATGAACGCTATGTTTGGATCTGCATTTGCTTTTCTCCAAAGCCATCTTTATTTTTTCGCGATTGTCTACTTTTTTCTTCAAATTGCTCCGTATATATTTTTTTACTACATTGGATAGATATTCTTTTTTTGAATCCATTGATGTGCAATACATCCATTTTACTTGTAAACTTAGAAGAAAAACACGTAACTAAAACACTTACTGTAGTGTGCTATGGAAAAATAGGTATAAAAAAATAACGCTAATAACATTAGAAGTTATTAGCGTCTTTTACTTTTCTTTTCTAAGTATATTTTGACATTTTTGAAATAAATGATGGATTTTAATCAACTTACTGATATGTTACAAGTATATTTTGAATGCAAGAAAAACCCTAATCAGGCGTTGCGAGTTTACATGTTACGTTTTCCCGAAAGAGAAGGTCCAAAACGGCGCAAGTTTATTCGACTTGAAGAAAATTGAAGAAGATACGGATGTTTCAAAAAACCGAAAGCAGTGCATAGAACATTTTCTGAAAACGTGGAACTGGACGTTTTGCTATCTGTCGAAGAAAATGCCAAAACCTCGGTTCGTGAAATTGGAAACATAGTTGGTACGTCCCGAAGTACTGCAGCTGCAGAAAATGTTTCAGTCCGAAGAACACAATTCTGTAATTTTTATTTAACAACGTTGCAACAAGATCCGTCATTTTATCGCAAAATTATTTGGACAGATGAATGTACTTTCACAAATTATTGAATTTTTAATCGCAACATACATCGACAGTGGAACTAAGAAAACCCCAGATTTATCGTCAACAACAATTTTCAACGTCGTTTCAGCTGTAATGTGTGGTGTGGCCTACTTGGAGACCGCTTGATTGGTCCATTTTTTATTGACGGTTCCTTAAATCAACTAAAATATCGCCAACTATTAACCGATGATGTTGAAAGCTTTTTGGATCAATTACCACTTGCGGACGCAGATCCTTGTATTTTCAACAGGACGGTGCTACACCCCATAATGCACAAATAAACGTTGGCTGGTTGAATCGCAATTTTAATGAGCAATGGATTGGCACATATGGACCTATTCGTTGGCCGGCGCGGTCACCAGATCTTACACCTTTAGATTTTTGGCTTTGGGGATATCTTCAAGATCGGGTATATTTAACAGTGCCACAGAATATAAACGAGTTAAGGAACCGAATAATCGAAGCCTGTCAAGATATACGTAATAATTTTATTTTAAATGCCACCCACGGTGTTATACGGAGATGCCACTTTTGTATTGAGTATGACGGTAACCAATTCGAACAATATTTGTGAAATTTATTAGTTTTGAATTTTTTTGTTTTGTTTTTTTTTCTTTTGAAATAAAATCAGTAATGACAGTCACATATGCGCAATGCGTAATTTTTTATAGCTACTTTTCCACAGCACACTACAGTATAATAAAAGTGATTTTAAGAGAAGGTCCAAAAAAGTGTTTTAATTTTTTTTTTCTTCTAAGTTTACAAGTAAAAGGGATGTATTGCACATCAATGGATTCAAAAAAAGAATATCTATCCAATGTAGTAAAAAAATATATACCGAGCAATTTGAAAAAAAAAAGTTGACAATCGCGAAAAAATAAAGATGGCTTTGGAGAAAAGCAAATGCAAATCCAAACATAGCGTTCATCAAGCCATTTCATTTGGTACCTGACTCATAAAAATCGGAATGTAAATAACAGAGCTACAGCTCGGGGCGCTTTTCGTGTGACACCCAGTATATACAGGGTGTTCCTAAATATCATGTACATAAGGAAGGGGGTAATTATTTGGTTTATTTTGTGCCTAAAATTTCATATAAACATAGGTCTGCAAATGCTTCGTTACCAATCTGCAGGGTGTTGAAATTTCAAGATTTTTTCACTTTTTACCGCATAGCTCCTACAGTTTTTGAGATATTTTGCTCAAATTTGGAAGGTAGGTTACGCTATAAGGTCTGCATCATTAGCCATACCAAATGATGATGTAAATCTACAGGGTAATCATTTTTTCAGGGTCATGCCTTCTTTTCTCACCCTGAACTTTTTGCGATGCGCCACTGGTAGATTCTAAAATACGCAATAAATTTTCTGTCTTGTTTAGAAACTTTTTGATCTCTTGTATTTTTTTCGTATCTCTGACCGTTATCGAGAAAAAAAAGAAAACAATTTTCTGTAATTCGCCAGAAAAAATTAAATTTTTTAAAATGGTCTAGCGGGCTCTGGCTTTATTCAGATAATCACTTGAGTTTATTAATTTGACAACTGACATTAGAAATCGTAACTTGTGTCTGTATAAGTACCTTCCAAATCCTATACAGTAAAAAGTGAATAAATCTTGAAATTTCAACACCCTGCAGATTGGTAACGAAGCGTTTGCAGACCTATGTTTATATGAAATTTTAGGCACAAAATAAATCAAATAATTACCCCCTTCCTTATGTACATGATATTTAGGAACACCCTGTATACATATATAGGTAAATGTATTTACTGAAGATCCAGAATAAGGGTTTCGTGAAGAGAATCAAAACGCAGTCAAATTCTGCTAAGTAACGTTTCGGAGCTTTTATTCTCCTTCTTCAGACCTAATACAATTAGTATAATGAACAGAAGCAAACAACGATATGTTTAAAAACAAATACATAAGCAAGATTGACTAATTAGAGAACCAAAGCTCACAAAGTGGACATACCCAACAATCATGACAATTTTATTTCTACCATGTAGTGTTAAAAATTTTTTTCAGTTATTAAAGACGAAAACATGTTAAAATTGATTGAAATCTTTCGGAGACAAAACACAACATTTTAAAATTATTCAAACTAAAGCGTGTTATTTTACAGTAAAATGATAAATATTGCAACGCACAGAGCAGAAGCCGGCTCTGATACTGCTGATGCCGAAGTCAAATACACATCGCTCATATATGTTCCTCACCTCACCGATAAAATTAGAAATTTATTTAGAGATACTGATATCACCATTGCCTTTATTTCTGCGGCTTCTTGTAGTAGGTTTTTCACTAAATTAAAAACACCAGTCCCGGTTTTACAACAACATCACATAGTTTATGCTATCAAATGCATTGATTGCTCAAAAGTATATATTGGGCAGACCGGTCAGCGTTGGCGGGAGAGATGCACTCAACATAAAAGTGACAGTCGTGTTAACCCCAAAAAATGCACCCTAGCGTCCCACATACACACTACAAAACACAATGTAGATTTTGATAGTGTAGCTATTTTATTCAACGAAAATAATTACTACAAGAGAATTTTCTTAGAAATGCTAGCAATTAACAAATGTCTTTCTAATAATGTTAACTCTAAAGAACAATCTACAGGTTTTACCAATATTTATAATAACATAACGAATTATCTTAAGATTAAATTTCCTATCTAGTCCCCTCTGCTTTCAATTTGTTGATGTATGGTTTTACAATGACGATATAATTTTCATCTACCCTGTATGCGGCCTATCCGTTTATTTTCTGAATACAATTTTAATACTTTGATCTGACGAAAAATGTTTTTTTCTTATCACACAACAAAAAAGACGTTTATCTTCTGCTCTGTGCGTTGCAATATTTATCATTTTACTGTAAAATAACACGCTTTAGTTTGAAGAATTTTAAAATGTTGTGTTTTGTCTCCGAAAGATTTTAATCAATTTTAACATGTTTTCGTCTTTAATAACTGAAAAAATTTTTTAACACTACATGATAGTGATGGTAGATATTGTTACGGCCGTACGCCTATGACTAATTCGAGAGAACTTCGAATTCTAGAAAACCTCTAGAAAAGTTCTAGATTATTCGAGTACAGAAGGTTCGGGTATTTCCAGACATATAAAGGGGGTCGAGGCTGGACGGAGGGAACAGTCTATTACCGAACTTCGACAAGTGTAAATAAACGTTGTAAAAGTAAATAGTGCGCGGACATAAATAATCTTTTAGTGTTAGTCAATCGTTATTGTTTATTTGTTACTACGTTATTATTATTACTAGAAATAAATCGTTGTTGTTACGAAATATCGCCTGAATATTTATTTAAACCCCGTAAACGTTACAATTGGTGTCAGGCGTGGGGTTTGGCGATATTTGTGGACGTTACAATTGTAAAAATGGCTACGAAAGGGAACAGATTAAAGGACCTAAAAGTGGTAGATCTCAAACGGGAACTTGAAGAGAGAGACCAAGATACCAGCGGAAAGAAGAATGAACTTCAAGAGCGGCTGTCGAAAGTCATGAGAGAAAAT
The DNA here is from genome assembly GCA_023690525.1 of Holotrichia oblita. Lineage (NCBI taxonomy): Eukaryota > Metazoa > Arthropoda > Insecta > Coleoptera > Scarabaeidae > Holotrichia > Holotrichia oblita. Next base: position 45,875,424 of record CM043018.1, on the reverse strand, counting down.
GGTGAGGATCCAGATACTTATGAATTCGAGGTAGATGGTAGCATGAATGATTTAAAGAAAGTATTGAAAGAGGAAATGGCGGCAAATTCTAGAAGCTTGAAAGAAGATGTGGGAAGTTTGAAAGTGGAAATGGTAGAAAATTCTAGAAGCTTGAAAGAAGAAATGGTAGAAAATTCTAGAAGCTTGAAAGAAGATGTGGGAAGTTTGAAAGAAGAGATAGCAGAGAATTCTAGAAGACTGAAAGAAGAAATGGTAAGCTTCAAAGAAGAGATAGGAGAAAAACCTAAAGAAGGAAATGTTAGAAAACTCCAGAATCTTGAAAGAAGAAATAGATCAAAAGTTACTAGAAAATTCAGGTAACATAGAACAACTCTCGAAAGAACTGGACGAGCGTATAAAGGGAATTGAAATAAGATTGGGTCAAGCACATGTAACACGCGGTGATAGTTTCATCCAGCCGGAAGCAGCCGTCATACGAAGGGAGGAAGATAGAATAGCACCCATACCCCATGGTCAAACCAAGCTACCAACATTTGATGGCAAAACACCTTTGGAGGAATTCTTGACACTGGTCGAAACAGCTGCCCTGGTTAATGGTTGGAGCGAGGCTGCCAAAGCATCCACTCTATCACTTACGCTACGTGGCGACGCCTTGCGGGTGCTGCAAGCCATACCCTTGACGGAGCGACAGAACTATACAGAGCTTGTGAAGCAGTTGGAGATGCGTTTCGGGCACAATCACATGGAACAAGTTTACCGCTCCCAATTGAAAAACCGCTACCAGAAGCCCACGGAAAGTCTACAAGAATATGAAGCCGATGTATTGCGTTTAATCAGGAGCGCATATCCGACAGTTCCTGACGAAGTCAGTGAGAGCTTAGCTGTGGATAAATTTCTAGACGGGCTTCGAGATACGGAAACCCAGCAAGCAGTGAAACTGACCCGTCCAAAAACGTTAACCGAAGCCTTATCTCAAGCACTTGAATTTGAAGCTGTCAAGCAATCTGTTCGAAGCCATGCCCGAGTGCGAACAGTGGAGAATCATATGGACGAGAAGCAGGCATACCCTGTAGAGGAAGTTGTGGCAAAAGTACTGGAAGCGCTGAAATCCAGGAAGGCAAGACGTTGCTGGAATTGTGGCAAGGATGGACACTTGGAGAACCACTGCCTTCAGCCACGAAGGGCACCTAAGCAAGCGCAACAAAAACGGGTTAACGTAAAAGAGCAATCGTTGACTCACGTTGCTGGTGCCCTCAACCATGTGTAACTGTCGCATCCATGAAGTGCCAAGCCAGTAGTCTTTTTGTAAACGGATTAGTCAATGGTCAATCACGAGATATGTTGCTAGACACTGGTGCAACGATGACCATCATCCGTCCAGAGATTCTAAAAGGAAAAACGGAAACGCTGCCAACACGAATGGCATTACGCACAGCCACTGGGGAGTCGGTCAACGTCCTGGGTGAAACGATTGCCAACTTCCAAATTGGCGATACGAAATTCAGGTATCGCATACTGGTGGCCAACATAGAACAGGACATAATTCTTGGCATGGATGTAATGGCAGAATTTGGCTTCAAACTGGACCTTCAAGGAGGTATACTGGTTGTAAATGGCGAAGACATTGTCCTGAAGCGTTGTAAAGATATTGCCACACGTGCGTTTTTGGTCAAAGACATAGTTCTCGACGGGAGGAGTGAAACCATTGCATCGGCGACACTCGAGGACAATATTCCTGAAGGCCAAATTGTACTGTTAGAACCAGAAGTAAATAATAGTCTGCATCAAGGAGTACTCTTTGCAAAGACGATCATCCAAGCCAAGCCAAATTTTCCAGTCCGACTGATGAATCTTAATGATTATCCGGTAAAAATAAAAGAGGAACCACATTGGGACGCTGCTCAGACATCTCTTCGATTTCCCAACGAGCCTGTAGTATGGCTAGCATATCTGGGCAACCGTCAAAATTATTGGACAAACTTGTTGAGACGGCCTGTGAGGGTTTGACAACCGAACAACGTCGGGCAGTGAGAACGTTAATTGAAAATTATCGAGATATCTTCCAAATCGAAGATGGTACCAAAGGAAGAACCAATGTGGTACGACACCGAATAGACACAGGAGATGCGAAGCCAATTCGTCAAGCACCCAGACGCTTACCGTTAGCAAAAAGAGAAGAAGCGGCTCAAATTATCCGAGATATGGAAAGGGATGGCGTTATCGAACCATCGAAGAGTCCATGGGCTTCTCCAGTGGTGCTGGTAAAGAAGAAGGATGGTAGTACCAGATTCTGCGTAGACTATCGACTCCTCAATAACGTAACGAAGAAAGACAGTTATCCTTTACCCCGGATCGACGATACTTTGGACACGTTGGTTGGTTGCAAAATGTTTTCAACGCTGGATCTCAAAAGTGGTTACTGGCAAGTAGATTTGGAGCCCAAAGACAAAGAGAAGACTGCATTTACAATTGGAACCGGGCTTTGGCAGTTCAACGTTATGCCATTCGGGTTATGCAATGCTCCAGCAACATTTGAGAGGCTTATGGAGAATGTGTTAAGAGGGCTATCGTGGGAAATATGCCTCGTATACCTCGATGACATAATTGTGCTTGGGAAGTCATTTGATGCTCATCTGAAAAACTTAGAAGCTGTATTCCAACGTCTCCGTGAAGCCAAGTTAAAGCTGAACCCGAAGAAATGCAATCTATTCCAGAAGCAAGTCAACTATCTTGGCCATGTTGTTTCGGAGGAAGGAGTATCGGCCGATCCAGAAAAGATAGAAGCCATTAGGAACTGGCCAGTACCAAAGGATAAGCACGAAGTTCGAAGCTTCCTCGGCCTTTGCACTTATTACCGTCGGTTCGTCTCAGGGTTTGCCAAGATCGCCAAGTCACTAACAAGACTTACTGAAGAAGGCAGAGATTTTGTATGGGACGAGGACTGTCAGCATGCGTTTGAGCAACTCAAGCAAACGTTGATTTGTGCTCCGATTTTGAGCTACCCACGTCCTGACGGAAACTTTATTCTGGACACTGATGCAAGCAATGTGGGTATCGGAGGAGTCCTATCTCAAATGCAGGACGGAGAGGAAAAAGTTATTGCCTACTTCAGCAAGGTACTGTCAAAACCAGAACGCAACTATTGCGTAACCAGGAGAGAATTGCTGGCAGTGGTTAAATCAATCGAGCATTTCCACAAATACGTCTACGGAAGGAAGTTCTTGTTAAGAACCGATCATGCAGCGTTAACCTGGTTGCTAAGCTTCAAAAATCCAGAGGGGCAAGTGGCGAGATGGATTGAACGATTGCAGGAATACGATTTTGATGCAGTCCATCGACCAGGAACCAGTCATCGTAATGCAGACGCGTTATCAAGAAGACCTTGTCCCAAGGATTGTGCACATTGCCACCGCACCGAAGAAAAGGAGGAGGCTTCTTGTTGTAGAGTCTCGGTAGTAGATGATCGATGCAACGAAGATCAATTTCGAGCTGATCAGGAGTCGGACCAGGATTTGAAGCACTTGCTAGAATGGAAGATGGCAGGAACCAAGCCAACTTGGGAAAGGATTGCTTCGTACACCCAGACTGTAAAATCATATTGGGCGCAATGGGACTCTCTGATATTGGAAAATGGTCTGCTGAAACGTGTGTTAGAAGACGAGGATGGAACAAACAGGAAGCTACAGCTAGTCGTACCAAAAAGGAGGATCCCCGAGATACTAGAGCTGCTGCATGATGGAACATCAGGAGGACACTTGGGAATCCGGAAGACACTAGAGAAGATCCGAAACCGTTTCTATTGGATGAATTGTAAGGAAGACGTTAAAGATTGGTGCAGAAAATGTGTAACTTGTGCTACTGCTAATGGTCCGCATCGTAAAAGAACGGCACCAATGAGGCAGTATAATGTGGGTAGTCCATTCGAAAGGATTGCAATAGACATCGCCGGCCCATTCCCTGATACGGAAAGTGGAAATAAATTTATTCTAGTGGCAATGGACTACTTTAGCAAGTGGGTTGAAGCTTACGCACTGCCCAATCAGGAAGCTATCACGGTTGCTGAAACCCTGGTTAAAGAACTCATCTGCCGATTTGGTGTACCACTCGAACTACATTCTGACCAGGGACGCAATTTTGAATCGGCTGTGTTCCAAAATGTTTGCAAAATACTGGGAGTCCACAAAACCAGAACTACAGCTTTGCACCCACAATCTGATGGAATGGTAGAACGCATGAATAGAACGGTTATAAAGTATCTGTCGAAGTCTGTGGCCGACCACCAACGTGACTGGGATCAACAACTCCATCTATTCCTCTTGGCGTATAGAGCATCAGTCCACGAAACCACTGGTCAAAGCCCAGCCAACGTAATTTTTGGTCGAGAGCTGCGACTACCATGTGACCTGAAATTTGGTTTCAAGCCCAATGAAGAAGTAGTCGGGGAAGACTATGTATCCAACCTTCGGAAGCGAATGAATGAAATCCATAGTGCGGTAAGAGGCAGTATCCACGAAGCTAGTGATCGAATGAAGGAGCGCTATGACATCAAAGCGGACGAAAACGGATACCAACCAGGGGACCTGGTATGGTTATTTAACCCCCAGCGACGACGTGGCTATTCCCCAAAGCTCCAGCGATCATGGGAAGGACCTTACGAAGTGATCAAAAGAATCAACGATGTAATCTATCGCATTAGAAAGAAACCAAGCGGTAAACCGAGAGTGATCCACTTTAACCGACTGGCGCCATTCCTTGGAGACAATCGACAAGACCGAAATGAACAAAGTGTCCGCATTTGTAACGTCCCCAAAGAGGAAATGACATACGACGAATTCATGGCCAACCATGGACATGGACATAAGATTCGTCATGGGGTCGCAACAGAAATCCAACAAGACTTGTTTGCGGCTCCCCTGGACCATGCACTAGCTCACTGCGTGGCTGAAGACCTGAAGATGGGAAAAGGGATTGCTAGAGTGTTTCGGCAGAAGTTTGGAGGAATCGAGGATCTTCGAAAACAACGGCCACAAATTGGCAAAGCACTATACCACACTGGCAACGGCCGTCCCTTATTTTACCTGGTGACCAAGGAGGCCAGTTATGGAAAGCCGTCTTACCAAACGATGTGGGACGCGTTGAAGAGCCTGCGTGAACGTCTGTTACAAGAGGGCATCAGGAAGCTGAGCATACCGAAGCTAGGATGCGGGTTGGATGGATTGGATTGGCGAATTATAAGAAGCATGATTGAGGAACTATTCCGATATACTGGTATCGACGTTTTGGTATGCTGTTACAATCCACGCGCAACTGAAATGACAAGAAAGTCCGTGCCCTGCTATTTCTTCGAAACATCGCGGTGTAGAAGAGGAACGGAATGTCGTTACCACCACGAGCTTCCGAGAGGTACTGCTCCGGGACGGAACAGCTCTAAGGAGGGGGGCAGTGTTACGGCCGTACGCCTATGACTAATTCGAGAGAACTTCGAATTCTAGAAAACCTCTAGAAAAGTTCTAGATTATTCGAGTACAGAAGGTTCGGGTATTTCCAGACATATAAAGGGGGTCGAGGCTGGACGGAGGGAACAGTCTATTACCGAACTTCGACAAGTGTAAATAAACGTTGTAAAAGTAAATAGTGCGCGGACATAAATAATCTTTTAGTGTTAGTCAATCGTTATTGTTTATTTGTTACTACGTTATTATTATTACTAGAAATAAATCGTTGTTGTTACTAAATATCGCCTGAATATTTATTTAAACCCCGTAAACGTTACAATATAAAATTGTCATGATTGTTGGGTATGTCCACTTTGTGAGCTTTGGTTCTCTAATTAGTCAATCTTGCTTATGTAAGTATTTGTTTTTAAACATAACGTTGTTTGCTTCTGTTCATTATACTAATTGTATTAGGTCTGAAGAAGGAGCATAAAAGCTCCGAAACGTTACTTAGCAGAATTTGACTGCGTTTTGATTCTCTTCACGAAACCCTTATTCTGGATCTCCAGTAATAATTACAATATGAGCGATGTGTATTTGACTTCGGCATCAGCAGTATCAGAGCCGGCTTCTGCTCTGTGCGTTGCAATATTTATCATTTTACTGTAAAATAACACGCTTTAGTTTGAATAATTTTAAAATGTTGTGTTTTGTCTCCGAAAGATTTCAATCAATTTTAACATGTTTTCGTCTTTAATAACTGAAAAAAATTTTTAACACTACATGGTAGATATAAAATTGTCATGATTGTTGGGTATATCCACTTTGTGAGCTTTGGTTCTCTAATTAGTCAATCTTGCTTATGTATTTGTTTTTAAACATATCGTTGTTTGCTTCTGTTCATTATACTAATTGTATTAGGTCTGAAGAAGGAGCATAAAAGCTCCGAAACGTTACTTAGCAGAATTTGACTGCGTTTTGATTCTCTTCACGAAACCCTTATTCTGGATCTCCAGTAAATACATTTACCAATTTAACGACGATAAGTGTCAGCAACTTTATCATTCCGAATTTCAATTTAATATACATACATATATATAATTAAGGAAAGACATCTTGGTAATAGCGGCTAGTACTGAAAATGATAATTAAATTTAATTAATAATCACTGTCATTCATCACCATACAGCGATGCGTTTCGATTTTATAAATCTCATCAGGCTGTCTTTGTGAGAATGACAGTAATTTGTGAAAACTCATATATATATCCAACATCGTGTATTAAGTATATATGAGAGATTAATTTTACAAATATTGACTTATGTCGAAATTGACTATTGTCTATCTACTTTTATTTCTACAAAGTCAGTAATTATTTGTTACATTGACCTGTAGCTGTAGAATTAGCGACATCACATTAAGCATAAGCCAGAAATAATTGAAATTTTGAAAAGTTTCATGTATAATATATCCATCACTTTTCTGTAGAATAATATGAGATATATCCTTCTTTCAACCAGGATAATATAAATTGAAAGAATGTTTACATCTTAGCCGTACCTATATCAAATTACGGAAAGAAATCTTGGTAATAGCGGCTAGTACTGAAAATGATAATTAAATTTAATTAATAATTTTTGGGTTTTAGGGTTACCGATGAGACTTCGTAAACTAGTCCCAGAACTGTAAACTATTCTGAGATCTAGCTCATTGAAGATTTTACTCAAACCGTTAGTGATAAAGGGAGCGTAAGGGAGGGTCACAACGGGTGAAGCTTTAACATCCTCTCGAAAAGTCGTAGATTCTTTCACAGTTTTCTTATAATTAAACTTCCTAATTAACTTATAGATATGCTGAGGCTGGAAACCATTACACTTGGCCGCATCTTTTATAATTTTAAGCTCTTTCAAGCTCTATAAAAGATGCGGCCAAGTGTAATTTATTACATAAGTAATTTATGTGAGTAGTACAGCGTAAGTTGGAGACGATCTGCACTCCTAACGTTTTTGCGGAACTTGTCTGTTCCGGTCTTGTTTCAAAGATGATGTTTTATATTTTGTATTCAATTAATTTAAATTTTTTAGCTCTAAACCAATTTTCTGCATTCGATATGCCTAGCGATTCCAACTCGGCTAAATTTTCTGCTGATTTTGCTTTAAATACCAAGGTCGTATCGTCTGCAACCATAATTGTTTGGCAAATCTGAAGATTAGCGCATAAGTCATTAACATAGATAAGGAACAATATTGGTCCTAGTTTAGATCCTTGTGGTACTCCACAATCCTTGTACTGATCTTCTGAAAGTTTATTGTCAATCATCACTATGTGCTTTCGACTGGTAAGGTATGATTGAAACAGCGTAAAATTCAAGCTTTTCTATTAAAATTTTGTGAGAAACACAGTCAAATGCTTTGGATATATCTAACATTGTTGCAGAGACTTTTTCTTTCCCATCGAAACTGCTGATAACTGTATCGATTAGTTCGCAAATACCTTGTGTCGACAACTTATTTTGTAAATATCCGTATTGTTCCTGGCACAATAACGATTTTGTAGATCTTGAAAAACTAGACACATGAAATAAAAAAAGATTCAATGATCTCTCTTATCAACCAAGATACTGGACTTCGGCGTGTACTAGGTGGGCACCCTGTATAATAAAATATAACTATAAGACTGTAAAGCTAAATTCAACAAATGAGAAAAATATTCAAAGTTAGGAATTTGAGTTTAATGTGTTAAAAATAATGAAGACCCGTGGACTGACTATCTATAGTAGATGGAAAAAAGAACAGACTAAAACTAATACAGAACATGAACCAAGTCCAGCAAATACAGATGCGATGATTCGCCAGTAACACCGACATATTCATCGGTAGGGTTTCTTAAACTACAAAACAAAAAATATAGGTCTTTCAAATGTAGAATTTCTAAGATGTTTTGATTGTGGAATAAGAAATATGACTTCGTGAATAAAAACTTTAAGTGGATAATTTCTATACTCCTATATATATTCATAACTTTATGTAAACATTTGACAATTTTTATTATACAATCTCTAAAGCAAATCGTTATATCACGAATTACGATAGAATACATGTTTTAGATTTCTTCACAAAATCCAGAATTTGCCATCCTATGTTACTAAAAACTCATAACTACTGGCAATAATTTTATTTATTTTTCAAAATTTGTATTATTTCATAAAAACAATGATATATTTGAAATTCATTTACATTTAAAATCAATAAACTGCAAGTACAAATAAAAATTCTTGCTTGCTGCGTTGCCAATTCTATGGATCTCGTTTAGGTCATATAACTTATGTATATAGCTCATCTGCGAGCGCACCCTGGCGTTCACACTGCACACACTCAAAACTAACACTATCAAAACACTATAAAATCACAAAAATTGGCGAATGTTGAGGTCCAGAGAAAAAATATAGTACAAGTATGTACGCGATAGATGGAAGTCTAAAAACGCTATATACACGCAAAGAAAGGTGAGATCCGAAATCGGATCTCAACTTTCCAAAAGGATCTCGACTAGGTAAATATTTATAGCAAAATGATCTCAGGTGTCCTATTTTTAAATCTATATGCATATCTAGTAAAAAGAAGTTAACTACTGTATATAGATAGTAAATAATATAATTTAATGGAGATTGCAATCCACATTAAATTATATTATACATATATGTATATATATATATATATGTTTGCTAATCGAGTACTTTCGTGACACATCTCTTTTCTCATTTTGATATATTAAGAAACATATTAGTAACCTACACTTCCAACGATTTGCAAAAATTTGCTGAAAAAAGTAGGGGGCGGTGAATTTGATGACATCGAAAAATATAGCAACCGGTTATTTTGATGACTGTATATATTGCTTGCAGTGTCATCAAAGTAACCATATGACATACAATTGATACAATAATTCTTACATATATTGTAACTGGTCATTTTGATGACAGGGTACATCATATATATATTGTCATCATAATGACCAAATGTGATCGGTATGTGTTTATTGTTCCGTCATGTTTAGGCAACCTCAAAGACAAACCTTAGATGAGACAGAAGTCTAGAATTTATACAATTGCATTCAAAGACTGTAATCAGATTTATATTGGACATACAAAAAGGTCAATAGAGACTAGATCGGCCCGCATTATGGCCGTTATATGTGTGTTTCCTGGGTATATATTTTGCTAATATTGCGAAACTGTGTACAGGACGATTTAAAACACAAATGCATTATTTTCTCGTCTTATTTAAATGGAACATGCTTTATTTTATATTAAGAAAAAGAAGGACACTGTATGCACTTTCGTTTTTATTAACCACTCCATATACCTAAAATCGTTAATTTCTGAGATATTTAATATTTTCTTAATGAAAGGTTAGCTTTTTCAAAGTAATTGTAATATGTCACATGTCATCTGATATAACGGATTTCACAATAAATATTCAAAATGTCCACCAAAAAGATCAAACAAGCAGCAAAATGCAGGAAAAAGATGTATAAAAGTCATATGTCATAAAATTTCGGATCAAACTCGAATCCGTTCGTGTATTTGTCGTGAAGTTCCCGAGAAGGAACGGAAATTTCAAACAAATCTAATTATAAGCAAAATAATTAAATTTTCTATTGTCTAGGATTATAATTGGTATAATAGGTAGATATATGTAGGACCTCTAACGCCGGATAACGTCGTGCAAACGATGCTGTCCAGACACGACCGCTGGCAGAAGATCGCCACGTTCGTCGAGAAGGTGCTGAAGGAGAAGAAGAGAGAGACCCAAGCAATGGAGGCAGCCGACCGAGGCTAACTACGAGGTGCCATCCTGAAGTAATGCGACCAGCGGTTCCGGGATGGATTCTACACCTGACAAAGTGAGGTTTTTTAGTGGGTGCGAGCCCCACACACCGGGGCGGGTCTCGTCCCTGATGGTGCGTTTAGGAATTTTTCCTTACTTAAAAAAAAAAAAAGGTAGATATATACCTATACAGTTTTGATACAATACTATAATATTTATAATAATTTTAAACATCCTGGTGATGAAATCAACTATGTTTTTCCTTTATTCTATTATAATATCTATATAACAACTTGAACTACGAAAGCCTATTGATAGGAGAAGGGAGTGGGGGGCAAAATTAAATGTATCCATTTTAGTATTGTCAACTATTTGTATGACAGGAATATCAGTGATTATGTCAAATACTATGGCAAATTATTAAACCACTTTATAATTTACACTTTTTTATTAATTGTGTATTCCATTAGGATAAAGTTTGATGGTTCGGTAAAGTATTTGGCAAAACCACTGACATTCCTGTCATATAAAAAGTTGACAATAGTAAAATGGATACGTTTAATTTTAACTCCCACCACCCTCTCCTATCAATAGGCTTTCGTAGTTCAAGTTGTTTGCCTGTATATGTAAATCAAAGAAAAATTACAATAATAATTAATTAAGTGATTCAGCTCTATTGCGTATCACTACATATAGCGTTAACGATAATCGTTACGTTTGATCTTCAACATGTAGTTAGTTTGTGTGCGATTGCGTATTTCGTATTATAGAAACGACGTAGGTAAGTATCATCGTTTATATGCTAACAAACGACAAAAATTAAATACGGGGTTTAACCTGCATGTTATAACTAAACGCACATCGTCACTTTTTTTCTTTTCAACTACAAATAAATGGCTGCGGAAGCATTTGGTAACGTTTTTGGTTGTATTAATGGAGTTACAACAGATTGATGAACGGCAAGTTTAATTAGCTTTGTTTTGGTTCGGAATTCAGAACGGTTCTACAGTTGTTGCGCACGCGCATTTACAGTTTAGCGTTTTGGTTATTTAAGAACGCGAACCGAATTTTTAAATCGATTTTTGGCGAGCGAACTGTTTGGTAAAGCAACGACCGGTTCTATTTTGGCGATCTCAAACACCGAACTGTTCACGCATTTATGATGTCATAGAAGCAAACTGGTTGGCCAAATAAGCAAACCGCTCGGTGATATGTTTGGTGTATATGGTTTGTTTACGTTTTATTACCGCCATTATTGATAACCTAGTGCACCGCTTTATGCTTTTGTGTTTACTTTTTTATTTAATATAAAATGGAAGGTATCGACACAAAATACATAGCAGATCATATAAATTGAAAATGTGAAACAAATCATTTCTTTCTTGTCTAACATTCAATATCATTTTGTGTCGTCTTGTATGTTTGTTGAATTATTCCACAAAACATACTAACTTAAAAATGCATCATTAAAAAAGTTGTTTAAAACGTATGTATATGTCGTATGCATTCATTGTAAGAATTAGCTAGCTAAATAAACGCACGACATATCGGATACCTGTTAAGACCAAAGTAAAATTTTGCTTCGAATGGGTGATGTTTACACAACAAACGCCATCATACCGAACACTGCGTTTTGGCGTTCTCTGGCGTGAATGACGTCACGAGCGAACATACGATCAACCGTGCTTATAAACAGTTCGCTCGCCAAAAATCGATTTTAGTCCGATGTTTTGGTTACTGACAGAATCGATTCAGAATGATTCTGGAACCGTTCAAGCGGTTCTTGCATCTCCACAAGTACCGATTCTGAATTATTAGTTCGTAATGAGTCATCGGTGCAGATGCGTTCAGAAATTCGAGCTATTTCGATAAGTTTGTCATGTTACCGTATATACCTACATACATACCTTGTCATTTGGTTTGAAGTAGTGTTGTGTTTACCTTATGCTAATTTCGCTTATCTACCTTTTCTATTAACGTTTTGAGATTTCCTTCCGTTCCTAAACAATATTTTAGTTTTGTTTCTTATTTAGTGTTAGTTTGTATAGTTGGACTTAGAATTTTTTTGTTTGTATATACATATATATGTAAATAGTTGAAGTTTTCTTATATTAATATTATCGAATTGCCTAGGTAAATATAATTATATATTATTACAATTAATATTATTATAATTACTTGTTCATTTGTTTGTTCAGTAGTGTTGTAACCAGAAGGTGCTATACCTGGTTTGTCAGAAACAAGATGGACAACAAAACGAAAGCTGTTGTACAGGTAAATATACGCAAATACAAAATGTTTATCTAGTCCATAACGAAATTTTTGTTATGTCAGGAGCTTATGGTCCGTTCCAGTAGCAGTAGCTCAGAAGAAGAGGAAAATGAACCTGTATTAAACCAGCTAGTTGTAGAACTCCATCAGCATCAACAAAAGAATGAATTATTTTTAGAAAATGTTGTACCTAACTATATACAGCAGCTGCGTTTAGGGAACATTTTAGAGTGGAACGTGAAATGCTTCGTGATATAGGAATAAAATTTATGGAGAGCGAGTGGTATCCTAAAACACAGACAGGATTTGATAAACTTAGTGCCGAACATTCGTTATGGATATTTTGTTGGTTCGCCAGTCACGAGGCTGTTGGTTTTAGAGATGTGGCAGATCGATTTAATATTGCCATAAGTACACTACATTTATTAATATTCAATGTGTCACATTTTCTAAGCAACCTAAGTCCTACGGTTATCAAATGGCCCACTGAAAATGAACAAGACGAAATAAATAGAGATTTTGTCCAAATGGGGTTCGTCGAAGGTGTCATAGGTTGCGTGGATGGTGTACATTTTCGAATTGATAGACCTGTAAATGATGCGGATTCCTATTATAACAGAAAAAAGTATTTTTCCATACAGGTAAAATAAATCTAATATAACTATATAAACTATCTACTGATATTCAGGAAATTAGTACAGGTCATATTTATAATACTGTCATTATATAGAAAAGTGTAATGTATGTACATATATCTACACCTGAGATTATCTATTGCAGATGCAAGCCGTTTGTGATGCAAAGCGAAAAATAAGCGATGTGTTTATAGGATATCCAGGCTCAGTACATGACGCCAGAGTCTTTCGGAATTCCGAACTACATGAAACTCTGTCAGTGAAGTGTGGCTCTAAATTTATTTTAGGCGACACTGCCTACCCCTGTCTTAGAAACCTGATAACACCATATAAAGATTTCGGAAATCTTACTGATGTTGAAAGATATTTCAACCAAAAATTAAGCAATTGTCGAGTGCGCATAGAGCATACATTTGGCATATTAAAACAAAAATTTAGATATCTGTATCATATAAAATTGAGAGATATAGATACAATATGCCATTTTATCCGTGCATGTTGTGTTCTGCATAATCTATCCGTGAATGATGCCGATGATTTTGAAATAGAAGAAGTAGCCAATGACGCTGTAGAAGAACATCCAATACAACATGCAGAACCCAATGCGATAGGTGACAATTTTCGAAATTATTTAGCAATATTATTATATGAAAATAGAAATATACAATAAATTCACATATGTACATTTATGTTGTTTTATTATGTGTAGAAACTTTTTACAGTGTTCATCAGTTACCAACAATAAAACAATTATTGATAAAGTAAAAAAATATTTTTATTCTTTAGATTAGAAAAAGAAATTAGGTACAACTCTTCCTATATTTCTTTTTTTAATGGCCAACTATGTACGCTAGTAAACTAAACTTAATTATCACAATATAAACAGGTACAACATTTTAAATAAATAAAACAAGTTTTCGAAAAATAAACAAATGAAATAAATATATTAGTTAGTCTCTTTGAAATAAATTATATCACATACTATTCATTATTCAGAAATTCCCTTGACAAGTATTTCTAAAAGTTTAGTTTTTTTTACTCTCCTCCAGTCTCTCTTTATTTAATTCTAATCGTTTTTTTTTTCTATTTCTAGCTTATCAGCATAATACTTCTTTGTGTCATTTTTCATATCTAGTAAAATGTCATATCTTTTTTATACGTAGTGGTACTAACCCTTATCGACCTTTTTCGTTTAGGTGCTGTTGCAGTATGTGTTGGTAATGGCAGAATAGTTTCTTTACTTTGGGACAGCTGCGTATTCTCTGGTATATTTATTTCCACTTCCTCACTATTTGATCTACATGGTATCATATTTGTTGGACATGGATTTGTACACTGACTGGAACTGGTACTACTTGTCAATATCGTAGAAGGGTTAATGTTTTTTTTAGTATGCATGCATCATAAACGAATCAAAACACACCCATAAGCGTGCATAATCGGCCCTTTATCGCACGGCGTGCGTATAAAGGTTGCTTGGTAACAACCAATCCCAAGCGTTTAATAGTCCAGTGAAATGCCAGGAAATGTCAAATGACATATAGGTACATGTCATGTATTGAAATTATTGATTTGATTTCTTCTAATTAAAATTATTGTTGCATTTATACTAAAAAACATCGTATGACACTCGTGCATAATTAGCTTTTAAAGCACTCGTAACGTTAAAGCCACTCCGCTTCGCGTCGTGGCTTTAAACTCGTTACTCGTGCTTTAAAAGCTTGATTATGCACTAGTGTCATAATATACTATTTTATGTTTATATATTTCGTTGAACTCATCTTCGAATTGGAATATTTTCAAACCTCTTCCACTTTTGTTATTGTTATCAATAACTTTCTTGTAATTTCTTTCCAACACCTTCCATTTATTTTCGCATTTTTCAGCGCTAATTGTAATTTCATAATAATTTGAAATATCTTTAGCTACTAACTGAAACAGTTTTTTTATATTCTTCACCTCACTCGTCCCTACTTTCGGCTTATATAATTTATATAACTCTATTAATTTTCGGGTGGCTGATGATGTAAAAAAAAGTTTGTATTACATTCATCATTTTCATTAGATGTCTGATCTTCGTTTTCTAAAAATACTACATTAACATACCATGCTTATATTTTATTTCATTTTCTTACCTTTATTAGACATGGTTCACGTTTTATATAAACTTTCTTAGTATTAGTTTGATTAGTTATTGTTATAGGTTAACTAAATGTGACAGGCAGTGACGATTTTTGTATTTTAGTCAGTATCTAACAGATGGCAGTAACAAGCTCCTAAAATAACTAAAATGTGTTTTGGTTATTAAAAGTTCGGAACCATTCTGGAATTATAATGTTCTGCGCTTACGTTCTGCGCAGTTCTGTTACTAATCCTGAATTCCGAACCAAAACAAAGCTATTGTAGTTACTGGTAACTGTATGGTAATATATCACTTCGATAAAACCTCAATTTTTGTAATAGGTTAAAGGCTCTACGGCGTTCTATAAGAGATACAAGTTATCCTTTCGAGTTACCAGATAGATTATCTTTCCTGGTGTTTTTTTTTGTATTAACGTTTTTATGCACATATTTTCCGCATAGGTTTGCACGTGGCTGCGATAATTAGTTTCGCTTAAAGAATAGCTTAATTAAGAGATTCAATTGTTTCTCTGTAGATCTTTTTGCTGTTTTTTTCCTGATTGTAGGTGAATTTCTTTCTATCGTGAAGAAGAATCTGCACACGTGTCGGTTGTTGGATGGTTGAAGGAGTCAATACGAGAAAGAGAGAGCATATATCCGCTAAGTAGTTAGTTTCCGTTTACTAAGACGAATATTTGATTAGGAAGTTTTTTTTTACGAAATAATTAGTTGAAAAAAAAGTTTTGCCGTTACTCGAATTTCATACAATTTCTCTTTATTTCTTTTTTTATTGTCATTCTTAGGTAATAGTGCTAGCACATGTTTAAATTAACATAAACAGGCCTTAGTATAATCTAGTTTTAGAATTTTAAAAGAATTAACTATAATTCATTATTGGTATGGTCACGCGGATTTTTATTTTGTGAGCAAGTACTGCTTCTTTTTCTGTGGGTACAGGTTCCAAGGGAAGAGGTGCCACGCCATTCGCTTTTTCCGGGGATCAACCCTGGTACCGTCCATTGGACTGTCACTAGAAAAGGAGACGAGTTGTAAGGCCACCACCTCAACCACCCGCATGGTATGTTTTTTTTTAATATCCTCTTCAAGGAATATTTTTTTTTTAGATTTAAAAACTGTGAGCACTTCAAATAATATATCATTTATTGTTCATTCAAAGTTTATTAAATAAACGTTGTTAAGACTTTATTAATTGTGTTGTCCTTTATTTCTACTTTGACTCAACATTTTATGTGGGGCTGTACACCCCATTCTTATGTACAGTGGTGCCTAAAGAATATACTCTCCAAAACCCGCTGGAGATAGGAAACTTTTGCAACCAGAACTTATTTCAATAATAGGTTGGTTTTAAACAAAAAATTGTTAACGCGGTATTTAGCAGAAATCTTAAGACCTCATGTGGAGACACAATTAGTTCGACATAAAAGAACTGATATACCTTTAGAAACGAAGGCATATTTGGGTTGTTTATTAATAGCAGAGTGCTTTCAACAAAGTATTTTAGATTCTTGTGTCATTAAACGTTTTTGGACACGGAAGTTATCAATGTTGTGTTGGAGGTAACTTCAGTTTGGGCATTAGTCAACCATCCGTTAGTGAAAGTAACGTGCTATCGAAAAAAAACATAATTGGTGTAGGCTATGTAAATGTTTTTGATCGTTGCTTTAGCCACTACCACATAATGATATATATTATTTGACATTTTATTGTAACCAATTGTAACCAAAGTTTATAACCTCAAATTAAGTGTCAAGGAATAAATGTCATTATGTGAAAGTGGCTAAAGTAACAATCTATTCACATATCCTACTCTAATTATGATTTTTCCGATGTGTCTATATAAGCATAACGTAAAATACTGACATACACAAATCTGACAGTTCGACGATGATCGTTTGAATAGTTGTCATCGCTTCGTCAATCCTTTTTCATCTGACGCAAATATATATATATTTATCTTATTTTAGTTAGTACAAAATTTAATTCTATTTTTACATTTCCATATAAACGAGATCACTTCGACATGAAGATACGCGATAGGATCAATTGTTTCTAATTTTAACATGCACCTACGTTAGTTTATATCGTAAAGTCACTTAAAACGATTAGCGTTAATAAAAACGACATTGATACGCGATAGGGCTGAATAGATTACGACCTCTTAGCAGTTGACATTGTATAAAAGAAAACTTGAAACTTGTTCTAATCACACTTCGGTAAAAAATACGTATAGGTACACCAACTCTAACAATGGTCGTGTTCTGGGATGACAGGCAAACATTTCACTATCTGTTCTTATAATTCGAATATGGAGGTTTTTATATATTTTTGTTATGATTTATTGTTATAATAACGTTTGTGTTTTTTTTTTCAATGTTATACCTATATATGTATTTATCCAATGAGCAACTAATTCATTCATCCTACAGAACATTTATTGTTTTCACTCCGATTTTTACCATTTTTTTTCCATTCGGAATTGCAACATTCGTTTTATTATTACTGAATGTGTCGGCAACATTTTCAGAAGGTTATTTTAAGGCACGCTTTGCTAAAATATATACCTATTTAATTGTAAATGGTTGAAGAAGAATTGATTCTGTTAATTCTTTCTATAAACGTTATGGAAGTGCTGTACACAACATCGTCTGTACTACAAACGATGTTGTGTTTTGTACATATTTACAAAAAAATCTAAGGTTGGCGTAAAGTTATGTATGACGCCATCGACCGTACAGGAACAAATCGCGGTTTATTTTTAAAACTACTTTTATAATTGTAGTCCTTTTTATCCTCTACCTTGTCAAATAAAATGTAGATAAGACTTTTTAAACTTTAAAACATATTCTCTTTATTTCCATAACTGTACATAACATGATCCCACCAACGACTGTCCGTTACATCCTTTTTTTTTTTAAACCCAAGCCAGTGGAGGCGGGACATTCAAACTAAAAATAAGCCTGCAATTCGGCCCTTCCTGACAAAATGTACGTCCTCGTACTGCCTTGGTTTAATTAACTCTAAACACTTTACAAAATGTATTTCTTACATACTAAAGTCTTCACATGTCCTAACCTAATACTTATTTGTAACAAACATTAACAAAACTTGATCGTCACATAATATACCGTACACGTATTTTCTTAATACCTAACTCTTATTTTCAGAAACAAGTCGTAATCTTTCCGCTGATAATATACCCTTGTAAAGTCTTCCACTTTGTTGTTCTCCTAATATATCTTCAACAACATATCTATCCTTATCTAACACGCGTACAATAGTATAAGGCCCCTTATATTTTGGCTCTAACTTTCGGCTGTCTCCTGTAGCTGGTATCTGGATTTTGACCAAAACTAGGTCACCTTCAGAGAACTTAGGCTGATTATCCTTTCCAACATTAGAACGTTCATACATCTTCCTCTGGTTTTCCTTCGGTAAATTGCTGACTTGCAACCGTTTGTCTTCAATAGTGCTCCCGTTTATTTTGGCTATTTCCACTGTTAAAGGATTATCGTGCAAACCTATTGCCTGGTATCTGAACACTAATTCATAGGGTGTACATTTTGTTATGCGATGCATCGTGGTATTCAGGCTCCACTGTACATCAAATAACCTCTCTTCCCACGCATCATCTCCGTTTTCACAGTCTAGACTGGTTGACAAGCAATTAAGAATGGTTTTATTTAGCCTCTCTATTTGTCCGTTGCCCCTTGGTGTACCTGCGCTAACTCTAACGTGAATAATGTTATATGCTCTACAGAACTCTTCAAATGAGTGAGCAGTAAACGCAGTACCACGATCAGTAATAACCCGAAATGGCTTACCATAATGGCAACAAAATTCTTGCATAAATCTTACAGCTTCAGCCGCGCTTGTGTCTGGCACCGCCTTAAGCACTGAGTATTTCGAAAAACCATCTACTAATCCTAAAATATATTTGTTTTCGTTTTGGGAACGCTTAAATGGTCCTAAGTGGTCTAGATGCACTGTGTGAAAGCATGTGTCTCCCTTCTCTAGTGGATGCAATCGTCTCACAGATTTTCCACCTGGTACTTTGTGATATAAGCAGCTAATACATCGATTAACATATTTCGTAATAAACTCCCTCATCTTTGGAAAATAATATGTTTCTTTAATCTTTTCAAGTGTCTTGTCTACTCCTAAATGACTCACATTTCGATGGGCTTCACTCACAACGTCATATCGTAACTCTTCTGGTATATACAATCGTAATCGGTTATTTTTTGATCTATAAATTCGGGCACTACACATAGTAAATTTCGCATGCGTTGCGACGTCTCCGGCTTCCAACCTGTCGCTAATCGAAAGAATTTCTGGATCTGTTCTTTGCATTGCAGCTATCCAATCTGTAGTTACATTTACATGTAAAATGGGCAATCCTGTTAATTCCGTTTCCTTGCCTTCCTCGACAGGGTAACGACTAAGAGAATCAGCTACTGTGTTAACTGAACCTGCGTGGTACTCTATTTGATAGTCATATTCTGACAATTTAATAAACCATCTGCCTATTCGCGGATTTAAGTCACGTTTATTCTGCAGCAATTTTAAGCTGTTGCAATCTGTACGAATTATAAAATGAATTCCAATTAGATATACCCTGAACCGTTCTACAGAATTAACAATTGCAAGAGTCTCAAGTTCATATGAATGGTATCGGGACTCTTCGGGAGTTGACTTCGGGAGTTGACTTCGACTATAGTAACTAATAGGATGCAATCGTCGATCAGTTTGCTCCTGGTATAGAATTCCACTAAGTCCAACCTGACTTGCGTCCGTATGCAGCTCTGTCCTCGCCGAAGGGTTGTAAATGGCGAGAATAGGCTCGTTACTTAAACATCGTTTGACTAACTTAAAAGCACTTTCCTGTTCGGTTGACCAATGAAAGCTCGATCCCTTCTTTAATAAGTCTGTCAATGGCTTCATAATAATGGCAAAGTTCTTGACAAATCGCCTAAAGAAACTCGATAAACCTACAAAACTACGTATAGCTCGTACATCGTTGGACCGCGGAAAATTTACAATACTATTCAGCTTTAATTTTCCAGGGCTATCCCTTCTCTACTTATCTCAAACCCTAAATAATCTATCTTTGTTTTAAAGAAATGACATTTATCTAACCGTAATGTGAGATTCGCATCTCTTAAAGCATTTAAAACCTCTCTTAAATTTTCTATACCTTCATCAACACTTACAGACGGTATGATCGTATCATCTAAATAACATAAAGCTATAGAATATTTTAAATTACCTAAAACTAAATTCATTAGACGTTGAAAAATAGATGGTGCATTACACAGACCGAAGGCCATTCGTTTAAATTGGTATGTTCCATCTGGAGTAATAAAAGCAGTCTTATGTTTTGAACAGTCTTCCATTGGTACTTGATAATAACCACTACGTAAGTCTAAACTAGTAAAATACTGCTTATCATACAAAAGATCTAACTGATCATCTATCCTCGCTAATGGATAATGATCCTTAATGGTGCACTTGTTTAACGCCCTATAGTCTATGCATAACCTTACCTCACCTGTTTTCTTTTTCACTAGTATGCACGGGCTAGTATAGGAAGAAGTGGAATCTTCGACAATGTCGGCCTTCTTTAGTTCATCAACAATGTCACGCACTTGTCCCCTCTCATGGTACGATAGTCTATATGGTTTGTAATAAATAGGCTTGTCTGATGTTAGTTCAATTTTCATTTTCAACTTATCTGTAACACCTAACTGTAGCATGTTACGCGCCACTACATCTTTATATTCATTTAGTAGCTTCAATAATTTATTAGCATCAGAACCTTCCAGTTCTGTGTCGACTTCTTCTATAACAATATCTGTCGTGTTTACCTGTCGTTCATTCTTACTTAACTCTTTATATTTGTTAATTTCAGATTCCTTACAGACCTCTGCTCGGGTGACTCGCTCACCAGTTTTTAATTCCAAATCTGAACCTGATATGTTAAGTAAAGGTATCACAGATTTTCCATCGTTGTCTGTATGAATGACACATCTAGGTATCGCATGTCCTCTTCTTAAACCTCCTTCCACACATAGTTCCTGATTTTTAAAGTCACTTTGCACTGCAATATGTCCTAGGTAATTGTTTGGTATAACAGTGTCACTATCTGTACATACTAAACCTTTTGATAATGGTCTAACCATAGTAACTGGTAGTTCACTTTGACAATTTTCAATGATAAGTTCTTTATTCGTACTAGTAATCTTAATATGTCCCTGTTCCGTAAATGGATGTCCTACAATGACTGGTATTTTCTGACAATTCTCTGGTACCACGTGCACTTTAACCTTTGCAGTAACTCCATCGATAGTAAGGCTACCCGTAAAAATACCTACTGGATTCACTAATCCGCCTCCATATCCTATTAATGGTTCTGCGCTTATTTCATAATAGGTAAACCCCAATTCCTTTGCAATATCACATCGTAAAGTAACACAACTGCTCCCTAGATCTACATAGCACATAAGTTCTTTATCATTAAGGTAACCCATTTTAAAATATTTTGTATGTGTATCATCTCCAATCTTTAAAATTGTATTATCAGTACTAGAAACCATTTCATCTTCTTTTCGTTTCTTCAATGGACAATCTCTCGCATAATGTCCTGGTTTCGAACACTTGAAACAAATTCCTTTACGCTGCCTACTATCGACAGTACTTTGGGTTGGTTGTTCCTGTTTATCAACATCTTTAGTTGTAGCGATTGGATGTTTTGGCTTGGCATTTGTAATATACTTAGCACTAGCTTTTAAATCATTCAATAATTGACTAGGTTTCTCATACCTTGACAGTGGTCCTAAAAAATCCCTAAATCGAACATTTTGCAAACCGTGTACAATCCATTCAATTGTTTCCTTCTCTTCCATTTTGCATTTGTTGCATCGTGATAATTTTTCAAAATAATATTCTATTATGTCTTGCCCTTGTCGTAGTTTATAGTTTTGTGCAGCAAGTCGTAATGTTACACTACTATCTTCAAACAGAAAGTTATCCCGTAATAATTCACACCATTCTGCCCATGATTGCGGTGGCTCTGCAACACTGTCGCGCCAAGTTTTAGCAACTCCCACTAGCTTTGATAAACCATAGTGTCTTATGGCAACATCGTCCCACTCATACAATTCGGCAAAACTTTCAATTTTTGCGATCCAGTCGTTTATACCAATATTATTTTTTACTGGATCAAAATCCGGCAAAACTTTCTCAACATTATGGAAATACCTCGACGAATCTCTGTTATCAAGTACATACTGTACCTGGTCACTCTGACCGGTACTCGCGTTGCTTACTTCTTCGGTAGACATTTTATGTTCTTTTCCGAACCCGTCTAACCAAATTCCAGTATCGATATTACGCACGATCCTTCAAAGAACAGCAACAACAATTGGATACTTCGAATCCCACTTCTGAAAACTGTTGTCCTTTTTATCCTCTACCTTGTCAAATAAAATGTAGATAAGACTTTTTAAACTTTAAAACATATTCTCTTTATTTCCATAACTGTACATAACATGATCCCACCAACGACTGTCCGTTACATCCTTTTTTTTTTAAACCCAAGCCAGTGGAGGCGGGACATTCAAACTAAAAATAAGCCTGCATAATATACCTATAGTTTGGTTTTATGCCGTATTAATAAATTTTGTTGTTTATGGTTTGTTAATTATTTGCGCCATCTATTAAAAAATTGCTACACTGTCAAAAAGTCTTCATTTCAGCTAATTCTGGCACATCCCGGGATGCGACACTTTTAGGTGAATTGGCCAGATGACTGATTTTTGATTTATTTATATCTGATTAATGTAATTTTATTGCCGTAATCTATATCTTTGTTACCTACCTAGTACTTAACATAAACAGTTTATGAATCTGATTTGCATTTTTCGTAATATAAAGCATTTTCTTACGAAGTACACACAAACATAAACTTTAAGATTTTTTTTCTGCTAGAAGTTACCACATTTTTTAAATTCAAAATATGTCATTACCTCGGTAACAGCGTGCTAGTTACTCCTATAATTTTTTTTCATCAATCATCATCATATCAGTTGTAATTTAAAAAAATCTTGCATCAAAATTTTACCATTGTCGTATATGGAGCACTTTTCCCGCCATTTTACTCGACCCCGTACCCTTAAAGTAGACAAAATTTATGGAGTGAAAACACCCTGAACCGTAGACAACCCAAACTGACCTCAGATAAATAGTACGTTCGAAAAATAAATACCAGAAATACGCTAATTGAAAATAAAACGTAACATTCTTTTCCGAAACTCCTATGCAACGGTTTCTACGAGTTGCAATTGTGCTACGTTGTACTCAATGCATGTTTCTTTGCCAAAGTATGTTTGTTCAAAACACAATTCTGTAGACAACTTATAACTTCGGTGGTATCCAAAGTTGATTTGCAAGTTCACCTAGCAGGGTTACGTTGCATTGTGTACGTTTTCCGTGAAACGATGCAAACAATATCGCGCTCTTTGGATGTATTTTTGCTCTTTTACTCACAAACCTGTACTTATGTCCATTGCTTGTAATAACCATTAACTTTTTTTCTGAATTGGATTTCTGTTATGAATACAATACAAAAATAAAACAAAAGTGTCAGAAGGTGTTCCCCTCTAACGTGGTTGACACGACGAGTTACCGTTATCTTTTGGTACCCGGCGCTCAGTTTTTGCACTTATCAAAAGGTTTTCGCTGCTAGCGTGGCTTACACGTCGAGTTACCGTGACCTTCTGGCTCCCCACACCTAGTTTTGCTCCTGAAGAAGTCATTTATGTATATTAGTGGCAAAAGAGAATGGGGGTCAAAACCCGAAAGCTCTCATAAGCGAGACTTGGTCTGTGGAAGTCTTCGATATCATTTAATTAAATTTCGTATAATGCTTTAGTACTTCTGTAGGAAGTTATCGTATGTAGATTTAATTTAATATATTCGAACTGTGATAAAACGAATGTAAATTTTAAGACCGAACTTGGTGTCTATTTAAGCATCAAAGTCTGAATTTGTTTCTTCTTCTTCATCAGATATGTAATTTTTCTTCTTGGATTCTCCTGCATTTTGAGATGCACTTAGATATTTTAGCAAAAAAAAAACTAAACAAACTGATCGCACACTCTACTTACCGAATGGTAACTAAAACCAAGTGGCGACAAAATAATGCTAGATTACAAAAAACACTCGTTTCTAGTCAAAAAAGAATTTAAGTCAGTGACGTGTAGTTTGTTTTAAGCAACCATACCATCGATAATATACTTTTCTAACCTTTATTTGGGCGTGTACATGATTTGTATCACGTGTCTTTTGAAGCGCTTCATTGTTTTACTGTAATATATTTTTGCAAGTGTCTAGAGGTTTGAAATGCAACAGCATCGCCTATTCATTTGGGTCTAAACTTGTTAGCGTTAGAAATGTTATGTATTACGGCTTCTTTTTTACTTGTTTATTAATTATTAGTAAAGTTTATAACTGCATTATAAAAATGTAACAAGGTATATACCTATACTGCATGACCTGGAAACTGCAACACCAAGAAGGGGTGCGAATTTTTTGACCAAACTTGGTAGAAACGTATGTATAACTAGTCAAAGGCAATAATTGATTAAAATTTTGTTGCGATAGATCAAGAGGCCATGGCACATCTGACACTTCATTCAGTTTTCGCTGACATTAATGTGTGGTGTATTTATTGTTTGTTTCAAATTAATTTCAACGGTTTTGTCTTATTATACCTTTGTTTAACGCGTTTAAAGAGTTTTATTATGGGTGGTTTTTCATACAGGGAAATTGCAAATCGCCTTAACCGGAACCAATCCATCATTATGCGCTGTTATCAATCATGGACTAGGGAGGGTCAGGAAAGACGCCAAAGAGGAACTGGAGGCCGAAGAAGAACTAATGAGATACAGGACCGCCGCCTTCGCCTAATGGCACTAAGAGACAGGTTCTCCAGTACCAGATCAATTGCTGACGTGTGGTTAGGTAATCAAGGTCGTCCTGTTATCCTTCAAACAGTTTATCGTCGAATTAGGGGTTTCGGCTTACAATCTTATCGTCCACATCTTGTGTTACCACTTACGGCTCAACACCGACAGCAACATTTGGAGTGGTGTAGACTGCGAATGCATTGGATCGTGGAGTGGCATAAGGTGATGTTCAGTGATGAATCTCGATTTTGTCTAGGGATGCATGATGGCCGTATGAGGGTCAGACGAAGACGTGGGGAACGTCGTGATATTCAGTTTTCCGTTGAAAGGCATGTGCATCGAGCAGTGGGTGTTATGGTATGGGGTGCTATAGCATATGGGAGGTCTCAGTTGGCATTCATCCAAACCACCATGAACGCCCAGCGTTACATTGATGAGGTGGTAGAACCCCATATTCTTCCATATCTTCAAACGCTCGAAGACGCACTTTTCCAGCAGGATAATGCCCCTCCCCACGTAGCGAGAATTTCCATAAATCGCTTCGAAGAGGCTCATGTCAATATCTTGCCATGGCCAGCCAAATCCCCCGACCTCTCGCCAATAGAACATGTGTGGGACATTATGGGACGAAAACTTATGAATTTAGCCAATCCCCCGCAGACACTAATAGCTCTCCGGGATGAATTACAGGTTGCTTGGGACGCTGTACCCCAAGAGAATATCGACCACCTATAGTCGAATCAATGCCACGAAGAGTGAGGCAGTGTGTAACTAATAGGGGCGGCTCGACACATTATTAATAAAAATTATGTTAAATTGTGTTTGTCTTTTGCTTTTTTCTTTGAAATTTTAATCAATTATTGCCTTTGACGTTTCTACCAAGGTTGGTCAAAAAGTTCGCACTCCTTCTTGGTGTTGCAGTTTCCATGTCATGCAGCACATTGGTGCTTTTATACATAAGATTTCATGTTATACCATATAGTCCATATTATACAACAACTTTACAACTAAGCAAATACATGTTAAAAAGGTGTACGGATTAAAGAAATTTAATTTTATACAGATACTATGTCTAAGGATCACAAAAAGCAATAATCTGCTGCACACTATATCAAAGGTTGACAATCTTGTGGATTGTTTTATGTTTGTTTATTGTAGCGGCCTATTATATTTCTTAGATATATTAAACAAACATTCTACCTAAGTAATTTCATATTTTCACCTTTACCAGCGAGTCATTAACAAATTAACAACTTTAAAAAATGCACAAATTATAACTAACGAGAAACAGTGAAGCATATGTTAGATATTCAGCCCTATCGCGTATCAATGTCGATTTTATTAACGGTAATCGTTTTACTTTACGATACAAATTAACGGATATGTTAAAATTTGAAACAATTGATCCTATCGCGTATCTTCATGTCGAAGCGATGTCGTTTACATAGAAATGTAAAAATAGAATTACATTTTGTATCAACTGAAATAATATACAGGGTCGTTGATATGTACGGAAACGGTCGATTATTGGGTAAAATATACGAGCTACCGGAAAAAGTCAAATACAAAAGTTTTAGGGTTTTTAATGCTTATTAGCTAAGAATAATTTTAAGTATACAGGGTCGGTGGTAAAGTCGTGGCACGTCAAAGTTACATTTTTTTTAATGGAACCACCTGTATATTTTTAGATAATTCAATTCCTTCTTCAATTTTAAGTAAAAATTCTAATACACATAATGTACCTAAATCCAACCGTGTCCGAGTTATCGATCTTTGAATATATTACTTAAATAAAATCTAGGTACCTAAGTAGGCTAAGACGCACATTAAAAATGTCATAGCACCTTATAAAATAGGACTGTAAACCTAAATTTTACAATTACATACTTGTTTTTTTTTCAAATACAATAAGCTATACCTAGATTTTATTTAAGTAATATTATTTATAAACACAATATTTTAGTCATTTTGTTGCGCAAATAGTACTTGTATGGGAATTATATTCAAATAGTTATTATTAAATTTCGTAGTTTACACTTCATATTTTAAATTTAGCAAGTTACACTTTAAGATAAGCAAATGACAGAATTATGTAGTGATTTAAGTCAAATCCGACAAATGTCATACACATTAACATGCATTACGTAAAATTTCGGTCAAGTAAGCTCGAAACTTCGAAACCGCGAAATTTAAATAATCAAATTTCATTCTTTGTTATTACAAATACAGTTGGATAAAATATTTAATAACTGATTGTGATGTGTTAGAAATACCATCTTCTTACAATACAGTGACACGAAACATACATGTGCTATTTAATAACATGCAAATTGATTTCGGCGTGACGTCATCGTTAAGGTTATAAAATTTACATTGTTATTAAAATGTGCTCCTCATCGAACACTATAAGTTTCCCTGGTCGGATTTTTAAATTTTTATTTAGCTTGGCCGTAATTCTAGTGCATCGTTTTAAGTGGCCCACTCTGTACATACATATGTACTTGCGTCAGACGAAAAAGGATCGACGAAACGATGACAACTATTCAAACGATCGTCGTCTAACTGTCAAATTTGTGTTATGCTGTCTCTATAGCAGCATCCGTTTAAGGGTATATAATCCATTGATTTAGGGTCATATTTATAGTCCGTGCTTGAGGTTGTGTCGATGCTTGAGCACGCGATTTTGACAGATTTGTAATGACATTTACGTCAAAATCGCGTGCTCAAGCATCGACACAACCTCAAGCACGGACTATAAATATGACCCTTAGTAAATTTTGAATCATAGCGTCTGTTATACAACCCTTATACTTTCACTAACGGTTGACTACACAACATTGATAACTTCCGTGTCCAAAAAAGTTTAATGACACAAGAATCTAAAATACTTTGTTGAAAGTACTCTGCTATTAATAAACAGCCCAAATATGCATTCGTTTCTAAAGGTATATCAGTTCTTCTATGTCGAACTAATTGTGTCTCCACATGAGGTCTTAAGATTTCTGCTAAATACCGCGTTAACAAATTTTTGTTTAAAGCCAACCTATTATTGAAATAATTTCTGATTGCAAAGGTTGCCTATCTCCAGCGGGTTTTGGAGAGTATATTCTTTAGGCGCCACTGTACATAAGAATGGGGTGTAGAGTCCCACATCAAATGTTGAGTCAAAGTAGAAATAAAGGACAACACAATTAATAAAGCCTTAACAACGTTTATTTAATAAACTTTGAATGAACAATAAATAGTATATTATTTGAAGTGCTCACAGTTTTTAAATCTAAAAAAAAATATTCCTTGAAGAGGATATTAAAAAAAAAACATACCATGCGGGTGGTTGAGGTGGTGGCTTTACAACTCGTCTCTTCTTCTAGTGATAGTCCAATGGACGGTACCAGGGTTGATCCTCGGAAAAAGCGAATGGGGGCTGTCCTGGCATCTCTTCCCTTGGAACCTGTACCCACAGAAAAAGAAGCAGTACCTACTTGCTCACAAAATAAAAATCCGCGTGACCATACCAATAATGAATTATAGTTAATTCTTATAAAATTCTAAAACTAGATTATTCTAAGGCCTGTTTCTGTTAATTTGAACATGTGCTAGCACTATTACCTAAGAATGACAATAAAAAAAGAAATAAAGAAAAATTGTATGAAATTCGAGTAACGGCAAAACTTTTTATCAACTAATTATTTCGTAAAAAAATCTTCCTAATCAAATATTCGTCTTAGTAAACGGAAACTAACTACTTAGCGGATATATGCTCTCTCTCTCGTATTGACTCCTTCAACCATCAAACAACCGACACGTGTGCGGATTCTTCTTCACGATAGAAAGAAATTCACCTACAATCAGGAAAAAAACAGCAAAAAGATCTACAGAGAAACAATTGAATCTCTTAATTAAGCTATTCTTTAAGCGAAACTAATTATCGCAGCCACGTGCAAACCTATGCGGAAAATATGTGCACAAAAACGTTAATACAAAAAAAAAACACCAGGAAAGATAATCTATCTGGTAACTCGAAAGGATAACTTGTATCTCTTATAGAACGCCGTAGAGCCTTTAACCTATTACAAAAATTGAGATTTTATCGAAGTGATATATTACCATACAGTTACCACTAACTACAATTAATAGCTTTGTTTTGGTTCGGAATTCAGGATTAGTAACAGAACTGCGCAGAACATTATAATTCCAGAATGGTTCCGAACTTTTAATTTAAATTAAAAAGCAAAAAGATCTACAGAGAAACAATTGAATCTCTTAACTAAGCTATTCTTTAAGCGAAACTAATTATCGCAGCCACGTGCAAACCTATGCGGAAAATATGTGCATAAAAACGTTAAAACAAAAAAACAGCAGGAAAGATATGCTTTTATGCAGAAAAAATCAACCAGTCTAATTTCTACTTAACAAGAAATTAGCACTACACATTTAAGCAAAGCAAAAGATAGAATTAAATATTGTACAAATCTTGATTAAACGTACTTTTTTCCACACACGTGTTCGCTGTTGGTGGTGTTATACCTGGTTTACATTCAGCTTACTTCCGCGGCAGTGAGCAGGGTAGTAGGCAGGGAAGTGGGCAGGACGAGTATAAGAACAATACTTGTAAGTGGTACTTCAGACACAATCAATGTTGTGTCCTGAGACACCACCGGCATCATAGAGATAGAATATAGAGAATAATGAACAATGGCGACCGCGCTGTAAATGTGTAATGTGAAATAAAAGTTATAGTAAAATTTAAAACGTTTCATTGATCTTGATGTGTTCCTGAGTAATACGAACCAATAACGTGGTGTCAGGTTAGTTGAAAATAACAAAAGTAGTACCTACGCTAGTTGAAACATACGAGTAAAATAGTAAGCAACTGAGGTAATATAAGGAAACAGTGGCTACAAAATGGAGAGAAGCTTCAAACCACCAAGAAATTTAATATTTGATAGACATGCTAACCTAAATTTAGAAAATTCCTTAAGAAGTTTAGATATATTGTAATGGTATGTACATTACATTAAAAATAAAATTAGGTTTATGTTAAAAATGTCAGACGTGCAAATTGGGTTGCCTATCATTAAAAAGTTTAATGGCTAAAAATGTAATTTATTGTAAATTTAATGAAAACGAGTAACTGTGTTTAGTTTAGTTATAAAAATATATATATAGGGTGTTCAAATTGAAGTCGGCACTATTGCTAACTTCGTTATTATTGATGCTACGATGTCAGTTAAATTAGCAAAGTAGTAGCGTATTTCCTTCCGAGTACAATGGTACAATTTAAAAAACAATTGAACTTCGCGTTTTCGAGATATTATTAGAGAGATATTATTATTAGATTTTTTTAAATGGAATTCCCTGTATATTTTTACACATTTTAAATGATAATTTAATTTTAAACAAAATCTATTAATACATAGACACCCAAAAATTAACAAATAAACGAAATACAAGCATTAATGGAAAATCATGTAGACATTGACTAGCTATCGAAAAATTAATACACTTTGCTCTTTATTATTGTCAATATTAATCTTATTTAAACAACGAAAAAGGAAATTCTGAATGCAAAATATTGAATGCATAACCATCCTAGCCTAGTAGCGTAAAATTGAAGCAAAAGCTAAATTGCGTTTTTGTTATTACTATTAGCAAGCGATTAAAAACTAAAATATGATTACCATCAAAGTACCAACGATTTTTTGTTCCCCTTAGATGATAGATGATAATAAAATGTTTCTTTTACTTGCCAATAATCGGACATTCATTGGCTCTACGCGCTATTCATATCAACTTGGCCTGATACATTTAAATGCTTGTAGTTAATTTATTTGTTAATTTTTGGGTATCTATGTATTAATAGATTTTGTTTAAAATTAAATTATCATTTAAAATGTGCAAAAATATATAGGGTATTCCATTTAAAAAAATGTTTTTTTTTAAATATCTCGAAAACGCGAAGTTCAATTGTTTTTTAAATTTTACCATCGTAAACGGAAGAAAAAACACTACTACTTTGGTCATTTAACCAACATCGTATCTTTAGTAGTATCAAAGTTAGCAATAGTGCCGACTTCATTTTGAACAGGCTGTATATATATTAAGTTTGTAAAAATGTAATCCAAAAAGAAACACAAAATACGCACAAAACACACATTTTGTATCTCGGAGAGTGCATATCAAATTTTTGATCCAAAAGTATAAACACCTGAAATTAACACAATATCATATGAAATATTCAAAGTTAAAAAAAAATAATTGTCAAAATCCTATTATGTACCTATTTTGAACCGATCCTAGACTATTTTCTGGAATTTCCCTCCCTGGATTAAAGGAAATCCCATCAATCTACCATCGTAGGACCCTATTACCATCCGGGATCCAGAGCTACGACCATTCCTTCATCGCACATATTAGAAGAGACCACAGGAAACGAACGACATCCTTCGGAATGATCTCAGATATGTGTTTTTAAGAAAATTTAATAATTCGTTTTCACATTCCAATAAGTGTTCCAATCCATATACATAGGCCATTTTACAACCCATTTATTTAAAAGAAAAGATTAATTCACTTACCTAATAATATTGTTCGGAAGAAACAATACAAAACTTTTTTTTACACCTAACTTTGGTATCACATTAAATATTAGATCATAAACCTTCTTGGTGGTCTACTTATTTACATTTATCAATTGTATTAATTAGTTTAGAGTAGAGTTTATTAAACCCTAATTAGTTGTAACTTCGTTTCGATCAACCGATGATATAGTTTTCTTCACGTTTTCTTTATTACCAAAATAAAATTTATTGGCGCTAAATTTAAAAATCTTATTTATTCGAACCCTTCAACGCTCAACATAAGATTCATGCTCACACATAAAAAATATATAAAATTTAATAAACCAATTCTCAATTCAGAAATTTTCAAAAAAAACTAGTAAAATACATTATATTATGGCACCAACAACGTGAGGCTCAGAGAGAATACGAAACACAGTTAGTAGGAATAATAAACAATTGTACAATTTATGTATGTATTTAGGTATCTCCTGTCAACGAACATTTGTGTATTTTTATTGACATATCTTGCTGTATTCTTGTACTTGTCTTTGTTAAAAAATTATTGTACCTCATTACACCACAATACCACACGGTACACGACCTGAAACAAATGCGTATATACTATCTTAGTTTAACAAATCAAATTGAAACAGAAAAGTCATAAACGTAAATTAATTATGGAGATTAGACACCGAAGATCATCATCTACAGGAGACGCTAAAATTGACTTAGATCAAATCGCAATCTTGCTTAGATCACTGCAGAACACCGTAGCGCTTACTAATGAAACGTTAACGGCTACTAACGAACGTACTTATACAAGTAGTAAATGATACTCTACATGCAAAATTAAACGAAAATAAGCAAATAGTACAAGCTAAAATACAAACTTCAAATGATAGAATTCAAACACAACCAAAGACGTTAGAAACTAACCAGGATGAACTTCGACAAAACATCAATCACATCATCGAGGCAAAATTCACGAAAAATATAGAAGAAATGCAGAGGAAACAGAAAGAAGATGTAGATAAAACAGTAGAATCGATAGAAAACCGTATGAGCCCTACCAAAACGGAAATAGAGACGATAACTCAAAAACAGGTTCAGATTTTACAACAGCAGATGCTCACAGATAAAACAACACCTACTCCAACATGGATACCCAGCAAGAAAAAATTAACCAGAAGATACAACACGTAGATGAAAAGTTAGAATTGCAGCATAGAAAATTCGAGACAAATATTACACAAAAAACGATAGAAATAGACAAGAAGGTAAATGAAGAGACGGCCAATATTATGGAGATGATACATGCCCTCCAGGACGAAGAAAGAACAAAGTTCGAAGCAATCGAAATCCGAATGAAACAAAGAAATACATACACTACTTGCGGAGACAACTCAGCGAAGAACCCGCTACTCAAACCAGATAGATGGCCCAAGTTCAGAGGAAGTGACGACCATATACACCCGATGACATACTTGAAAACCATAATAAGACTGAGCGAAGAGATCTCTGATGAGAAAACCGCATTAAATTATATCAGGCTTACATTAGAAAATCGTGCATTAGATTGGTTTGAATTGATTAGCGACAAATGCCAAACGATCGAGCAATTCGCTACAGAATTTCAACGACAATATTGAAATGAACTCCATCAGGACAGGCAAAAGATCAAGTTGTTATCGGGAAGATATACTCGAGAAGGACATCTTAACAGAGAGAGTTATGCGTGCGAACTCTACAACAAATGCAAGCATGTTCCAAACCTACCCGAATCAGAAATTACTCGGTATTTGATGAATAATTTTATCATATCGGATAATTAAGCAATAGTATGCCAAGACGTTCAGAATGTAGAACAGTTAATGACGATTGTACGACGTTTAGAAAATCTCACCGCATTACCAAGGTCGAATCAAAATTCACAAACACAAAATCGCACTACATATACAGATAATAATCATTCACAGAATTCACACCAAAGTAATAACAAGCAAAACAAATACACTACAAACAACAATGGTCAAAATTATCAAAATAATAATCGCTACAACCACAATTCATATCAACGATACAACAATAACGACAATCATAATAACTCATCATATCCAAACCGATACAATGGATCAAATGGAAATAATTACGGACAACATAGCTATCAAAATCGCAATAATCAGACGCATAGACCACAATCGGGCAATACTCGAGCCAATATTAACTTATCACAACGCGATTCGAATGATACGACTGAACGGCAAAACAAGATACACGATTTGCATCAAGGTAGAAGCGACACGACTAGCAACACTAGACCTACTGCACCATTTATGGGAACAGAGATATCACATCTAACAAACCATTTAATTCCTACAAAAAAGATTAACATTATTGTTACCAATAAAAAGAAACTAGGTACTATATCACAGAAATTACACTCAATCGTTAAAATAAAAGGAATAGAATATCCCATGGAATTCTACATCTTTGCAAGTATGCATTTTGAAATAATTATCGGCATAGATAATATCAAGAACTTAAGTATGGTATTAAATTTTGAGGTTGATACACTTCGCATAAAAGACCATATAGTCGAATTTAATTCTTATCAAAGCAGAAAACAAATATGTAATTTTTGGTTAGAAACAGGAAGGATCATCAATGATAAAGAAATGGAAAATGAAGAAAGATTTTTATGTATGTATTATGAAGATGACAGTGAGAATAAGGCGTCAAATGGTTTTACAAGGGATCAATGGGATCCAAATGATTATAACATTGATTTTACAAATAAAGAATTTTATGAAATGACAAGTGATAATGGAGAAGAGTTAAGGAAATTGATAGATGAAATAGAAGTGGA
This sequence comes from Holotrichia oblita, assembly GCA_023690525.1. Classification (NCBI taxonomy): domain Eukaryota; kingdom Metazoa; phylum Arthropoda; class Insecta; order Coleoptera; family Scarabaeidae; genus Holotrichia; species Holotrichia oblita. The sequence goes on along the minus strand of CM043018.1, from coordinate 45,840,718 downwards.
ACCAAAAATAAAAGAAGAATTGACACAAGTTCTAAGCAAAACTAAGATAATATTTAATGAAGAAACAACGTTTGCGTAGAACTATGAACATAAAATCGAAGTGACCGATGAGACACCGCTAAAAAGTATAAATTATCCCATACCTTATCACCACCGAAAACAAGTAGATCAAGAAATAAGCAAGATGTTAGAAAAGGGAATTATAGAAAGATCCAATTCATACTTCATAAATCCAGTGGTAATGGTCAGAAAACCTAGAGAAGTTTATGTGGTAACGCCAAAGTATACCATAGAACTCGCCAGATACTTGCACCAAGAATACGCGCATATAGGTAGCCGGAAAACCTGGTTATTATATAGAGAAGCCTTCTTTTGTACCAACGATTATAAAATAATTCGAAATGCATTGAGGACGTGTCATATTTGTCAACTGACTAAAGAAAATAATCGACGTATAACATATCTAACAAAATCGATAAAGCCGGAACACAAACTCCATATTGTTGCTATAGACTACTTGAGTGATAGATCCAGAAAATGATGAGAGTTTATTAAACCCTAATTAGTTGTAACTTCGTTTCGATCAACAGATGATATAGTTTTCTTCACGTTTTCTTTATTACCAAAATAAAATTTATTGGCGCTAAATTTAAAAATCTTATCATTTATTCAAACCCTTCAACGCCCAACATAAGATTCATGCTCACACATAAAAAAAAATATAAAATTTAATAAATCAATTCTCAATTCAGAAATTTTCAAAAAAACTAGTAAAATACATTATAATATATTTAAAGGAAGCGGGTTTAGACAAGAAAGGCGATGAAACAAAATTGCTAGTTTACTAAATCATGCTGGAGAGGAAGCTCAAAAGAAATTTCAAACATTTAAGTTAACTGACCAAGAGGCAAAGACATACGCAAGTGTTGTAAAAGCATTCAAGGATTATTGCAAGCCGATGAAGAATGAAACACTACAAGACCGTCTGCTTCAATTTTCGCCCCGAACGTTGACAAAAGCTGCGGAAGTGTGCAGAGCAGCTGCAGCAAGCAAGATCCAGGTTAAAGATCTCCGAGGTGAAAATGAAGTGGATTTCATTAAGAAAAAGCACAGTAGCGGTAATGAACAAGGAAAATACAATTGCCTGAAGTGCGGTAAGAAACATGCTAAAAGAAATTGTCCGGCTTTTGGCAAGAACTGTTTAATTTGTAAAAAAACAAATCATTTTGCAGTAGGTTGTAAGAACAAACATGTTAAGGATAAAAACTCTAAAAGTACTTTAAGTAAACTTGCAACCAGTAGCTCTAAGAGTAAAAATGTAACTAAAACCAACACCATAGATGAAGTTAATAGTTCAACTGAATCTCTATATACTACACATACAATACAATAAATGTAAAAAAAACCAATTATAGAAACTTTAACGAAGTGCTGGACTATTGATGTTAATATTTCAAATCAGGTTGTAGTTTCTAAATTAGATGCTGGAGCCTCATGTAATTGTTTACCACTCAGTATATATAAAAATTTAAATGTAAATCATGTTATTACAAAACATAGTTCCACAATTACGTACTTATGGAAATAATAAGATAAAAACAATTGGTTCAGTGGTCCTAAAATGTATTGTTAAGGTTATTGCATGTAATATTAGATTGTTGCTTATCGATGTGAACACAACACCAATCTTAGGGTTGAATGCTTGCATGAAGTTGGATCTTTTATATAAAGTTGATGTCATACAGGAAACATCCTTGAAAAAAGATGAATTTGTAAATAAAAATAAAGACATTTTCACGGGTACCGGAAAAGTTCCATTTGAGTATAAAATAAAACTTAAAAAAGAAACTACACCGTTTGTAAGTCCATGTCGCAGAGTAGCGGACACAATAAAAGCGAAATTAAAAGACACCCTTAAAGACCTTGTTGCGCGCGATATCATAATGCAAGTTGAGGAACCAACGCAATGGGTTAATAACATTGTTATTGTAGAGGAATCTAATAAAAAATTGAGAATCTGTGTTGATCCAGTATACCTTAATAATAGTATATATCGTGATCAATACCCAATACCTACTATTGAGGAACTTGCCTTAAAGCTCCAAAATAAATCAATTTTCACGGTGTTAGATCTAAAAGAGGGATTTTATCATGTTCCGCTGGTACAGGAAAGCATGAAATTGTGCACTTTTATAACTCCTTTAGGGAAGTATTGCTTTAAAACATTACCTTTTGGTCTCAATGTTAGCCCTGAAGTATCTCAGCGAATAAATGAGAAAATATTTGGAGACTTAAATATTGGGATATATCTTGACGACTTTATAATAGCAACGAATACGGAGGAAGAACATGATACAATTCTAAATCAGGTAGTTGATAGGGCCCGACAAAATGGAGTTAGATTTAATATAGACAAAGTTCAATTTAAAGTCAACAATGTCAATTTTACGATAATGGTTGGCCCTTTCCTTTGTCTCACATTTTTAAATTTGGCGCTTTTCTTTCTTTGCGATTCGACCACGACGCAATATGTTGGAATTGACTGAAATTTCTTGGCACATAATTAGTGTTCTGCGCCATAGCTGCGTACAATAACCTCTAAATAATCTCAGTCGTTATTTTACTGATGATTTGTCATTTTTACTGTAACGCGCTATTGTAAAGTGAAATTTGCAAGTGCAATCAATACAAGTATTAGTAAATAACTTGTATTCATCTGGGTTGTATCACGTTAACTTACGTTTTTTTAAGGGAGTAAGTAAAACATATATTTAATTATGAATATGGAGGCGGTGCTACCTCCAAAAATAATGATAAATAAGCCTTCTAAAGAAACTGCCAATGTGAAAATACGTAACGAAAATATCAAAACTAGGCAGGCTTTAAGTGATTGTACCCAAATCCTTTTTTCAGGTAATACCTACTACTGTAGAAACTGGCAGTCTAAAACCCAACATTAAGGCACGGAAGTGATCGACTTGACAGTAGAATGGCTACATTAAGAAAACTGTAGGATGAATCAAAATTTTTATACAAATCTGATACCCGTTCGTCGATTTTTTTGTAAGAAGTAAAAATTGAGATTTATCTTATTTGTACTATCTACTTTAGCGCTTGTTTTTGTGTCAATAATTTCATTGAATAAATGCACATCATATAAAAAAAACCTTTACTTATTTGCTTCCACTAAATATAATTAATGATAATTCCATAATATACATACATAAGTTTCTATCGAACGTTTATAAAATGTTTTTACAGAACGTCTATAATATGTTTTTGTAGAACATTTATGAAACGTCTTTACAGAACGTCTAAAATATGTTTTTGTAGAACGTTTATGAAACGTTTGTACAGGACATACAGAACACATTTTTTTGCGGACACAAACCCTTCCTCAGACGTTTTAAGTACGTCTTAGGTCCCGCAAGAACGTTTTATAAACATACAATTGGTTTTGATAAAATGTTTTGCGAACGTTTTATGTACATTTTCGTGTTATTAGGGAGATAGTAATACCTAATAAAATAAGATTATCCATGTTAGAAAAGTTGCATAATAATGGTCATTTTGGTCTAGAGAAGGCAAAAGCGAGGGCCAGGAAACTTTTCTATTGGCCAGATTTGACAACAGACATCACTAATTACATCTTGAAATGTAAAATTTGTTTAAAATACAGAAGAAGGGTCATGAAAGAAGCTTTAATTCTACATAATAGGCCAAACGTCCCATTTTCTAAAATTGCGGCTGACATTATGACATATGAGAACAACGACTATTTAGTTGTGGATTATTATACATAGTATATGGATCGAGTTGTTAAATTTAGAAAAAACGGCAAACGATATAATTAAGAAAGTCTTTTCCGAGACATTTGTTTCAGACAATATGCCATTTAATAGTATTGAATTCGAAACATTTGCCAGGGATTGGGATTTTGACTTATTGACATCGAGCCCTCTATATCTCAAATCAAACGGCCTAGCTGAACAAGCTGTAGGCATTTGTAAAAATATCCTTAGAAAATGTTTGGATGATGATAAGGATATACACAAAGCATTATTAGAATACAGAACAAGTCCATCAACTGGTTTAAATTTATCACCTGCAGAACTATTAAACAATTGGTTGTTACGCACAATTTTACCAATATCAACAGAGACATTAAAATCAAAACCAAAAATTGACCTACAAAAAGTACAGAGTTAAAGACAAAAAGCAAAGACCTATTATGACCTACACGCATGCGTTCGTGAAAACGATCCAACAACACAAATAGAAATATATGCAAAACCATCAACGAATCGCTAAATAAAGCTAGTACTTCAGAGTCAGAACCAGAATCACAATCACCACTTACTGTAAAAACTAGATATGGTGGAACGGTTGTAAAACCACATAGATATAGGGACTAGTTTAGTTTAGAATTTAAGATTGAGTATTGTGTCAGTATATTTATACAGGCTGTTACAAATTCGCGGGTCACCATTGGGATCTCGAAAACAGTAAGAGATACAAAGTTGGTTAAATTGGGGCAAACTTGCGTTTTTTGATGCTGAACAATAATCCGTGTTAAAAATTTTTCTATGATTTGTAGTTTTTGAAATATTTCCGAAAAACCGAAAAACACACTTTTCTCTTTTTCTTCTGTTCTGAAGTTATTATTGCAGAGATCAAAACAAGATTAATACATTATACAGGCTACTTTTTTGAACTCTTTACGAAGGTGTTATTAGATTTTGCTTAAAGCGTTTCGTCTCGCTTTGACCACCATCAACTTCATTTTTTCTTATGGCCGCCATATTAGATCTTGGCATCATTAAATAGATCAATTTTTTCTGATATTTTTTCATGTATCACGCATCCTCATTAAAGAAAGTTAAATGGCTATAAATGCAAAAAATATTAAAAATAGCAGTAGGTACTAACAAAAATATGGTGTGCTGTGACGACAAAAATTAAACGTTTTGACATATCTCCGCATAGTTTAGTTTGTTTACTGTTCAACTCAAATGCAATTCGTTTTAAACTTATTCAAATGATACGCAATAAAATTTTGGTTTCATTTAATTCGTTACGAAGAAGAGATGTTCAACGCTGTTAATAAGGTTCGACGAAGAATAAATTTATGTATAGTAAAGAACGGAGGATATTTCGAATATCTACTCTGAAAATTTTATTTTGTTTGTGAACTATTAAACTTGTAGACTATAATAATTGTGAATATGTCTATTAAGTAAGTACTTTCAGAACTGTCGAGTACACAGTTATTTTTTCTAATTTAATTCGTTCGTGTTAGTCACGTTTGGTATCAATGCAATGTGAGTATTGTAAAATATAACTTATTCAGAATTTCAAAGAAACAGACTACAGTATCGACATTGTTATACATATTTTTGGTTTTATTCTTTTTGTGAATGTTATAATACTTACTTAATTTTTCAGCAATTAGTTGGATATTAAAAGTTGTTAATATCATTGTTGTTTTCTGAATTTGTATTAAAATTCTGAAATTCCTACTTCCTTCGAATTTTACTAAAAGATCCATAAAAAACAACGTTTCGATCTAATTTACCAAACAATGTTCTATTTGGTTGACGTCTTTATGGATACTGTTGGAAGTAAATTTCGCTCTCTGTTACTGTGTTGTTATTATTATAATAAAGTTGTAACATGTCACGTTGTTATGCGTTGTTTTCATCATTTGAATAAGTTTAAAACGAATTGCATTTGAGTTGAACAGTAAACAAACTAAACTATGCGGAGATATGTCAAAACGTTTAATTTTTGTTGTCACAGCACATCATATTTTTCTTAGTACTGTTATTTTTAACATTTTCTGCATTTATAGCCATTTAACTTTCTTTAATGAGGATACGTGAAAAAATATCAGAAAAAAATTGATCTATTTGTAAGCGACTAAAAACGTAACTATTTTTGAAATGCGGGGGTTAGTAGTATTTTTGAGTAGGAGAGGATGATAGAAAGAGAGAGAGAGAAAGGTTGGCCGGATATAGAGTGAATACATATGTCATTGTTTTTTTTGTGTGTAAAGAACGTAACATTAAACCAATTAAAAGTAGTGCGTCTTTGTTTTAAGAGTTTCAGTAACGGTGATTAACATTTCAGAAGTGGAATTTGTACTGTAAATCGCGAAAACTGTGTAATTTAGTTCGGAGTGTGAGAACGAAATGAGAATGGCGAAAGCGGGGGAAAATGTGTCATCTGTGTCGACACCGATAACAGTAGGAGAATTTGATGAATTTCAGCAAAATGCACATCGAGAAAATAGAGAACACGGTCAAAATACGGAGTCAATGAATATGAGTAACATGGTACAGGTAATGAATACGTTAGTTCAACAAAACATGTGTATGATGCAGGCTATGCAAACGACACAAAAAGAACGAGATTCTTTACGAAACTTTAGCGTTATGTCAGATCTAACAAAGACAGTTGGATACTTCAACGGTCAGCACAGTGAGAGCAAGCAATGGTTGGAAACAATAGAAAGTATGATGACTTTACACAAGTGGCCTGAAGAATTCACATTTGAAACTGCTCGATCACATTTAAAGAGATCTTCCTTAGATTGGTATAAATCAAGAATGCATATAATAAAAGATTGGAATAGTTTTGTAACGGAATTTAAGAAAACATGGATAACTGAACTAAGTCTAACTGAAAAATGAAAACAAATGGGAGCTCGAGTACAATCGAAGGATGAGGACATTAATTCTTACTTTCATTCTAAGGTACGTTTATGTAGACAACTTAATCTTAGTATACGTGAAATTAAAGAGCAGATTCTCGTGGGACTATGGTCAAAAGATTTATGTAATACGATGATAACTAGGGAACATGGTGACCTCGATGAATTGCTCAACGACATATTATTATGTGAAAGGATTCACACAAGTAGACAAAGTAGAATCGAAGATACTAGAGTAGAATTTAATAAACATACACCTTCTGATACGAGAAAAAGGACTACGGTACAAAATATGCAACGAAATGAACAGAAGGAAGTAAAATGCTATAACTGTAGAAAATTTGGTCATATATCTCGTAACTGTCCAGAACCCCAAAAAGCATATCGATGTTATAAATACAATCACGAAGGGCATATTGCTAAAAACTGTCAACAGACACAAAAGGGTGAGGTGAAATTGGTAAAAGGAGAAAATGGTGGAGGTACCATTACCAAATATATTAAAGAAATCCTTCTTAATGACTGTAAGTACGTTGCTATGGTTGATTGTGGTAGTTCAGAATGTACTGTAAAAGCATCCATAGCTATAGATAACTTTGATATTATTAAAATTAAAAGTGAGTTACAGGGCTTTGGAGAAACCAATAATCGAGTGAAATCCCCAGGTGTGGTATATGCTACTGTAAGCGTTGACGGAGTAGAAGCAGAAAACATCCAAGTACGAGTTGTACCTGATAATGTTCAGCCAGTTGACGTGATAATAGGTAGGACATATACAGAGTTGCCACATATAGCTTACTATAAAATTGGAGATTTATTACGATTCCAACATAGAGATGAATTGAAGGGAGTATTTCCAGAGCCAGAAAATGACTATAGTAAAATGATTGCAGTAGAAAAAGGTGTTATACCAGCACAGACGATAGGGTTTGTAAATGTTATACAGGGTGATGAGAATGCATGTGTACCGGTGATCAATTTAGTTAATGAAAGTCGAATGATAAAAGGAGGTCAAAAGATGAGTGCATGTGTTGCACGACAGGTAAATCGAGTAGAAGTAGAAGCACGAGACGAAAAGATAGACGTGAGTGAGGTAAATGTAGGGGATATTTCCGAAATCCAGATACAAGAAGTAGTAGACATTTTGAACGAATATAGAGAATGTGTTGCGAAAAATGTACACGAACTAGGGGAGACAGATCTAGTAGAGATGGACATTGTGGAAAAACCGGGAAGTACACCAGTATCAAGTAAGCCATACAGAGGGACGAATGAAGAAAGACACAAAATAGGAGAAATTGTTCGAGAATGGAAAGATGCAGGACTAGTTACAGAAACCAGTTCGCCTTATGCTAGTCCTGTGCTGCTTGTTAAAAAGAAAAATGGAGACGCACGTTTGGTTATAGATTATAGAATATTAAATTCTCAGACGGAAAGGATAAGTTACCCTTTACCAAATTTGGATGAACATTTAGAATTATTATCCGGTAGCAAAATGTTTATTGTGATGGATTTAGCGCATGGATACCTGCAACTACCATTGAGAAAGGAGGAGGCCAGAGCTAAGACTGCATTCATAACGCCTGACGAGACCGGCAAATTTACCCGTGCAATGTTTGGCCTTATGAACGCTCCTTTCTATTTTTCAAAGTTGATGCAAGCTGCATTAGGGCCCTTGCGAGAGAAAGTCATGCTATTTTATTTAGACGACATACTTATTCCTGGAAAAGACTGGACCGATCTGATGATAAGGTTTCGGTTAGTGTTAGAGGCACTAAGAAAGGCAGGCACGACTAACGATAAAGCTATCGAAATGCGAATTCGGCAAAACACATGTAGAGTATTTAGGTTTTCTGATTATACCGGATGGAATTCGACCCGGACCTGCAAAACAAGAGTCAATTATCAATTTTCCTGCGCCAAATGATGTTCACCAAGTCCGGAGATTTTTAGGATTAGTGGGATTTTTCCGCAGATTTATCAAGAACTTTTCGATTAGAGCGGAACCCTTAACACGACTGACGAAGAAAGAAACAGTGTTCCAGTGGAGTATAGAACAGATACATGCTTTTGAAGACCAGAAAGCTGCCCTGATAAGTAAACCCCAAATATATAACCCGAAGGCGAACCGAACTGAGTTGCATACGGATGCCAGTGCAGTAGGATTGGGGGCGATTATGTTGCAAGAAGGGACAGAGGGAAAATCACATCCTGTATATTTGATTAGTCGACGCACTTCAGAGATAGAATCAAAATATCACTCAAGTAAATTAGAGCTGTTAGCGATTGTGTGGGCCATTGAGCGTCTCAGGGTATTTCTGTTGGCAATTGAATTTACAGTGGTGACGGATTGCCAAGGTTTGACCTATTTGAACACGAACAAGACTAAGAACGCGCAAACCGTGCGATGGTATAACCAGCTGTGCGAATACACCTTTACAATAAGACACCGACCTGGAATAAAGATGCAACACGTGGACGCTTTAAGTCGTGCACCCGTGGACACTAGTGAACCCTCGATAGAGGAGCCATGTGAAAAACCGGCTGTGCTTGTTATTTTAACACGCGAAGAAGAATTAACCTTATTTCAATATGCTGATGACGAAATAAAACGTAAGATTGACCTTTTGAAAGAAAACATTCCCAGTGTTACACAAACTGACAAACACATGAAAAGTTCTTCACTGGATCTCTTGGTGCAGAAGTAGAACACTAAACACTTTAACCCACTGAACACCAAACAAGTTTTAACTAAAACACCGACGCGTTTCAACAGCAATGCTGTCATTATCAAGGCGATAATAAAACTAAATTAAAATAAAATCTACAAAAACAGGTAACCTAAATGTTATGCACGGTCAATCCGATACGTATCATTAATTTCCGATTAACGAAAACAATGACGAATACGGTATAGGGCCATTGTCACAATTCATTACACATGACTTATTTTTATATATTTCTAAACTTTCGAAAACATTTAGAAACTTACAATTGTTTATTTGTCTAATTAATTTAACATTCGTATGATCGATGTTGTGATCTGTTTCAAAAATGTGTTGGGCAACGCTCGATTTCTCAATTCTATTAAATCTAAGATGAGCCATATGCTCTTTGAATCTAGTTGAGACTGCTCTCCTGGTTTGCCCAATATATTTTTGATTACAATCTTTACAATTGATTTCGTAAATACCTGACTTTTCTAGAGGTTGTATTTTATCTTTAGGGTTACCGATGAGACTTCGTAAACTAGTCCCAGAACTGTAAACTATTCTGAGATCTAGCTCTTTGAAGATTTTACTCAAACCTTTAGTAATAAAGGGAGCGTAAGGGAGGGTCACAACGGGTGAAGCTTTAACATCCTCTCGAAAAGTCGTAAATTCTTTCACAGTTTTCTTATAATTAAACTTCCTAATTAACTTATAGATATGCTGAGGCTGGAAACCATTACACTTGGCCGCATCTTTTATAAATTTAAAGTTCTTTCTCATACCTCGCCTTGTTCAAGGGAAAAGTGAGAAGTCTGTGGATCAAAAAATTCAGGCTTGCCATTTTGTGTTGAACACAATGATGGGAGTCTGAAGGAATGTAGCGAAGTGTACTGGTTTCCTTTCTATACACGTCAAACTCTAATCTATTGTTATTTCTAATTACTAAAGTATCTAGAAAGGGTAGCTGACCGTTTTCTTCTCTTTCACAAATGAACTTTATGGTTTCGAACCGATTATTTATCTATTGAGAAAATCGTCAATATTACATTTTTTAGTGTCAAATATAGCGAAAATATCATCCACATACCTCAACCAAACCCTAGGAAAGTATTCGCTCTCAGATTCTAAGTCCTTTTCAAAACGGCTCATGAAAAGGTTAGCCAAAAAGGGCGACAAGGAGTTACCCATTGCCGTTCCTTCCAGCTGTTCATAAAAACCCCCGTTGAATTGAAAAATGTTCTGTTTCATACAGATGTCAGTTAAGCGAATATATTCCTGGACACATTGTTGACTCAAACTATTTTGAAGCAACAAGTCCTCGAGGTATGTCAAGGTGTCTGGAATCGGTACACTAGGAAAGAGAGAACTAACATCAAATGAAATCAATACTTCACCCTCCAGCAACTGAACATTTTGAATTTCTTTAATAAATTCTAACGAATTTTTTACTGCAAAAATAGGTTGCTGTATTGGCAAATTATTAAATTCATTGGTCAGCCATTTGGAAATCTTATAAGTCGGTCAATTGTTTCGGCAATTGACGCACCGACTTATGGTTTCCAGCCTCAGCATATCTATAAGTTAGTTAGTTAGTCTGGAAGTTTAATTATAAGAAAACTGTGAAAGAATCTACGACTTTTCGCGAGGATGTTAAAGCTTCACCCGTTGTGACCCTCCCTTACACTCCCTTTATCACTAAAGGTTTGAGTAAAATCTTCAAAGAGCTAGATCTCAGAATAGTTTACAGTTCTGGGACTAGTTTACGAAGTCTCATCGGTAACCCTAAAGATAAAATACAACCTCTAGAAAAGTCAGGTATTTACGAAATCAATTGTAAAGATTGTAATCAAAAATATATTGGGCAAACCAGGAGAGCAGTCTCAACTAGATTCAAAGAGCATATGGCTCATCTTAGATTTAATAGAATTGAGAAATCGAGCGTTGCCCAACACATTTTTGAAACAGATCACAACATCGATCATACGAATGTTAAATTAATTAGACAAATAAACAATTGTAAGTTTCTAATTGTATTGTGTGCGTTGGATTGAACACGTGTGTTTAAAAGTGCTCCGTGAATTCGTTCAAATCCTGGGCAATCACGAGCGAATAATTAACAAGTAAGTTTACCAAAGCAAAGATAAGGTAGAAGTCTTTAATAATAAGTTATAAGTTTTTCGGAAATTGTATTTAATTAAAACGAAAACATCTTGTCGCATATAAACAGAAAATCGAACGATAACAACAAAAAGTAACGCAAGAAAGCAAGAGCGTGTAAATACGATAGTGGGGAACGTCTCCGAGCTGCCGAAGCGGGCGACCTGCTATATTAGCGCGATAAAACAACAAACGATCACATAATATACAGGGATATCTTAAACAAAATATTGCAAAAGATGTCGGACGACAAATATAGTGAAGGAGTCGCAACGGAGGATGGTAAGAGGAAACGAGATGATTGGGACCCGTTTACCGAAAGCAAGAAAACGGCAAGGTCACCAGAAGTTAATCCAAGGAAAGACGTTAGTGGAATGGATGAAATAAAACTTATGTTTAAGGAAATGATAAAAGAAATGAAGTTGATTAACGCAAAACAGGAACAACTCTCCACTGAAGTAAGAGAGATAAAAGAAGAAATGAAGGAAATTATAAAAGAACAAACAGAATTTCATCGGGTTATCGCTGAGTTAAAAAAAGAAAACAAGCAACTCGAAGAGGTCATAAACGAACTGAATATAAAAGTTGAACAGAATAACGCATCAACAGCAAGAATTGAAAGAATGGATAAAGAGAAAAGAAGAAAAAGCCTGGTAATTTCTGGTTTAAGAGTAGAGGAAGAAGATGAAGCTGAACTAAAAGTAAAGATAAAAAACTTTATTGCACAACATTTAAAACTAGAAGTTAGCATCAAAAAAGCTCACAAAATTAATAATAAAACATGTGTAATAAAATTAGAAAAATTTACGGATAAACTACAAATTTTGAAGGAAAAAAAGCAACTAAAATATGTACAAGGTCCTAAAATTTTCATTAATAATGATATGACTGAAAACGAGAGAGAGATCCAAAACCAAATAAAAAAAGTAGCAGATAGAGAGAGAAGTGGAGGTAACAAAACCAAAATAGCATATAGAAAATTAATTGTAAATGAGACAATATGGCAATGGGATGACAAAACAAACAAATTAATACAAAAAGGAAATCCTGATCATACAAAAAACTAAAAAAAAGGGCCGGAAACGAGATACGGAAGGAAACGAACTTGGCTAGGAAATGGGACCAGGACATGATAAAGAGACAACAATGTATGTATATTAATAATAAACAAGATTATGACATAAGGAAATTAGGAGTATGGAATATAAGAAGTTTGACGGGCAAAGAAGATGAAATGGTATACGAATTCAATAAAACGGCATTGGACATTCTAGTGATACCGGAGACAAAAAAGAAAGGGACAGGGGAAATTGATATAACAGACGGACACAGGTTGTTGTATAGTGGGGTACCACAAATGAACAGAGCCGCTGGAGGAATAGCATGTTTAGTACATCGAAGGCTGCTTCAAAGCATAATAACTTGGAAAGGCTGGTCTGAGAGAATTCTAACAGTCGAATTTTTAACTGGGGGAGAAATACTTACAATAATAGCAGTCTATGGACCTAACGAAAATGAGAAAAAAAGAAGTAAAGGACAAATTTTGGAATGATTTAACAAAGATTACGGAAACTAGTGATGGAAAAATTTTGGTAGCGGGAGACTTTAACAGTAGAGTCGGCACTAGAAAGAATGATACCGAAAAGGTAATAGGAAAAAGCGGGGAAAATGAACGAAATAGTAATGGGGAAAAACTTATAGATTACTGTGTAATTAACGACTTGGTAGTGGCCAACACATTTTACGACCATAAAGATATACACAAGTTTACTAGAGTAGTTCCAAGCAGAAACGAAAGATCAATAATAGATTATATTCTAGTAGAAAGAAATAATAGAAGGATGGTGAAAGATACAAAAGTGAGAAGAGGTGCTGAAATATATAGTGATCATTATTTATTAGAAGGAAAATTAAAATTATCGAGAAAGGAAGACACGGAAAAATCCGAAACAGTTAAGCACAAACCAGAAACAATAAAGTCGTATAAATTACAACAAACGGAAATAGCACAAAAATACGAGGAAACCATAAGAATTGAAATACAAAATGATAAACAGAAGTGCGAACAAATGCCAATAGAAGAATTGTGGCAGAAAATTAAAACATTGATACTTAAAACAGCTAGGCATGTATGTGGTATAAACAAAATAAGCAAGCAAACAAAGAGGACGGCGTGGTGGAACGACGAAATAAAAATGCAAATAAAAATAAAAAAGGACTTATGGAAAGATTACCTGGGAAAAAAGTCACAGAATGCATATAATAAATACAAAGAACAGCGAGGCAAAGTGAAGAATATGATAACGAAAGCAAAGGAAATAGCATGGCAAGAATTTGGGGAAAAACTCGAAAACAATAGTCAGGGGAATCAAAAATTGTTTTATCACACACTAAAGAAATTAAGGAAACAGAAGAAAGTAAAAACGGTATCTATTAAAAATAAAGCGGGGGCAATACTAACGAAACCAGAAGATGTATTGGACAGATGGAGGGAATATTTTGAAGAACTACAAGATGTGGAAATAGCAAACACAAGCGGTTCAGAAAACGAAACAGAAAAAAGTGATGAAAGAGAGACACAAGAACATGCAGCAGATATAACAGAAGAGGAATTTACTGAAGCTCTAAAGAAAATAAAAAATGGCAAGTCGCCAGGCCATGATAAAATTACAGCGGAAATGATAAAAAAAATGGGAAGGGAAGGACAGGAACTGTTGTTGATATTGTATAACAAATTATGGAACGAAGAAAAAATACCTAAAGAGTGGGAAATTGGGCAAATAGTACCAATATATAAAAAAGGCGACAATAAACAATGTACCAACTATAGAGGGATAACTTTACTTAGTATACCGCTAAAGATATATGAACACATTTTAGAAAACAGGTTAAGACCGAAAATAGAACCAACACTGCTGCAATCTCAAAGTGGGTTCAGACGAGGACGAAGTGCGCAGGACCATATCTTCACAGTAAAACAGATAAGCGCTGAGATATCCCAACACAACAGAACTGCTTTCTTTGCTTTTATCGACTTAGAAAAAGCATTTGACAAAGTACCGCGTAAGAAAGTATGGGAAGCTTTGGAAAATAGACGAATACCATCGAAGCTAAGTAAAGTTATAAAAAGTCTCTACAAAAACACAAGGAGTTATGTCATCGCGAGCAACAGTCGGTCGGAGGAATTTCGCATTAGGGAAGGGTTAAGACAAGGAGGAGTAATGAGTCCATTACTATTTACAATTTTCATAGATGAAATTACAAGGAAGTGCCGACCTAAAGTCCAGAAACTCCAAATAGGGTACCGACACCTGCAACCTGTGTTCTTGACTGAATGTGCATTTGCTGATGACATCATAATAATGGCGGAAAGTGAGAGTGGCCTACAACATAATTTAACAATTTGGAATACAATACTAACAGAACATGGAATGAAAATAAACGTAGATAAAACAAAGGTAATGGTGGTGGCAAGAGAAAAACAACATGTAAACATACAAATCAATGGAATAACGCTAGAGCAAGTAGAACAGTTTAACTATTTAGGAGTTATAATCGACAATCAGGGTAAGCAAGAAAAAGATATAATTAACAGAATAGCAAAGACCAATAAACTGTATTATGCAATGAACCGTTATAAATAAAAAAGAAGTATCGCTGAAGACAAAGATGAACGTATATAAGACCATATATAGACCAGTGCTGACCTACGGTTGTGAGTCATGGGTGCTATCAAATAGATTGAAGGAAAAATTAGAAGCAATGCAAATGAAGTACTTAAGAAGAGCGAGAGGAATTACATTGAAAGATAGAATACGTAGCAGTCAAACAAGAGAAGAGCTAGAAATTAAACCACTATCTAAATTTATAGAAGAGAGACAATTAAGTTGGTGGGGACATTTGTGTAGGATGGATAAGAATAGACCGGCAAGACAGATATGGGAAGCAAGGCCGTTGGGGAGAAGGAGTAGGGGGCGACCACAAAGAAGTTGGGATGAGGTGATAGCGGAAGTGCTGACGAAGAAGGGAGAAACGTGGTCACATGCCAAAGTAATAGCGGAAGATAGAAAGAAGTGGCGAGAATTTGTATATTTTTAGTAATAAGTTAATAGTTATTTTTGGAATTATTTAAACTTTAGTTTCACATTTGGTAACGGTATTAGTGTAGCATAGTCTGTATAGTATAGCAAAGTATGTCTAACGTATGCGCATCAGAATTAGTATTTAGTTTAACCCTACACCGTTAAAGGTAGAAGGGGTATTGATTATATATATATAAGTTTCTAAATGTTTTCGAAAGTTTAGAAATATATAAAAATAAGTCATGTGTAATGAATTGTGACAATGGCCCTATACCGTATTCGTCATTGTTTTCGTTAATCGGAAATTAATGATGCGTATCGGATTGACCGTGCATAACATTTAGGTTACCTGTTTTTGTAGATTTTATTTTAATTTAGTTTTATTATCGCCTTGATAATGACAGCATTGCTGTTGAAACGCGTCGGTGTTTTAGTTAAAACTTGTTTGGTGTTCAGTGGGTTAAAGTGTTTAGTGTTCAAACACATGAAACAAAATTATTTGTTAAAGAGTGGGTTATTGTACAAAACGATTAATGTAAATAGTGAAAATCGCGAACTATTAGTAGTGCCAAAAAGAATGCGTAAAACGATAGTGATTAAGTACCATGATCTAATGGGACATTGTCGTGCGGAAAGAACGATACGTAAAATACAGACCTATTACCATTTCCCAAGAATGCGCGCGTATGTTAAAAGGCACATAAGCCAGTGCGTCGAGTGTATTATGACTAAGGCTGTTACGGGAAAGCAGGCGGGAGAACTCCATCCTATACCACCTGCGCGTCGCCCGTTCGCATGGTTCATGTGGACCACCTTGGACCGTTTGTTACCTCACAAAAGGACAATCAATATATATTAGTAATTTGTGACAATTTAACAAAATTTAGTCTACAGGCAGTACGAAATACCAAAAGTGAGCCAACCATTAGGAAGATTGAAGAGTTCACAGAAAGATTTGGAGCGCCTGAACGAATGGTGACAGACCGAGGGACTTGCTTTACATCCCGAAAATTCGAGATCCTGTGTCAGCGTGGTATCAAACATACCCTAAACTCCGGCCGACATCCCCAAGCCAACGGATTGGTGGAACGAGTTAACGCCGTGTTATTGCCGATGTTACAAATTGCCAATTCCGAAGATGACGATACAAGATGGGACGTACATCTTAAAAAGATAGAGCGAGACCTCAACACTTCTGTAAATAAGAGTACGGGAAAATCTGCGTTTGAACTGTTGTATGGATATATTCCGAGATTTAAAGATGGAATGTTCAGATCGCTGACCGAATACAACGAAACATACAAACTTCCAAAGTGTTTGCAAGAAGAAGCCTCTCAGCATATGATAAATGCGCAACGCAAATACAAAGCACAATATGATAAGCATCGATTTAAGAACGTCAAATACGAGGTGGGGATATTGTCTTCATGAAAAGCGCCATAGTATCCACAGGCGAATCCACCAAACTACAAAGGAAATACAGAGGGCCGTTAACTATTACTAAAGTTCTACCCGGAGATACCTATGGAGTTGCTGAGTTGCAAGAAAGAAATGGAAGACGGTATGCGACGACAGCTCACGTAAGTCAGCTGAAAATTTGGAAATCGAGCAAGGTGGAGGAAGAAGAAGAATCAAACCAGGAAATGAATGAAACAGAACAGGACGAAGAGGAAGTAGAAGTTTTGTCATGCGGGCAGACCGAGAAGAATGTGCAACCCAAGTTGGGGGAAGATAAAGGTGAAGAAGTGAACACAGAGGATGAGAGAACCGAAGAGGACCGCGAAGAGACCCTAAGCGAAGTGTCCGAACTGAAAGAACAAAAACGTACACGAAAGTTCCTAAATATTTGATGAACTATAAATTGTATTGAACCATCCGATATTTTTCTGTTTATAAGTCATTTTATGTTGTTCATAACTGTTAAATACTTTAGGTATAATTATATATATATATTACAACAATCTCGAGGCGAGATTAAGAGAGGATGGCCGAATGTTCGCGACTAAAAACGTAACTATTTTTGAAATGCGGGGGTTGGTAGTATTTTTGAGTAGGAGAGGATGATAGAGAGAGAGAGAGAGAGAAAGGTTGGTCGTATATAGAGTGAATACATATGTCATTGTTTTTTTGTGTGTAAAGAACGTAACATTGAACCAATTAAAAGTAGTGTGTGTGTTTGCTTTAAGAGTTTAAGTAACGGTGATTAACATATTATATATTAACATGATGCCAAGATCTAATATGGCGGCCATAAGAAAAAATGAAGTTGATGGTGCTCAAAGCGAGACGAAACGCTTTAACCAAAATCTAATAATACCCTAGTAAAGAGTTCAAAAAAGTGCTTGTAGAATGTATTAATCTTGTTTTGATCCCTGCAATAATAACTTCAGAACAGAAGAAAAAAGAAAAGTGTGTTTTCGGTTTTTCGGAAATATTTCAAAAACTACAAATTATAAAAAAAAATTTAAAACGGATTATTGTTCAGCAGAAAAACCGCAACTTTGCCCCAATTTAACCGACTTTGTATCTCTTACCGTTTTCGAGATCCCAATGGTGACCCGCGAATTTGTAACAGCCTGTATAGTGTAAGGAGAAGGATATAAGTGGTACTTCAGACACAATCAATGTTGTGTCCTGAGACACCACCGGGATCATAGAATATAGAGAATAATGAACAATGGCGACCGCCCTGTAAATGTGTACTGTGAAATAAAGCTTATAGTAAAATTTAAAACGTTTCATTGGTTTTGATGTGTTCCTGAGTAATACGAACCTATAACAATACTTTTCATGTTTTCACATACTTGTCCTGCCCACTTCCCTCCCTACTTCCCTGCTCACTGCCGCGGAAGCGAGCTGAATGTAAACCAGGTATAAGAGCATTGAGATAGAATAAGTAGGGAGACGCTATCATGTGGCTAAAACGGCGTAGGTCGGTCATATTGGTACACCATTTTGGTATACCACTTAAGCCCCGCCCAGTGCGCCGTTTTGAACATACAGGAAATATGCTTCATAGCGTCTCCTTAGTATACTGGCTCAATGTATAAGAGAGAAGAGGCACCGGAACTTTTCCGAACTTCAGAAGAGTCGCTGAGCCCGATATATTGTGCATGCGCGAAGAAATTTATGTGCATCTGCGTATATATGAGCGCTCAAAAGTAATGTGAACGTTACGAGGTCCTTCGATAACCTAAAAGATTTAATAAAATCTATCTGGTAACTCGAAAGGATTACTTATGTCTCTTATAGAACGCCGTAGAACCTTTAATTTATTGCTAAAATTGGGGTTTTATCGAAGTGATGTATTACCATACAGTTACCAATAACTACAATTACAACTTGCCGTTCATCAATCTGTTGCAACCCTATTAATGCAACCATGTTTAAAGGTTAACAAATGCTTCTGCAACCGTTTATTTCTAGTTGAAAAGGAAAAAAAAAGTCAAGTTGACGATGTGCGTAGTTATAACATTCAGGTTAAACCCCGTATTTAATTTTTGTCGTTTGTTAGTATGTACTTAAACGATGATACTTATTTATTACCTAAGTTCATCTAAAGTTTATTTGGACTTACGTCATTCTTGACGTCGCATTCGTACCACAATAAATTTTGTCAAAGTTGTCAAGTTTTCTAAGGGTAATTTAGTGGTTTTAATGTCCCTAGGTTATCTAATTAGGCGTTGCTGCCAGCTTGTTTTCGATTACAGTTAATTATCATTCATATCTCATCAGTAATTATCTGTCAATTTGACATTTTGTGTATAGCGTGTTATTTCTTTGTATTTTTATTTATTTTCATTAGCGCATCTAAAACTATTCTTTTTGGAACAAATATTCGATTATATTGGCGTTTATAATGTGTAAAAATGTTATGTGTGTAGAGCAAATAACAGCAGAACATTGGAACAACTGTATAAGTAATGTGGAAAGAGGATACATCTATTAAAATTATGCAAATCAATTATTACGCTAATTACCATTGCTTATATTGGTAAAAATATGCATTTTAAAGATACGGTAGTACCTCGACTTACGAACCGCCCTACATACGAACTTTTCATGATACGAACTATTTTCATGCCACATTTTAACCTCGAGATACGAGTTTGGATTGGACACACAAACTTTAATGACGTAATTCAATAATAAATATTACACAAAATGTAAATTTTTAAATACTACAATAAAAAGAATATTGTAATGAAGACCGTAAAACTTTTTTACATCACCTAAGAAATTTTTCACTATATGCATCCGAGATTTCGAGATACGAACTACAAACCACGGTTACGAACGAATTAAGTTGGTAAGTCGAGGTACTACTGTATTTGGCATTACATGTATTAAATGAGGTAACATATTGATAACTAAAGCTCATTTTTTCAGTCCCATGTTTTTTTTAAATGACAAGTATCAGCTTACTTTTAAGTGTATGATATGTTCGTGTAATCGATCTTTAGACGCACGTCATCAATTTTTATGCGTAGGAATCAAATCGGTATTTCTAGTTCAAGTTAAGCACTATATACATAATGCATTAAAATATAATACACATTTCTGACAGTAAACATACACACAAAGTAGGTTAGGATTTTTCTAGGGTTAGGATTATTCTTGGTTAGGATTCTGCCAATTGAGCATTAGTCTAAAACACGCATTACGTTTGATTATAACGTTTATATGGAAGAGCATTTATAAAAAAATTTTCGCCTTTTTAATAAAGTCCTATTATATAAATCTGTCATATTGCAAATAAGTTATATTCAACAATTTACAATTTCTCGACATGAAAATTACTATAAACTTAATGTGTAAATTCCCATGTTATATAAGACTAACAAATCTTAATAATCTACTTGATTAAATAAAACAAACTGACTTCCTACTATGTATTTCAAATATGACATTACAGGTTCGATACAACGTTAAAATATTCATTACAGTTGTTCGTACTAAATAAACTAATATTCCAAATAATAAAAGTCAATACATGATATAGTACAAGAGGTTTATACCTTACATACACATGTTTATTAATAAAGCATAGCAAGATAAATAATACAAGTAACATAACAGTAGATAACGACTAAATATTTTGAACTTATGGACTAATCGCTTTCAAACTCTTCTCTTTCAACCTCCGAAGTTGAAGATTCTCCAGGATTTATAATGATGGGGTCGATTTCAATATCTGCCAAATGCTTTTTCCGTTGATACCAATATTTAATTAATTTATTTGTGTGCCTTACACAATTTTCCCCAAGTATTTTGGCAACAATGTTCTAATGCTTCGCTCCACATAGTAAGAACATTCTCATCTCGGTAACCGTCCCTGCCAATATGCTTATTATAATAACCTTTTGCTGAAGCCCAAATTAGTTCGATAGCATTAAATTCACAATGATATGGTGGTAACCTCAACACATCATGGCCATGAGTTTTTATTAGTTCATCGATAGCATACTTCTTTTCAGGCTTATTTCTCTTTACCAAATCCAGCAATTGATATTTTGTTAAATCGGTTGAAAAATGTACATTGTTTTCATGTAACCAATCCATAATTGTTTGTTTTCTCGATGCCATGGTGGGCACTTTATTTAATACACTATGGTACGGAGCATTATCCATTAAAATAAGAGATTTTTCTGGTATATTCGGAAGAAGTTGTGTTGTTACCCATTGTTAAAATTTTGTGCTATTCATCGATGCATGGTAATCTGCCAGTTTATTGTTTGAGGCAAAGATTAAATTCGCACCACTGATAAACCCATTTTCAGTTCCAACATGAAGAATAATGAAACGTTTACCATCATAACCCTCTGGCTTGCGAACACTTTTCACAGAGTCATTTTGCCAAGATTTTCCTTTATTTCCTTTCGAATAAATCCAAGTCTCATCCAAAAACACTACCGGTCGTGGGGTACTTGATACTAAATTATCCACATACTTTTTGAGAAACACACTTCTCATTAATGCATCATAATGTCTCTCAACTAAAGCACGCCTGTTGTCATCTTTGCGAAATTTAAACCCAATATCCTTCAACAAAGTGGCTAAGGATTTTGTAGATAACGATACAATTTCCTTTGTCTTAAGTTGATCTTTTAAAGTGTGCAATGTAACATGTTTTCCTAAAACAATACTTTTGAACTAAATAGAATAGTATTATCATAATTATAAATTATTACTTTCCTTATACATTTTGTACACAGTATTTCGTACTTCCATTTTCGATGACTCTCGCAGATCTTTAGTTTTTGGCTTAGCACGAGGGGAAGACAGAATTGGATTTCTCATCTTTCGCTGCTTAATAGCATAAACTGTTTGACGCGAAATATGCAGAGCGTCACATACTCTCTGCACATTAGTCAATGGGTAAACATTATCAGACAGTATTAGAATACATACTTCGTAAACAGCATTTATAGGCAATGTAGGCCCTCCGTTTTCTTTTTCTCTCTCGTAATACTCCAAAACGTTTAGCACAAGTTCTTGTGCCTGAGAATTCAAACGTTTTCCAGGCATCTAAAACGAAGTTACATAACCTCTATTTTATAGATTGTTGGCATATGTATTACCTTACAGCACACAAATGCACACCTATCTGTGTTCTGAAAAGAACAATTACTCTTGCAAAATATCAGAAAAAATAAAAGTAATTAAAACGGAACGAAATGAACACACAAAAATACACGCAGAACTTGATAAGACAATGAATACTAATGATGTACAATCTGACACTTGATTAAGGCATCAGTAGTCTAGATATGATTTGTATTGCAGACATACGTATTTTCCGCGCTTGAATATTCGACACCGATATTAAATAAGGATAGGTAGATTAACCGACAATCTTTGCTTATGTCATCAAACAATGACGTGTGTCTAAAGATCCATTACATGAACGTGGTGTTCGTATATGACGTCGCTCGTATTAATGACGAAAGTCCAAATAAACTTTAGATGAACGTCGTTTCTATAATACGAAATACGCAATCGCCCACTGTCAAACCATTGTCAAACTAACGACTACAAGTTGAAGGTCAAACGTAACGATTCTCGTTATAATTATACGTACTGATACGCAATAGAGCTGATATCTTAAAATATTGTTGTAATCATGAAAGATGATCCCTGCGTCACTTACCTATAACTCAATCAACGACATTCAAAGAATAATTTTCATATCCAAATATCTATTTGTATAACAAGGACAGCCTGAATGACAGTCTGTATTTTGAAACTTTGCCTAGTACAGACGTACGGCTCGTGCAATTCACTTGAATAAGACAAATACGAGATTAGTTCGTTGTCTGCGCTTAAGCTATATATTTCCGCTTCTTCACTTAAAAATTTGACATACATCTGACAATGCATCTTCGTAGACATTTGATGGAACTGTCATTGCTTTCGTCCTTACAAATACGTATTCGTTTAATAATTTTTTGAAGTCGTTTATTTTTTAACTATAATGGCAATTAGGTAGTAGAACATTACGGTAAGTACAATTGCAACAACTTGTTTAAAATTTTTACGGCCTGTCAATAAATCCCCACGCACTTAACCCAAAAATGAAAATGTCATAGCTGCCATATTCATTTTGATAGTTACAGTGTTTAACATGACGCCGAAGTACTGATTTGATTCATACAAATCTAATTGATGACGCAGGGATCATCTTTCGTGATTACAACTTATAGCTAATTATGTAACAAGTAGGTAGGTACATAAAGTAGTTCTTTATACATAATTTTATGTTCGACTGCCCTATTTTATACAATAAATAACTAAAGTGATTACTCATCTGGCAGATTGTAAGGTCATGATTAACAGCTGGGTATGTTGGCAGTACTTTGTTATTTGTACAAGCGGCAAGTGGCTTATTAAAAATGTCAGGGTCTCAATCGCAAAATGAATGCAGAACAAGAAGTTATAAAAAGAAGTAGCTGCAAATCCTAGAGATAAACTTTTCTGTATGAAACTGTTTATGCGGTATACCGCAAATGGTATACCTACATCAAATAATACAGTAAAGTTTTGAGGTGATTTTGACATCTACATATTTGACACTGACATAAGAGTCTATTTTTCAGTTTTTAACTACTAATAGTCCTTTAAAGTGGCACTTTATGGACGGTAAAGTAGCTCATAAAATGGGCAACTATGATGCAGTCGAATATAAACTATTTTAATACATTTCGCGCGTTACTACATCGCTTTATGAAAACTGAATACAAAGCTTTTACATAACAATGTCTAACTACAACAAAGGCTGAAAGACTTATAGAGCGTCTCAACCTTAGTATTCAGTATGGTCTCTTATGGGATACATACCTCTCATATTATCTTAAACGATTTGTAATAAACTGTCTCTTTTTATATCAAGGCGAAGTTGTCAGTTCGGTTTATTATCGAGCGTGTTTAAGGTTGGTATTTGTCAAAAAAACGGACGCCAATGAATAAATAAACATGAAAAATGACATATTATGTTCACTAATTTTTGTATACTGCTAACTTCGCACGCATAAATGGAAATAAGTACACACTTATCGACTTGGGAAAGTAGTTTTTTTCAGACAATCTTTTTCGATTGCCCGATAGTTTCATTTTAGAGTAACTTAACCTACAAGTATTTAAAATGTCATGTTGTTTAAAATGACTTACCAACCCAACTTGTCATTCGCGAACTGGCATCTATGTAGTGTATCTGCATAAGACACATACTGAATACTAATGTGCCTATTCTCTAAAAACCGCTTAACAGTATGTTATTTAACATACTGTAAAATAACATCTCGCTCTGTTAAAATGCCTTTAACAGATTATCAAAGTAGAGGCATTCTGTAACCTATTCTGTTATGCAACGTTTTACAGACCTAACTTAACAGACATATCTGAACGTACTCTAAAGAGTATGTGTGTATGACTAACTTCATCGCTGTTTTAATGAAGCCGTAACCACAGCAACCTATTTTTACTGTTATAGATATTACTGTTTCAATTGGAAATGGATCAGTACATCACATTATTTTTTTTCATATCCATTCTACAGAATGAATTATTACTTAATAAAAGAAGGACATGTATTTAAGTAATTTATTTTAAATGTAAATTCCAAATATATAAACTATATTTGGGAAGAACCAACAAACAGATTGAAGGTTTAAAAATGATTCAACAGTTCAGCACTTTCTGCACACGAGTGGAAAAAATATATAATATATTGTTCTACACCACTTATTAAATGGATAATAATCAAATTTTTACTTAGTCGATACATTTGCTTAAAGTACTTGTACTTGTGTTCGTGCTCGATAACCACGAACCAAAATGTACACGTTGCTCCTTTTGCTCGTTGCATTTGCAAACATTTTCAAGTTCCATCTCGATATTTATTCGTAAACAAAATCTCACAGAAGAGAGTCTCCATCTAACCGGGAGGTTAAACAGGCTCCAAAGCTTTGGAGGATCTTTTCGAAGCACGAACACTAGGGTGAATCACGCCGAGCGCTGTGCTTGTACCGTTAGCCTTGTTTTTGTTCGTAGTCGGTATACACCACCATGTGCGAAATGTTTTGGATGTTCGTTCGCTACTGTTCGTTATTATCTAGGCGCATCTATAGACATATATTTGGCAGTTCAAACGACTTGTATGCGTCACGAAATTCTCTGCGTCGGATCCGCGTGTTGTCTAATGAATAGTTTGTTCTTGAAAATATTACATCTATGTATATTTATTTCATCTACCTGCTTTCATCCTCTTCCAAAAAACCATATATAGTTATTAAAATTGCTTTATTCGATATTAGATTCATAATAACACCACCAACAATAATTTTTTGTACAACGAAAAATGACATTCAACAGTTCAAATGTCAAATGTTAAATAACAGCGACCATTTCGCCTCGGTTATTTAACAGACATTTAACAGAGAAATATTTTACATAATGTTAATAGCAGTACCTAGTGTACAGAATACCAATATTTTAACATTATGTTATTTTACAGTGTAACAGACGTTTTACAGACTGTTATGCGTAACAGAGAGTTAGAGAATAGACCCATAAGGTTGAGACGGTCTATAGTCTGTTAATTAAGGATGAGTGTATTTTATATCAACGTCACAGATTTTATTAGTGTGGAAATCAAGATGGCCAAAACATGTTAGTATGTACATATGTATGTGTCTGCATTACATATGAAGGCTGTAACATAAACTAATCATAATAGAAAGAAGTACAATAGTCTAAATAGTAAATAATAATGTTAATTGATAATAATACACATTTTATTTCTTGTTTTGTAATCTAACTAATTTGTTGATCATAATTTACTTTATAATTGTTTTATTTTTAATGTACCTAATTCACTATTATAACGATATTCAAAATTTTGCCAATTTCCCATTATCAAACTTGATGTAATTATAACGATTATTGACCCATTGTGGATTTTATGCGACATTTATTTTCTATATAAATTTCTTGACTTATTCGAGCTTTCATTAGGAAACGACAGTTTTCTTGAAAAATAACAAGATCAGAATAATGTTATATGATTTTATTTCCCATAAAAGGAAATTTTTATTTAGCTCTCCCGTGAAGGGAGATATTAAAGAAAGGCTAGCGTGTAAAGATAAATAGGGGTCGGAAAGATGTACAGGCTCTGAAATTGCATTGAAGTCTTTCGGGTATTAGCGCATAGATAAGTTTACACTTGACATTTCACTGATGATGTTGTCTGCTTCTTCAGAAGGACTCTAACGACTGATGTTGTCTTCTGCTCCTCGTTATATATCGTTATATATTTCCTCTTCACTTTGCTTATTGGTGACACTTCGATGAGCACAACAAGTATTTAGCTACTGCAGATTTTTAATCTATCTAGGTTGGGTATCCTGTCGCCGTTCTTTAATTTTCCTGTCTGGCCGATGTAACTTTATGTTTTAGACAGAAAATCTTAAGACCAAAAAAAAAAAAAACATTATTTCGAAACAACAACACAAAACTTGCGGTTTGCAGTACAAAACCATATAAACCTACCGCAACCTGTTGACGTTAATAGATTTTGATTTTGTTTTGAATTTTGGTTTGTCGAGGTGCTGACATCCCCAAAAGACATGCAAATATCTCAAAAACCAAAGCAGAACAAAACTTGCCGGTTGTGGCACGAAACAGTACAATACTAGCGAAAAGCATTATGCTACCTAAAAATTTGATTTATTGTAACGGGGGTGCCGTTAACCATTCCATATCAGTAGTAAATTTCATATAAAACTTAAAGTTACAGAGAATACAAGTTGATATATAAGGATCTCATTCTCTCATTGTAATCTGGGTAGGAGTTTATAGTATATGTTTTGATTTTCAATTATATTTTCATTCAGAAGTGGTATAATAAATAAGTCAGACTAGTTTAATGAAGTCAAATGTTTACTTCAGTATGTAATTTAATCACTCCCACAAATTGACACTCAATATATCTAATAAATTGATTTCGATTCCTTTGTTGTTACTTATTGTTTTATT
This sequence comes from Holotrichia oblita, assembly GCA_023690525.1. NCBI lineage: Eukaryota > Metazoa > Arthropoda > Insecta > Coleoptera > Scarabaeidae > Holotrichia > Holotrichia oblita. The sequence goes on along the minus strand of CM043018.1, from coordinate 45,813,524 downwards.
CTTTTATTTATTTACAAGTTAAGCTATATCAGGATATAAAAGATAAGTCTTCGCTGAACTAAAAGTTATAATGCAATAATTGTAATTCGTTAAAGAACAACTAAATAATAATTTCTTGTTTCAAATTTCGAATAAATTACTTTTAAAGAAATTCGAATATTTAATATAAAGTGAAAAGTATATGAGGCAAATAATTTCTCCTTATCCCTGACTAAAGTTTAACTTACACGCCCAAATGAAGCTCTATTACCTAATAGTTATAACATACAGGATTCTATCGGCTTTCTATTTTTTTATTAATTGTCTGCCGGATAAGGTCGTAGAATTGTTATCGTCTGAGAGAGAAATAGAGTCTGACTACTGTTTTTCCACCAGTTTTTGTGCCATACTTCAGTTTTCTTATTTCCTGTTCAAAGTTCGAGTTATCATTGGCATAAGAAAGAGAAAGAACGCAAGAAGAAGAAGACTTTAATATCGAAGACACAAAAGCTATAACATTTTTATTTCGACCCTTGTCACGTTGCTATTTCCAGAAGTTATTTAATATAAAACAATCTTCCCACAGTACAGCCGATGTCCTTTAGACTGCACTCATACTACTGTATCCCACAGACGTCACTACCGGAGGAAATATTAAAATAATGTTGTCATATTAGAGTTAGCACACAACTACACACAATATAGCATAGGAGCGCCACTGCGAAGGACCGGTTGTTAGGTCAGATAAAAAACGTTTACGTGAGACCGCTACTTATGACGAAAGTTATTCCTGCAGGCTAAGCGTTTCCAACGAGAACTAGGAGTTCGCTATAAACAGATGTTTTTCAGTTCTTCGTTTTACCCCCGTCAACTCCTCCGATCCTACATTCAGTTATTAGTGCTGGTACTACTTTGACTGTGTATTTACTTAGAGAACTGCTTCGCTTTATTGTTTGGATATTGGAAATTAGTTAGCGCCAGTATCATCTAATATGTAGAATGTACCCACAAAACTATTACTTACAAGGGAACACAGGGAAGTGTCCCTCACCGTTTTAAATGAAACTTGGCGGGTTTGTAGACTGATGCAGTGGATAGCGACAATAGTTTACTTGTCATAGTTCTTGTTTTCCAGAAACAACCCTCCTCCCCCGTATTTTTTTTTAATTTAAAAATTTTTATTTGGTGAAAAAATACACAAAGCTATGCGGAATTCATCCATATATATTAAACATGCTATAAAATAATTCAATTTATAAAAAAAACAATGAGATAAGAGTTGTGTAGGTATACTTACATAAGTACATATGTATAAGTACATATATAAATAATGTTACTTATTGCTATTGATGTTGACAAATCGTACGTAAGTATCCATCTAACTAGGCAAGTTAATACTTGTAGTTTTCAGTTTATTGACGACGAGTACGTTTCCCAGTTTGGCTGTCGACAAGTGTTTCTTGAAGTCATGAGAATCAACGCTGCTAATGTTCATACAATTCTTTTACTTTCACCTTGTGTAATAATATTGAATAAAATAAAAATATAGTGCCGAAACTAAACTAGCTTACTAATAAAAATGAAGATAATGAAATTGGTACCTAATAACAATTTTAATGACAATACTAATATTTGTAAGGTTTATGTGTGTATAGTCTCGATTATCCGAATAGGTTGCGACCTGGACCTCGGTTCGGCACAGGTTACTCTGCATAGTTATTGCAATAATGGTAATCTGTGTAGAAATGTTGAAAACAAAGAAATTGGGTTCACCACGCACAACGAAGAAATGTAGGTTTGCCACAAATACTGCATAGTGGTGTACTTTGTAAATCCTTCGGGAAGCAGAACCGTACAGGAATCTCAAACTTCGGTCGCCGATCTTCGATCCGCTTTTATATTACGCATATTTAAATAGAATGAAGAACCTCGACGATGATAATTGATTATGTGTCAAAGATTGTAACTGAATAATAGTGTTTCTTTGATGTAGAGTTAAATCGTATCCCATAAACAGTACGTCATCTGAAAGTATTCTAACAAAATTTTTCCATATTCTGAACCGTAGACGTCTAGAGGCTGTACCATTGCAGTTGTCTTCTTAGGAATTGTAAAAAATCGACATTTTTGTTCGTTGGTACTAACTTACTCACTTATTTCGGACAATGCCCACTCCACGAATCAGGACACTTTCAGCGTTAGTATTTGGTAAGAAAATATCTGTAAACCAATCTTTAAAATACTGCGAGGTCAGATTCCTTGATGTGACGTAGATATATACACGTCAATAGGCCTAGAAAGTGTTTTTTTAGTACATTCGGTCCGAATTCACCTGTTGTAGAGTGAATGATGCAATCAAGCACAAACTAGATGCAGATATGACACTTCAAGAACTACAAACCTTAGTATACGCGGGTGTAGTAGTTGTTAGCGTAAAGAATGGGCATGAAATGAAGGACATCAATAGACAAAAAAGGCAGAGAGAAAAAGGAACTGCAAAGAACACACCTAAATGGCAGATAAGACTTGAAAATAAAATTGTGGAACTGAGGAAACAAATAAGCAGACTAACGCAAGCCAAAGATCATCAGCTTAGCAAAAGAACGGCAAAAGCAGCGGAAAAAATAATATCAACACATAAAAACAAAGATGATGAGACAATAATAGAAATAGTAGATAGATTAAAACAAAGACTGGCTGTGACAGCAAAACGTTTAGCAAGGTATAAAAAGAGCAGGAGGAGAAGAGAGGACAACAATAAGTTCTACGGAAGCCAGAAGCTGATGTATCCCGAAACGGGACAAGGCAACAACTTAAGCGAAACCCCCGACAGCTACCCCAGCGAGAGAGAAATTGGCGATTTTTGGAAAAATATGTGGGGACAGGAGTACGCTCACAAACAAAGCCGAACACTACAAAATATCAGAAGAGAAACATCTAACATACCCACCAGGGTCGGGCGGCGTTTACCCTATAGCGTCGACCCAATCCCTGATTTCATAGTTTCAGGGCAACGGGCGTGGCGGAAGTAGACTTCGTATATAGGGGAGGATGCTTGGGCGTAGGCATGGGCATACGCTCCGGTGTCCGGCCGCTAACCGTCGGAATATACGGTGGGTAAGTGAGGCACCCTACGGCGCTTACCTAGAGAACTCTGCAGCTGCACTACCCCATCTTTGGTGGCCACACTCAGGGAAACGGGCGTGGCGGGAGAATTTGGCGAAGATAGTAGGGAAGGACAAAAGTCGGTTCGCCGAGGAGTAGTCCGCCCGCTGGTTGTCTGGTTGGGAAAACCTTCGGTTTCATCCTAAAACAACTCGGTGATTCTGGGACCCTACGGTTTCACTGTAGCTGCCGCAGATACTTGATCGCCGGAGGGGCGAAAGAGTTGGCGTGGTTGGCATATTGGGGTAGGGCTTCGGCCCGGCCGTCCCCGTAGTTCAGGCTTAATTCACGGGCGGGCTGGTTGTACCTAACGGGCAGATTCCGTTTCCCACGCTTGGCCGATAGTAGCCATCCGCAAGGAGGCCTAGGCCCCGTGGGGTTAGATGTGAGGTAGGAGTTCGCTAAAGCGTCTCCAGCGGTGACCCGTCTAACGCTGACAAGGAAACTTGTCTAGCATGGGTAGCACGGGGGAGACGAGTCCTCCGGCTCGCCGGTCCTCTCCGAGAGGTGTCGGTCTCGTGCGGGCGGTGAGCTAGTGGGTGACAGTTTCAAGGCACATAACTTGTTATGTGCGGTGTGGTACCCGAAAATTGCAGGATATGGGCTGACGCCTAGGTGCCTGCGGCTGACCATCCAAGCCATTTTCAATCAATCAATACCCACCAGGGTTGGCGTTCACCTTATAGGGTCGACCCTTAAAACTCAGCAGCTGCACTACCCAATCCCTGATTTCATAGTTTCAGGGCAACGGGCGCGGCGGGAGTAGACTTCGTATATAGGGAAGGATGCTCGGGCGTAGGCATGGGCATACGCTCTGGTGTCCGACCGCTAACTGTCGGAATATACAGTGGGTAAGTGAGGCACCCTAGGGCACTTACCTTGAGAACTCTGCAGCTGCACTACCCCATACCTGGTGGCCACACTCAGGGAAACGGGCGTGACGAGAGGATTTGGCGAAGATAGTAAGGGAGGATAAAAGTCGGTTCGCCGAGGAGTAGTCAAGTAGTCAGAAACCATAAAAATAAAAAATATACCAATCAAACGAGGAATATTTCAGGGCGACTCTCTAAGTGCTTTATGGTTTTGGATTGCATTGAATCCACTAACAAGCACACTTAACGAAGGGAACAAAGGATATAAACTTGGCAAGACCCATATCAGCCATCTATTGTATATGGATGACATCAAATTATACGCCAGCACCTACAAAGAGCTTAGAGGAATTGTCAATAAGACACAAGCCTACAGCGAAGACATTGGAATGAAATTTGGATTAGATAAATGTCCCATACACGCAATGGTTAAGGGGGAATGGAATGAAATACCACCCTATGAAACAAGTAATGCACAAAAAATAAAAGTAATGAGTCGGGACGAACTGTACAAATACCTTGGATATAACCAGGCAACAGAAATAAACCACCAAGGGATCAAACTAGCATTAACAACAGCATTTAAGGAGAGGCTAAAGGCAGTCATGAGAACTGAACTAACAGCAGGTAATAAAATAAAAGCGATAAACTCATATGCTTTACCTATACTTATCTTTTAATTCCTGATTTATTTCCACTTAGAGGTCAATAAAACAATAAATAATTAAATACCAATTTATTCCATAACATACAATAATATGTTTTCGTTAAATAACTTCTTCAGTGGAAGAGTTGTATTAAATCATTATTCCTTCATTATTACTTGTGAATATAATTAAAATTCGATATATCAATGAATTCTTTGTTTTTTAGATAATTTTGTAGATAGGCATGGCAATTTATATTTATATTATTAGTAATTTGACACATATTAAATGTCAATTTCTTCCACCGAAGAAGTTATTTAACGAAAACATATTATTGTATGTTATGGAATAAATTGGTATTTAATTATTTATTGTTTTATTGACCTCTAAGTGGTAATAAATCAGGAATTAAAAGATAAGTACATAAAGGTCAGAAAATACATATATTAATTTACCTATACTGACATATTATAGCTTCGGAGTCATCAAATAGACTGAAACAGAACTGGATGCATTGAACAGAAATGTACGGACAATGGCCACTAAGTATAGGATGCATCATCCTAAAAGTTCTGTCGAGTGTTTTCACCTACCTAGGAAAAAAGGAGGAAGAGGTATACTTAACCTAAAGAACATCCACTGGAGCCAGGTAAAGAATATGAAGACCTTCTTTGAAGAACAATCAGCAACTAGTAATATCCACAGAACAATCGTTACAGAGAACTTCAAAGGTACGCCGCTAGAGGTAGAAAACATCGAGAACAAAACTGAAAACATAAAAGATGTTATGGATAAATTGAAGGAAAAAGCACTACATGGTAGATACCCAACGATAGTACTAGAGGACGGGGTAGATGCAGCAGCTTCAGTAGAATGAATCAGGATGGGAACTATATTTGCAGAAACTGAACGCATGATGTTTGCAATCCAAGACCAAGTCATGCCAACACAATATTACCGCAAATACATCCTGGGAGAGAACATTGACGACAATTGTCGACTATGTCAGCAACATAAAGAGACAATAGATCATCTCACTGGAGCATGCCAAATATTAGCACCACGCGAGTACACCGAAAGGCATGACGCGGTAGCTAAGATCCTACACCTCGCACTTATGAAACTGGTGATGAAAGATGAACAACGCACACACTATAGCAAATATCAGCCTGAAAATATTGTGGAAAACAACGAATATCGACTATACTGGGCGCGACCACAGACAAAACGATACTGCACAATATCCCAGACCTAGTACTCACCAACAAAATAGAAAACAAAACCCAGATCATAGATATAGCGGTGCCCAATGCTACCAATCTGTCTAAAAAACATCAAGAAAAAATCAAAAACTACCTGCCCCTTGCAATCGAAATCAAGGCGGTATGGAAGTAAGATAAAGTATCAATAATCCCAATAATTATCGGATCAACAGGAGAAATCCCGAACGCACTACACCTGTCACTACAACAATGCGGCGTCTCACCTACCACCTACAATATCATCCAGAAAGCCGTCATTATAAGTACATGCAGTATAGTAACAAAAGTCTTGAGCAATATGTAAAATGTAAAACAAAGTAACCAATAAATAAAAAATAAGTTAAACCCAAAACGAGCCTAGCCCGTTGGCAATTTGCCACGGGCAGGTGAATGTTCCTGACCTAAGGTCAGAGAGTGCGCTGGGCCAGTTATTCAAATAATAATAATAATAATAATAATAATTAGAGGCAGTTCCTTTTCATGGCCGTAGTGTTTATAAATATTGCGTGGAAGGTTTCGTTGTCGTAGCGGCCTAACAATGAGGATTTCGGCCAGAAATAATAAAAAATGCTAATGGTATAACCATAGCACATAAAACTAATAACAATTGTAATAAACTTTTTCCAATTTAAAACCCCCGATACCGCTGTCAAAACAATCTAATATTATCTATAAAATACCTTGCACCCTGAAGCGTGCCTGGCCGTTATGCACACTAAACCAAGGCCTACCGACCTATATGTATGCTAAATGTGCTAGGAAAACTACTAGAGCAGCTCCTACTAACGCGCCTGAAGATGGAGGTCGAAGACAGAGGGGCCTATCGGAAGATCAGCACGGATGTCGGGAAGGACGATCTACAATTACTGCGATGACCAAAGTAAAAGCGCCTGCGGAAGAAGCCTACAGAGCGCTTTTTAGCTCCAGACCGCTATGTGCTCTTATAACCCCCGACATACAGAATGCTTTTAACTCAGCGTCTTGGTATGGCATCCTAGAGGAATTGTCCAGAAGGCAAATATCTCCATACTTGTTTAATATGGTGGCGAGCCATTTGGGGGAGAGATCCCTGACTGTGGGGGAAAATGGCACGTTGGATGTCACGTGTGGTATGCCGCAAGGATCCGTGTAGGGACCAACATTATGGAATATTTATTACGATGGTGTTCTAAGAATCCCCATGCCCCTTGGAGCGACAATTACCGGCTACGCGGATGATCTTGCTCTAACAGTTACAGCTAGGAAGGCTAAAGACCTAGAAGAAACCGCAAATGTGGCTGTACGCAGCGTAGTAAAATGGCTGGAACCCACAAAAATCTGAGGTGGTGTTGTTGGTAGCCGGCAAGAAAGTCAAGGAAACAAGCGCCAGGGTCGAAAAGAATGTAATCTGCAGCCAGGATAGCATTAAGTGCATTGGTGTCCACTTTGGTAAGAACATGCTGATGAGAGCGCATATCCAGAAAACAGTGGAAAAGGCGGGGAAGGTACTGGCAAACTTGTATCGCCTGATGCCTAATGTTGGAGGCCCAAGAGAAAGAAGTAGAAGGATGCTGTGTACGGTGATGGAATCCATTATACTGTATGGTGCTTCCATATGGGGGAAAGCGGTAACAAAGGAGGTAAACCGGTAAGCGCTACGAAGTGTGCAGCGCAAAACTGCCATACGCGTTGTTAGTCTGTATCGCACCGCCTCAACGAGCGCGCTACAAGCTACTGCAACAATACCACCAATTGACCAACTTATGGAGTACCGGGTGGCAGTGGAGAACCAGGGGAGGAGAGCATAGTAAGGACAAGGAGCATCGCGACATCATGATCAGGTGAGGTGGGATATAGAAGATGATACAGTATCATGGACAAGAAGGTTAATAAAGGACCTGCAGCCGTTGTGCACCACAGCCCACAGGGAAGTTAACTTTTACCTCGCCCAGTTTCTGACGGGCCATAGTTGTTTTCAGAGCTATCTGAAACGTTTTGGTCTGGAACCCTCGGATGCATGCCTATACTGCGGGGGCGTAGATACTGCGGAGCATACCTTCGCAAGAAACAATTAGAGGAATCAACCCGGACACTATAGTAGCCCTGATGACCAGTAACCATGACAGCTGGAAGCAGTTGACAGAATGGTACGAGACATTCTCAGCGAGAACGACGCACAGACGTTGCGATGAAACTTAGCGAAGTGTAGCCCGACCATCTGTTTGACCCTTCCCCTGAAGTAATACTAACTCGGTTCCAGAGGGAAACACAGAGCCTCATGAGGGGTGTTTTTTAGTGGGTGGATATCCGGCACTACTCGGTGACACCGGCCACCGAGTGTCTTGATGAAGATTTTTCCCCCCTCCCGTAAAAAAAATATTGTTCTGATAACATTAATTTATTGTTAACTTTGCATCCTACCGTGATGTGTTTCCGGATTCAGGCTTTCCATCTTTAATTAACTCACGTTTGTAAGTTACATTTTTTCCGTTAATTATTAGACATATTGTTTCGATTTTCCTTTTCGTTTACTTTATACAGTTTCTCCTGAAGGTGTTCTCAATAAAGAACGAAAGCTTGAGAACTTAACCAAAGAGTTTACGTTCTGTACAGACTGCATACCCAGTGCCTTTCAACTACATTTCCTCCGTAACGTAGTACAGTCGATATTTTCCCTCAATATTTTACAGATAGGTTTTTATCAAGCCATTATCAGCAATTACGGAGCTGCCGCAACAAGGTACTTCAAATCATGGGCCAACGACAACACCAGATTGGCAAGCCTGCTTAATAGGAGAATTTATCTTCTACGCTGTAGAAGAAATAATAGTTTGCCAGCACACATCAAGGATGGAGGAGTTAACATCTCTAACCTTTTAGCCACCGATAATGGACAAACTCTACACCAAGTGTAGAAATTCTTACACAGGTTGGAGAGAAAAACTTTAAGTTTAGAAATCAAAATCACATGTAACAATATATCCAAGATTAAAGACAATAACAAAAAATTAAAATCAATTCTTTCAGAATTAATTCCAGTAAATATTATCAATGATTATGAACATAGATTATCACTTGCTTTTCAAAAGAAATTTCGGTCCATCACACAACGTAACGATAATAAATACAATTGCTCTTTCTCCAAGCAATAAGCTTTTTAAAACAATGGGGAATGGTTTAGAAACATTTCTGATGTTGAGTTTTCCAATAATATTAAAGATTTTTTATTATTAGGTCCTAAATTTGGGGTTGCTGTTACGGAAGAAAACTTTAAAATTGGTCATCTTTAGCGGATGTAGAGAATCTTATTAATGAGATCCCTGATGAATCCAAGAACATTATGAGGGCTAGAATCACGAACTGCATAACTAACTTCATAAACCACTCGAAAATATAGCCACCATCAGAATTTTTCCACCTGTTTAAACAATTCCAAACCTTCCTAAAAAACCACTCTTCCGTCATAATAGTACAAGCTGACAAAGGTGGCTGCACAGTCGCCATGTATCTTGATGAGTATATTCAGAAAACGAATACCATGCTGGGAGACACTAACACGTATGAATTGTTATCACGTGACCCCACAGAAATCATTCAACGTCAATATAACAAACTGATTAGACTCAAAGAACGTTCAGGCGAACTCTCCGAAGAAACAGCCAAAGATTTAGTTATTTATAACTCACTTTCCCGGAAATTGTACTGTTTACCTAAATAAGTACATAAATAGGATATTCCTCTTCGACCTATAGGCAGCTGTATTAACTGTACCACTTACAAATTATCCTAATTCCTTTCTCAGATATTTACAAATGATCTATGGGAAGAAGCTGATTACAATAAAGAAGATACATTTTCATTTGACAATGTCATTAAAGAACACAAACTACCGGAATACTACAGCTTAGCTTCACTAGATGTAGTGTCGTTATTCTCTAATATCCCTTCGAGTTTGGTTGTTGAGGTAGTTAAACATATGTGGGACACTATCTGTGATCACACTACTTTAAATCAAGCATCCTTTTTACAATTTCTGCGTTTTGTTCACAATAATTCATTTTTCACTTTTCATAATAAATTTTACAAACAAACCTTTGGTACGCCGATGGGGTCTCCCATAAGCCGTGTAGTGGCCATCATTTTAATGGATCATTTGCACGATGATGTAATTCCCAAATTACAATTCCAATTGTATTTCATTTACAAGTATGTCAACGATATAATATGTGCCATCCCCGGAAACGAGGTACAATCTGTTCTCGATGTTCCTAATTCATTTAATGAACACTTACAATTTGCTATCGAACTAGAGGAGGGGTGTTGTATACCGTTTCTGGACACGAAGGTCATACGAACGGAAACCAATACTATCACCCTAGACTGGTATCAGAAACCCACTGCATCTGGCAGGTTTATGAATTACTTTTCTAATCACCCTAACACTCAAAAACTACATAACACCATAATTGCCATGTAAAATAGGGTTTCTCACATTTTTACAAAAAAACCTTCGGATATTGGTAGACATTTTCACTAATAATAGTTATATCCGAGATCTTTAGTCAACAAGCTTGTATTTAAATCCAACACACCGGATGGTCAGGTCGAGGACAACACCGACATAAAATACAAAAGATTATCCTACGTAAAAACCTAACCGACAATATTGTTAAATTACTTACATCTTTTCCTAACATTTGTATCGCCAAATATAATTCCATCTCTATCAGAAATGTTTTCACCAGGATAAAAGAGAGTACTCAATTTGCTTTCAACATCAACACCGTCTACAGCATTCCTTGTACTGGCTGCCAAAAAAAACTTATGTAGACCAGACCAGTCAATGGTTAAAACAGAGAATCAGTCGACACAAACGTGATTGCAGAATAGGAAAACGAGCTTGTGCACTTGCTAATCATTGTAACGAATAGACTCTTTCTCGAAATGTACCACATAAATAAACAAGCACATACTGTTAATTTCAAAACTGATGTCAACCATATCACACTGTCAATCATATAACTGAAAATAATGCAAAAAATGTACAAGTATGCTGCTAAACAAATCCAACAAATACAAGCCGAAAATGTAATTAATAAACTTCGATTAAAACATTTAGATCGAGAAGAAACAAAAATCATACAGGGTTTATATTTGCATTATAAAGATATACTTATGTTACGATGAGTCTTACTCTTAACGTTCAAAAATAGCGTAAAACATCCACTAAATACGAAAGATAAGACATCTGTTTATTCGGAACCCCATCGCGCGAGTGAGTATAATATCGAAATAATTGAACATTTCAGGTAAAATTAAATATCGAGTGGTCATCCATTATCGGCGCCTCTGCGACCAAATATTTGATTCCAAACGTCATTGATATATTTGATAAATTGGACAGATCTCACTGTTTTAGAATATCAGATCTTACATCTGACTATCATAAAAAAGAACTGGACTGGAAGGATATATGTATAAAGAACCGCATTGCCTACGGAACAAGGATATTGTGATTTTAAGGTGATGCCTTTTGGCTTGTAAAATGCACCAATTAGGTGCCAAATAAAGATGGATAATGTATTACGAGGGTTACAGAAAGGTGTCTGTCATGTCTATCTAGATGATATTATAATGTATTCTACTAGTCTACAGGAAGTAAGTTGGTAAAAGTATTCGATCGTTTAATAGAAGTTAATTTAAAAATACATCTCGATAAATGTGAATTCCTGAAAAAGGAGGTGGCATATCTTGGATACTTAATCGCAAAATATGGAGTTTTTGTTACCTGTATGACATGTAATTGTATACATATATGTACATTAATTCATTGATAGTAGATCAAGTGTTTTTATGTTATGGAAAAACAATTGAATAGTGTAGTTTTTATATATTGATACAAGAGTTGTCATTATAATTTGATTTTTGTAATTAGTATTTATTTCTAAATACATCAATATTTACATATATACTACTTCATTATTATTGATCAAGATCAGAGAATATCAACAGTTTTCCCAAATCCAAGTGAAATAGCAGCGATTAGAAGATATTGCGTGCCGAAAATCACCAAGAAGGCTAAATAATTTTTAGGACTTCTCGGATATTATAGAAAATTCATAACAGACTTCGCTAAACTCACAAAGCTTTTGACAAATTCCGGAAAAAAGAATGCGAAAATAATAATAGAGGATGATTATAAGAAAGTCTTTGAACGTGCAGACGAATACTAGTTGACAACACAATACTCCAATAGTAGAATAGTCAAACAGATGCTTCAAACGTAGCATTAGGAGCTCTACTTTCCCAAGGAAACTTAGGTAACGACAAACCCGTATGCCACCCATTAGGAACGATTAGTGAAACCGAACAACGCTACTGCACATCTCAAAAGAAGTTATTGGCAATCATGTACTCCACAAAATATTTGAGACCTTATTTATATGGTCGCCGTTTTACAATATACACCGATTATAGACCTCTAGTTTAGCTTAAGTCACTTAAAGAACCAAATCTCAACCTAGGTGGAAGAGTACTTTAGACGAATTTAATTTCGATGTCGTATATAAAAAATAAAGTATAACACCGACGCTGACGCACTATCAGAAATAAAATTAAATGTATTAGAAACTGAATCAGTAATGAATAAAGACCGCAAGTGTGGTTCGGTGACAGAGGCGTAACTATATCGACTTTACCGAAATAAATGGGCGTTATTAGAAACTTTATACTAGAATTAATGAAAACACAGACATAATATACAACCTAACCTTATTAGCAAACAAACACGTTCAAGCCTTTTCGCGAACTTTCGACATTTTAAATGCGTTGCAACCGAATTATAGGTACGCGTACTTGCATGCAACAATACCGTACGATGACTGCCAACAAATTACATATTTTGCTACATACATACTCGTATGATAGGCGCGCGCCGTTAACGCTCCCGATGTACTGCCGCTGGAACCAAACCAATTCTTGCGGTCTTTACCTAGTAATGAATAACGCAGGAGATGATCCAAAAGACCTACTGGAAGATATAGAAGAGTTTTCAGACGCTAAAAACATATCTGAAGTTCCACAACTATTAATAGACGAAACAATTATTCCTAATGAAGATACATATACCGCACTGAAAGCAGAAAATAAAGAATTGCTGGAAATGGCAAATTCCAATGAAAACGAAGAACCATCACAATCAATCCCATCAATAAATGAAGCGATAGATAATAAGAATCCACAATATTACTTTAAAAATACATATTTAAATAAAATTAATGCGTCTTTTAATCAAAATCAAGGTAAAAAGATTTACGAGGTAGAAGCACCCAAAGAAAATAACGCGAAGCAAATATTCCAATCATTGTTTATATTTCGGCAGCGAAACGATTTATAAAGACCAACAGACCAAAATTGTATAGATGTTTAAGGAAACTACAAATTACCCAAGACGAGGAACGCCAATTAGATATCAAAAACTATACGAACGTAAAACCAATCTCAGGGGAATTAATGAAACTATAAAACAGCTACACCCAATATATTACCGGTTTAATATGAAAGATATAGTAACAATGTATGTACATATAGAGATGCGAAGAATGTAACAGAACTAAGTATGACAGACTACCACCGCATCCAGGACTTAATATCACGGAAAAGGTCGATCAACTATTCTGGAGAATATATGCTACGGGCTACCGTTTCGGCACTACATAAGTAGCACGGTACGGTAACAAGGGCAACGGTAAATAGAGAAATCAAAGGAAAGCAAGAAACAAAGAGATAACGGTTACCTTCTTGAGGGAGACCTACGTTGATGTAACGGGGGTGACACTCGGGAGACAGCTCGCTCTGTGAAGATGGGAGTGGGTCGTTTAGTTCTACGAAAATATACGGCGCCACTGATTTCTCACAAAAGCTCCGGAGCACCGGGGGTGCTTACTTAGGAAATTAGAAGTTAGTAAGACACAGGGGTGTTTCCCAAAATAAGATAAAAGCGTCATATAACATGATTAATATGAAATAGTAAATAAGCCATAAGCGACTTGCCATTCGCTGTTGGGAGCAAAGTGATTAACAGCGCAGCATCATAAAAGGCGATATGATGCTGTCAGAAAGCCATTTGAACACAACTTACACACACCATACTACACCGCAAGAGTTGCAGTGATAGCCAGACAAGTAATACAGCTTACGGAGTCATTGCAATTAAGCACCCACCACACATAAAAAAGTGTACGTCAAAAGTAATACGGCCAGTATAACCGGTAAGTTACAATTAAATTAGACAGTCGTTATCTGATCAGATACGGAACCTTACAGCGTAAATATAACAATAAATGCTTAACAAGCTTAAGCGCTAAACAAAACTTGAATTGGCTAAAGGTCCGTAACTACGTTTAAAACGCTCGGTATACATATACTTAAACTGTACTTATGACTGTGAATACTAAATTTTAGAAAAGTTAATTTTTACAAAAAAACAGTATTGATCAAAATGACAATTGAGTATTAAATTCAATTGAACCATTAAAAAGCTAAACAAAATTAGCCGGAACTGCCAAAAATAAGTGAGTTTCTTTACGGAATTAAAAAACATTGCTAGGTAACACATTGTAAATAACGACATGAAGATCTATGAAACAAGAATTTTAAATAAAAAAATCTTAGAAATGCGTTTAATAACTAACGTTGCTCAAAACTTAATATGAATTAATAAATTATTAAAATTTACACAAGTCCTCGTAGGAACCAAATATTCGTAAGACGCTTTAATTATTAACAAACGTGAATACCACGTTGTCCACACAGGCTCTTAGGTGGCATCGGCGTCGTGATTTCTTAAATCCGCGTCGGTTATAAATACACGTCGCGTAGGCATGAGTAGACCTTCAACGGCATGTCCTAGGTTTCGTAATGGAATCTATCTCGATAAATACCGCCGTGACTTAGGGCTCAAACTCAAATCAGGTACGGTAATTTGTACTAAAGAACAGCTGAAATATATGTATGTACATATATGTATGTATGTAAAAAAAAACTCCTATAAGAAAGCAAAATACGGCAATACATAAACGAGAAGGTAATCATCAGACTCACCAATTTTAAAATTGGAGTTTTACTTAGGCGACCACGTGGTGTTCAACTTCAAATCCGGAAAATCATCCACGAAAAATGATATATAAGCGAAGATTGCCGGTATGTGATACGATGATTCTTAACTGAAGGCGATAACAATCCGGCAAACGCCGTAAAAATCCCATAGGATAGCAACACTTCAAACATATTCACCAACAGCACACCACGTGTTTTACCCATTTAAGGCCGGAAGAAGACAACCAAGAAAACCTGAAGAGACGACTCAACGGCCACCAAGACGGAAGTTTGGCGGGGAGGAAAAATTACGCGGGATATTTAAAACAGACACTCGGGGAACTAGGGATATTACGAGCAACAAGTGACTAGACGGATTGCCAACTGAATGTACCTAAACAAAACGGAGTAACATAATCTGGACATAAGGACATGAAAATAAAGCCAGAGATCGGGCAAACGGAGAGAATAAAGACGAAAAGAAAAAGGTAATTATATTTCCATAAGACGAGCGTTTGGAAAGATCCGTTTCGCAACGAGGCAATTGAAATTTCAGGGGACGAAGAAGACAGCTCCATCGCGCGAAGTCGGTCAATGTCTACGGGAACATCGGAGTTTGACATGATGCGGCAGGACGTCCAAAATATCGAAATTAGCCTATGAAAGGGAGAACTAGGGAGATACGAAGTGAATATACGTAAAGGTGAAGAAGACAACCCCACAACACTACGGAAGTACGGCATAAAAGACAGGTACTCTAAAAACAAGGAATCAACAATTCCGCGTAACAATGGACACTTTTGTCGTAGGAGGATAAACATACCTAACGTGTGTGGATGAATTTACAAAATTCGCACAAGCAATACTAATACCCATACTACTTGAACACAACTTACACATACCAAAACTACACCGCAAGAGTTGCAGTGATAGCCAGACAAGTAATACAGCTTACGGAGTCACTGCAACTAAGCACCCACCACACATTAAAAAAAGTAAAAATACAGTAGAATTAATAACATTCTTTTCAAGCTATGGAGTACCGCAGAGATAGTTATGGAGGGAGATCCACAATTTGTAAATTAATTAATAACGATGAAATTCTTTTCCGGAATCACAGGATCAACCGCCAGGACAGCGAAGTGACGAAAGCCTAGCAAACGACCAGATTGTTACTACTTAAACTGAGAACAGTATGGAACACTATAACTTATTGGAAATTTATAAATACCTATAAACTTGTGAAAACATCGAAAGATGCCAATATAAAAAGCAAAGAAATGCCGATAATAGGCGCTCATAGTATATTATTGGAATTCACCCTGCGGGCGAATACAATGAAAAAAGATCAAGCATTAGAAGCAGACCACGTGGTTTCGCCCTCCCAGGTCTCATTAGCGCTACTCCGAATGCAAGCTCTAATTTCACTGCCTTTCACCCCTCAAACTATGTGTGTGATAGTCCAAACAATGTACTAATTCCAACTACGCGCCCTCTCGTGAGCAAAGTAGGATGTAGCACTCCGCAAAAGCGCCACACAAAAGTTTGTACACAGCAGATACCGATCTAGCTTGCACAATTCGTGGGTTATGAGTCCCGCTAGATGACTTAATCTGCTAGCAGTTAGCAGCATTCGTAGTAGCGCTGATAAGATCTGGAAGGTCGAAATCACGTGGTCCGCTTCTAATGCTTGATTTTTTTTCATTGCATTCGCCCGCAGGGTGAATTCCAACAATATACCATGAGCGCCTATTATACCCATAAACTTGAAAATGCGTTAATAGAAGTGTAGAATCTAGAATTTAGATGCGCTAATTGGATAGAGTTAACTAAACATACAACAGTACATGTAGATAGTTTAGAAATAGAAAATAACACTTTAAATTATAATTTATTACTAGTAAATAAGAATGATTGACAGTTACTACCCAAAAATAGATCCAAAAGAGAAGCAATTCATACAGCGCGTAATATTATAAACGCAATTATGAGGAATTTAAATAATGAGAACGCAAAAACATATAATGAAGCAGTTAGTAAATTAATAAATTCGTAAAATAAAATAAAAACTATTTTAAACTAACAAATAATGTTAATGTTGAATACTATCGAGACTTTTCATAAGCAGCTTAAACAATAGACGCTCAAATACTGCTGCAAAATAGAATAAAAGAGGAAACAAGAAATCAAATGAAATCAAATCATATGTGAAGACCTGAACAGAGACGTCTGGGGTGACGGCTATAAGATAGCAATCAAAGGTATCAAAAATATTGTTCCGTACGATATACCGGACAGAGAGAAAATGGAAGCTGTTAAAAAACTGTTTTCATTCTCAGAAAGAGAGACACGTAATTACAGGAAAAGGGCGGATACAGTTCCAACATTCACGGCTACAGAGTTAAAAAAGACCGTTGCTACCATGAAAACAGGGAAAGCTCCAGGTTTAGATGGAATTCCGGTGGAAGCAGTAAAGGAAGACGAGAGGTCAAATGGTGGCTGGCTCCTGGAAGTGATGAATCATTTGTTAAAGTCGCAAATATTTCCAAGTGAATGGAAGGCTGTTAAAGTGGTACTGATCCCGAAGGAAAGTAAACCGGGGCAGCCGAAAGCATATAGACCGATCTGCCTACTAAGTACCTTGAGTAAATTATACGAGGCGATGATACGTCAGAGACTGGACGAAGAGATTGACAGAAAGGGGGGTCTCGCAAAAAACCAATTTGGCTTCAGGAAAGGACGATCGACCTTGCAAGCTCTGAATTTAATCAAGAACATAACAGAGAAGAATGGTATGAAATGGAATGCACTGATTACACTGGATGTACAAAATGCTTTTAATACAGCCAGTTGGAATATAATATTAGATAAACTCGAGGAGAGGAAAATATCGACCTATCTGATAAATATAATAGATGACTACCTGAAGGATAGAACCATCCAGGTAAACAGGGAACACGTACTCAACATCCAAGCAGGAGTCCCGCAGGGATCTGTTCTGGGACCCACGTTATGGAATATCCTGTATAACGACGTACTAGAAATTTCACTCCAGGGGTGCGCCAAAAGTGTAGCATTTGCTGATGACCTGGCGCTATTAGTAACGGCGGACGGCAAGGAAGATCTCATGAGAATCACCAACGAAAACCTGAAGCGGATAAGTGCATGGATGGAAGAAAACCACTTAAAGCTGGCACCGGAAAAAACGGAAGCACTTATAATAACGAAGAGACGGAAAAGAGAAGGCTTACACTTCCGGATCAATAATGTTGATATATGGCCGAAGAGCAACATTAAATATCTGGGAATCTTCTTTGACACCGCAAGTAGTTTCAGAGAACACCTCAGAAAGGTTACAGAGAAGGCGGAGGATAGAATGGCGAAAATTATGAAACTGATGCCAAACATTGGAGGACCGATGAGTAGTAAAAGAGCAATGCTCGCGGCAGTAGTCCATTCAATACTGCTGTATGGAGCGCCAGTATGGGAGCAAGCGTTAAGTGTTCGTAGAAACTGTATGTTACTACAAAAAGTCCAGCGCAAAATTTTAATTAGAGTTGCAGCGGCCTATAAAACCGCACCTACTACAGCTCTCCAAGTAATTACCAGTATTCCGCCGATAGACCTGATGGCTCAGGAAAGGAGATTTATCTATGAGTGGAAGGGCGAAGAAACCACTAGCAGCGCGAAAGCTAGGACTCTGCATCTTTGGCAGGAAAGATGGAAGGAGAACACAATTACAGGGCAATGGACAAAGTACTTAATACCAGAACTGAAGCCTTGGATTGAGTGCACAAAAATATTGATTACTACCTCACGCAAATCTTGACCGGACATGGGGTATTCAGAATATACGCTAAGCGAATAGGCAAAGCAGTAAGTGAGGGGTGCATGTACTGTGGGAACATAGACACTGTGGAGCACACTATCTTTCACTGTAAACGTTGGGAGGAGATAATAAAGGCAACTAGTAAGAAAATAGGGAAGAACATATCACCAGGCAACCTTATTCCTACTATGATGGAATCCAAAGACCACTGGAGGACGATTCAGCTCATGATTAAGACAATAATGAGAACTAAAGAAGAGGATGAACGCAAAGAGCAGTCAAACGACAGAGATGTTTAAGGTATGAGGAAGAACTACTCGGCGACTTTGTGAAGTAGATGTCTATTAAAGATGGTTCCATAAAGTATGCCAGGTGTTTTAGAGGGTGGTTTTTTAGTGGGTATACCAAGAGCTATACTATTGGGACTCCCACACTTCCATGTTGCGAGATAGCATGCACATGGAGTCCATAAAGGATTTTTCCACCGGCAAAAAAAAAAAAAATACAAGATATCGTTTAATAAAGGTCGATTTGAGAATCCGCATATACGTTATTTGTAATCAATTGATACTTTTCACGGCGGAGACAATAAATAGCGTTTTAGGCACTTCAATTATAACTCTTACATTTAGTAAACAAAAAATATATCACCCTTCAATATAATCGATCTAGACGAATTATTATACGAGATTTTACGACTTCAACAAAATTTCAATTCTCGTAATTTGTCTATCCAACCCATTAAAGGCGACTATTTGAGTAGAATGTTAACTGTAAAAGCTTATTTAAGAGATCAAACGATTGCTTATGCTTGGTGGTTCGACTCCACTTCGGGACGGCATATTTTTATATAAAAATATGTTTAATTAATTGGCGTTTGGGAAAAATTGCATTATTGTATTTACATACGCCAAGACAATAATACACTTCGGTGTCAAAAATTTTAGTACCTTCAGAGGAAAACGAACCTTTTAACTATTACCATTTGTATCCTTTATCATTGCCAGTAAACAAATTCTATTTTATATCTATTCAACCTAGCTCTAATTATCTGGGAATAAATGACAAGAAATTTATGCATACCAAATTCAATGCACGGAGTTGAAAGCGATGGAATATATTTTCTATCCCGGAGAAACTCATTTGGTAACGGACTGCTGATTATTCGAATTAATACGGAAATTGTGTGCAATCATTAGAAAAGCTATAAAAAGTAAGTTGGAAAGGCTTTAGCTTATAAAAATTACAAAACTGTTGAATAATCAAAGGTGTGTGACAGCGCCCAATATCTAGTAGTAACTCGCCAGTAAAGAAGACAAGAATCAAGAAATCGAAGAAATATATGGTACACACATTGTAGCTATAACAAAAGATTGTATTTTATAGATCGAACATATACGGTATGTCCACGGATTGGGTTTATAAGAAGAAAAACTTTTTTATCTTTAACTTTTTCAAAAAAATGTATTCTTTATAAAAAAATCTGCTTGTTTTAAAACAACGAATTCAAGTGAGTTATGTTTAATAACTTCAATACTTTTGGCAGAAACGATAAAAAAAAGAAAATTTATGCGATAATGCAACTTATCTAGTTATGTTCTCTACTTATATGACAGTCCTGTCAAATCAGATACAGGTTTTAAAATGTTAACATTCGATCAGAGATTGTATGTAGTACAGTGCTATGGAACAGGAGAAAATAGCCACAGGTATGTCTTTGATAAATTTCATCAAAAGTATTCGGATGTTCCTATATCTCGTATGAGTGTGCACAAAAGATCATCAGAAAATTTATTAGAACTGGTTCCGTACAAAATATTAAAAAGCAGGCAGTGCAATTTGATGCTGTAGGAGATGCTGCGACTATAATAATTATCCAATCTGTGGACAACAACCCTACTATGTCGTTAAGAAGACGATCTTTGCAGCTCGGAATGAGTAAATCGCACATTCATAATATTTTAAAACGGCTTAAAATAAAACCTTATAAGCCAGTTTTAATCAACGACAACGACTACTCTTTTGTTTATGGATGGGTGAGAAAATCATTACAAATGAAAGAAGAATAAAAGAATTATGTTGTTTATTATGACGAAATGACATTTTCTACTAATGGGATAGTTTCGTCGCAACATGTTAGATACTGGAACGACACTAATCCGCATTTTCGAATTTTAAATCGTCGGCAATATTTTCAAAAGATTAACGTCTGGTGTACTATATCATGGGAAGGAATAATAGGCCCTTACTTTTTTGATGGCAACACAATTCAAAATAAGTACCTATCTCCATGTGTTAGAATTTTTTTTTTAGCGAGAGTATGGACACCTTTAGTTTAGCTTATTGCAGTACAATGTACTGAGGTGTTTCGCTTTTGGAAATGAAATAATCGTAATAAAATTATCAAAATGAAATGCAGAAGTACCTCAACTCACTATATTTTAGAGTTAAAAATTTACAATCAAATTAACTTAATATTAATAATTAATAATTAATTAATAATATTAATATAAATGCATTTTATGCAATACAGTTTATATTTTTTTCACTTCCGGTTTAATAGGCAATACGTCCAACTTTTTTTTTTAAACGGAACGCCCAGATTTTTTTAACATTTTTGAATGCAAAATAAAAAACTACGTTCAGGAAGTATTAAGATGTTTATTTTTATTCACAATAAAACAGTTAAAAAATTAAAAAAGTGTCCTAATACAGAAAAAACAAGGTACCTTTGAAAAAGTTGTTGTTTAGTGTTTGCATTCTTTTTGCCGTCACATTTGACAATTTTAAAAGCGTTTTAACTTTTGCATCGCTATAAATTTACTTATTTTAGACATTGATACATTTGAAAATGGCAGTAAAACTTACTGATTCAGAACGAATTGAGATATTAATGATGCGCGTGGGTACGGTGATCGTCAACATACGAACCTCTTCAGTATTTTGTTTAATACTGTTTATCCGGATCGTCACATTAGTAAAAGTACGGTATGCCGAACAATTCAAAAGTTTGAAGTCTTTCGTCAGGTGAAGGATTTACCTAGAAGGGGACGTCCATTAACAGGAACAGATGAAGAAACTAGTTTGAATGTGTTCCTTACAGTGGAAGAAAATCATCACGTGTCCACAACAGAATTAGGTCAAATTCATGAGATCTCTCAAAAATCTGCTCATAAGATTCTTAAATCAGCAAGAATGAAAGCCTATAAAATGTATCCCGTCCATGAGTTAACTGAAGATGATCCTGAGCCTGTGAATAAACATATTTGTGATAATTTAGGACCTTTCATTGCTCCTTTAGATCCAATAATAATAATGATAATAGTTTATGTATGAATTATAATCGTTATAGGAACATATTTTTAACGGAAGAAAGGCTAACGTTTTGACAGGAATGACAGTTACTATTAATAATAATAATAAGAATATATGCCTTTATTTCCGTAAGTCTAATTACAATTAAAAAAAAAACATTAAACGAAACTATTTCATTTAAACACCTACAGAAATCATAGGGCGTGGTTCAGATAGATGGTACCATAGGCACCATCCCCTGCTCTCACACCAAAGCCCTAATTGAAGAAAAAATAAAAATATGTATCCCTTTACAAAATGTTAGGAATAGTAATATAATTGCCTACATACTAACTTAACCTAAAATAAAATAAATTCCGTGATACCAGCAGGAAGATGAAAATATATGTACACACATGCATACACAATACATATATATATATGTTTATACATACTTATTGGCGCAGTACTACTATTACTATTCACTTAAGTTCTCCTGCATTTGAATTAAAGTACTCTAACTGGATGAGGTTAACTCTTCATAGCAAATGCCAGAAAATTGCATTTACAAAAAATTTGTTCAAAAACCTCCAGTGACAATATCCCGGCACGTACTTCACGAAAAGTTAAATTATAATTTACCGATCGGCTCCAAATCTATCTTTGGTTACACCGAACATTATTTAAACATCAACACTTAACAATTTTGGATTACCCATATTTTTTATTGTTATTAAATCGGTGTAAAATTCTTATATTCGTTGCGCACTAAATATTTTCTTATGACTTGCTTACTACTAATGACATACATGCGCCATTGCATGATTAAATCTTCAAATGTAACAAATCTCAGAATATTGCATTTGCGGTGAATTTGCTTAAAACACGTCAGTCGAAAGGGCAACGTGTATGAGATTTTTAGAAAGCTGATGAGGTTATCTTTAACATACGAAGATAATTGAAATAATTGAAATCGGAAATGGATTTTCAAAACTCGATCATCCTGTATAATGGGGAATAATTACAAGTTGACTATGCACCATTATTTTTCTGAATAATTTAATACATATGTAAATTTAGTAATATACTTAGTTTTTTACAATTCATTTCCGGTTCATATAAAAAATGGACGACATTGGAGCGGTTTTTCAACTTTAATGGCTTTTCTCTCCGTAACTATGGGCTTTAGGCGCAACTAATTCATACAAAATTATTTATAGTAATTAGCAGAATTGATTGAAATATTTTAATACCGAGTATCGCATTTAAAAAACCATAAGTTTGGTTCGTCACCGACTGCTTCGATCATCTTGTACAGGGTTTTCCAATAAGAACGACATGATTTTAATTTGGAATAAAATAGAAATGATTTCAGATATAACTACACTTTTTATATTATCTTATAGTATAATCGGTAACGTTTATGTTTTGAATAGCACTTCGTTTAAATGTCCACCTCGGCTTCATGTACACGAGTGAATTCGACGAATCCAATTTTCAACGACTTTGTGCTATAAATCGGGCGTAATCTCATGAATGCGTTCAATGTTCAATCTCAAAGCATCAAGTATTTTTGACCTGTTTGCATAAGCCTTAGATTTTAAATAACCCCTCTCCCCTCCCTCTCCTTTTCCCTACCCCAAAAATAATCTAAAAGGGACAAATCACAGCTTCTTGGAGGCCAGGGAACAGTAGAATTCCTTGAAATTATCCTTTCTCCATACTTTTCTTGCAGTATGGCGATAGTAGGATGGCGATCACATATCTTCTAAATCAAGCGCATCCAAATTTAGCCATAAAAAATCTGTCGGTATCATTTACCATTCACTGTAATTGAATCTCCAACCTTATTTTGGAAAAAAATGGTCCAACAATACCACTATACAATAAACCACACCATACAGTTACCTTCAGGGGATGCAACGGCTTCTCGTGAATCTGTTGTGGATTATTTTCACACCAAAAACCGCAATTATGCTTATTTACGTAACCACTTAACCAAAAATGAGTTTCATCTAAAAAGATAATTTTTCCGCAAAATTGCGATCCCTTAAAATCTTTTTGCAAAATTCTCCAGGTAGTTGTTTTTTAAGACCTAACTCTTGAGCACGACTAGGAATTGATAAATTTGGATCTTCTGCAACACTAGCTCTTACAACAGCAATAATCTCAACGGCATTTCGGCGTCTTATTGGTGTTTTTACATCGTGAAGAATAAAACGACGAACGACAAGCACAGAAGGGCGATTATTTAGACCAAAGTTTTCGCGAAGTGCGCAAAAAGTGTTCAGATGAGAACGACGAATTTCGTAAAATTTTTGGGAAATAACCAAACGTTCCTGGAGCAAGTATTTAGCCATAATAAATTGTTAGAGTCTAGTGAACATAAATGACAACTAGTGACAGGTATAACTTTATTACCATGGTTACTACATCATTACAAAATTATATCATTCTTATTGGAAATTCCTTTATAAAGAAAATATTTTTAAAACGTAGTCCATGTAGCCCTAAATCAAATTCCAAATAGGTTTTTCACAATTTCTTACCGTTTAATTATAATAGTCCACCCCATCTTGGTTGCACCACTCTGTATAACGGGTTGACTCGTTTATTTTAAAATGCAACGTAGATATATGTTTCATACTACAATAACGGCGGAAACCATCTCGTCGCTGATATATGCAAATCAGATAAAACATATGAAGGAAGATTTAGACGATGCAGCATATTTTTAGTTTTAAAGTAGTATAACATTAGATATAGACAAGCGTGCATGTACTATAGTTTAGTTTTTAATATAATATGAAATTTCCGTGCTGAATTAAGTACATTTTATTTATGCTCGTGGCCCTTATACATAATTAAGGATTTAAAAAGGAACATACATAGCAATTAATATGTTTCGAAAGAAGTAAAAGTAGCCTGCTGGTCGCAATGCTAAGAGTTGCTAGTTAGCGTTGTGGCAGGTTGTGACACGTCTCGAAAGTCAATAATACATAGATCCTTATAGTTTATAGAATATCAGCAGTAGGTATTGTAGTATATTAGAATGTATCTAGTTAAGTTAAGTGAGGTTGGTAACATTGGAGATTGTAACAGTGAGTAATATAGGTAGAACGTTGTAACAGATGACTGTAAATTGTACGTTTTGTTATGTAGGTATTGTCTTTTAATAAAGTTAATTAAAATAACAAGTGAACATCAATAATACATGGCGCAGTCAGTAATAAGGTAAAAAAGTTGAATCATTACTTAGTACAATATAGATCAAAGAAGCAATCATGTCGAGCTTCAATATACCAAAACCTCTAAAAATGGCGGGTAATATTAGTGAGAATTGGAAACATTTTAAAGAGTCTCTGAATATCTATTTAAGAGCATCAGGTCAAATATAAAAAAGTGATGACACGAAAATTGCGATATTATTAAACTGCATCGGTGTTGATGGAATTAAAACATATAACAATTTTAAATTTGAAGCAAACGAAGAAACATTTGAAAATGTACTTACAAAGTTTCAAGAGTTGTACTCAGACACTTATTTTATGAACGTTCGCAGAAAGAAGATGAACCATTTGAATCATTTTTAATAGATGTGCAAACATTAATAAAAGAGTGTGAATTTACCAATGAGAATGAAATATTAAGAGATAGACTGGTATTTGGATCTGGAGATAATTAGACTAAAGAAAAGATCATAAGAATGGAAAAAATAACCCTTGATGATGTCATAAAACAATTTAAAATAGCTGAACTAGAGAAAGCACAAGCTAAGAGTGTATGTACACCTGCAAGTGTTAATAAGATAAAGAAAAGACCACAAAAAGAAGAGGATGCAAGTAAAGGAAACATAAATTGCAAATGGTGTGGAAAAGAATATGAACGAGACAAGAAGAAGTGCCCGGCAATAGGCAAGAAATGTACAAAATGTGGAAAAGAAAACCATTTTGCAACAGTGTGCAAAACAAAATGTAAGAAAAAACAAGTGAAAGAAGTAAACGAAAAATACAGTGATTCCGATGAATATTTCTGCGGTTCAGTAAGTAATATAAAAAATGTTAGTTATATCATGGTTTGAAAAAATGTATGTTGAAAACTGTTTGATAGATTTTAAGCTTGATACAGGGTCAGATGTAAACTTATTACCTGAAAATTTATTTAAAAGTATTTGCCAACAAATAAATTTTGAACCGAACATAAATAATAATAATGTAAAATTTGAAGCGTGTAATGGGTCAAAGATTAATGTTCTAGGAGAAGTAGATTTTAATGTAGTTATTAGAGATAAGAAGTCAGTTGTAAAATTTGTAATAGTAGAAAATAATTGTACACCGATAATTGGGCTTGAAACATGTATTACGTTTAAATTAGTTAAAAAAGCAGACCTTGTTGAGCAACAAGATGAAAAATGTTTAACAAAAAATGATATTCTAAATATATATAGTGATATATTTACAGGAATTAGTAAGTTTTCAAAAGAGTATGATATAAAATTAAAAGCTAATGCACGCCCTTGTTCCAACCCTCCTCACAGAGTTCCGTTAAAAATAAAAGAGAAATTAAAGGTTGAGCTTAAAAGATTGTTAGATCTAGGTATAATTAATAAATTTGTTGAATGAGTTAACAACTTGGTTATTGTTGAAAAACCTGATAGAAGTTTGCGATTGTGTCTTGATCCCAAATATTTAAACCAAGCTATTGTTAAGGATTATTTTGAAATTCCAAAGTTTGAGGAACTGTCTTCAAAATTAAAGAATGTAAAGTATTTCAGTGTGTTAGATTTAAAAGACGCGTTTTGGCAAACTTTCGGATTGTATTCATTTAACCGTTTGCCATTTGGCGTAAGTATTTCTGCAGAAGTTTTTCAAAAATATTTAACAGAAGATTTCCAAGGTGTTACTATTTATATAGATGATCTACTATAATAATATTTGCAGCATCAATTGAAGATCACAATATAATTTTAAAAAAGGTATTAGAAAGAGCTAGACGAATAAATATTAAATTTAATCGAGTTAAATTTCAGTTTTTGCTAAATGAAATTAAATACCTAGGTCATATTTTTGGTAATGGTCAAGTTATGCCTGATTATTGACAAAGTTAAAGCTATAATAGAATATGACATACTTAAAGATAAAAAATCATTAGAAAGATTTCTAGGCATTTTAAATTATTTGAGAAATTTTATACCAAATTTAGCCGAAAAAACGTATTCTTTAAGATTACTTTTAAAGAAAAATGTTGAATTTGTATGGGAGCATACAAGTCATGGTGTAGTATTTGATGAACTGAAAAAATTAATATGTAGTACGCCTGTCTTAAAGAATTTTAATTCAGATAGTGAAATAGCAATACAAACAGATAGTAGCAAAAATGCGATAGGTTGTGTTTTATTACAAAATGGCCAGCCTGTAAGTTATGCTTCTAAAAAAGATGTATCTTTCGGGTAGTGCTGTGGTTGTTGCAACAAACTTGACGTTTCGCTGATCATACTGTCAGCTTCTTCAGAAGTTCTCTAAAGACAGATGTTGATGTCTTCTGCTCCTCGTTATATACCCAGTCCCTGTTCTGCTTCAGTGATGCGTATCCGTTCCAGTCCGCTAAACCGTATCCGTTATCGTTCTCTGATCCGTGTCCGATGCTTCTCCTCGATTCGTGTTAGATGATCTCGGATGCGTCCTCGTTGGTCCTTGCTGCTTCGGGCTCTCCAGCACTAACTTCCATACCTTACTCAATGTGTATCCGTCTTCTCGGTTGAAATTGTTCGGATTTTTCATTATTTCCAGGGATTCTCTCAGTATCCGTGGGTAGTAGTGATTGCTTTTGGCTAGTATCTTTACGTCATTGTAGTCGATTACGTGACTGCTTCCGGTGTGGTAGTATTCAGCTGCTGCAGATTTTCCAGTATTTCTCTGTTCGACATCTCTGCGATGCTCTTTCACTCTGCACTGTATATTGCGCCCGGTTTGTCCAATATACGATTTCCCGCACTGGCATTGAAGTTCGTAGACACCTTTAGCTTGTAGTCTCGGTATTGAGTCTTTGTTGGATGGAAGCAGTTCTTTTATTTTCTTGACTGTGCTGAACCTGACGTTGACGTTCTTCTTCCCCAAGGTTTTCTTCAGCCTGTCCGTGACTCCAGCAATATATGGCAGGTGTGCGTATCCTGCTGGCTTTAGTTCTGAGACATCCTTCTGTTTCTTTTTGGCTCCGGCTAATCTCCGAATCTCCTCTTCTGGAGTGCATCTTTCACATGTTGAAGTTCCTCGGTTTTGTTGGTAGCACCACTAATCACTAAATAGAGGGTTTCCAGTTTTGTGTATCTTGGGTAGTCCGTATAGTCTTGTGGCTGCGTTTCTGACGGCAGTAGACGTCGTTGTTCTTCCTTCGGTATGGTTGACTCTTTGATAGTTTTCCTGGTTTGACGTTCTATTTTAGCTGTAGGGTCTATGCTTAGCTTCTTGTAATGTTCAGGATCCAATAAGGTATTGATTTTCTCATTGTAGTCTGTCCTGGTCATTATTACTGTTGCGTTTCCATTATCGGCCCAATAATGATTGTTGCGGAGTTCTTTCAGTGCGTCCTCTTCTGTCTTGGAGATGTTTCTGGTTGGTGGTTTGGCTTTGCAGAGTATTTTGCACATCTCGTGTCTTATTTGTTCTGCTTCTTCTGCTGGTAAGGTCCTTATTGCACATTCCACTTGGGTGATTATTTCATCGTTCTGTATCCTGTTGGGTGCCATAGCGAAATTTAGTCCTTTCGGTAGTACTCTGGTCTGTTGTTCAGATAACGGTTGTCTTCTTAGTCTTCTTAGAGTCCAATTCTGGTAGTGCTACGATCTTCTTTTGAGATAGCTTCTCAAATTTCTTGGTCTGTTGAGGTGATGTTCTGCGTGTTCGTAACTAATCCGGTCTACCGTTTTCCCAATATCGTCAGGTAGTAGTCGGCCTAATTCCAAATGTAGCTGGTAAAGTTCGTTGGATACTAAATTGAGTTCGTAGTATATGCGGCGCACTCTTTCCCGTATAAATGCTTTTTCTGCTCGGCGAATAATTCTGTTAGCAGTGGTGGTCCTAAGATGATGTTGTATCTTGACGAAATTTGGTATCACATCCTGGTCTCGGCAGCGTCGTAGAAATGCTAACGAGGCTAGCAGTTGGCTCCTCTTTTTGCGTAACTTGTCCAGTTTCCTGGTCTTCTGGTAGATATCCTCCGCGTAGAGGCGTCGATTAATCGAATGTAGGCTTTCACAGCCACTGTTCCATAAAGATGTATCTTTCGGGTATTGCCGTGGTTGTTGTAACAAACTTGACGTTTTGCTGATCATACTGTCAGCTTCTTCAGAATTTCAATGCCAGTGCGGAAAATCGTATATTGGACAAACCGGGCGCAGTATACAGTGCAGAGTGAAAGAGCATCGCAGAGATGTCGAACAGGGAAATGCTGGAAAATCTGCAGTAGCTGAACACTACCACATCGGAAGCAGTCGCGTAATCGACTACAATGACGTGAAGATACTAGCCAAAAGCAATCACTACTACCCACGGATACTGAGAGAATCCCTGGAAATAATGAAAAATCCAAACAATTTCAACCGAGAAGACGGATACAGATTGAGTAAGGTATGGAAGTTTGCGCTGGAGAGCCCGAAGCAGCAAGGACCAACGAGGACGCATCCGAGATCATCTAAAACGAATCGAGGAGAAGCATCGGACACGGATCAGAGAACGATAACGGATACGGTTCAGCGGACTGGAACGGATACGCATCACTGAAGCAGAACAGGGACTGGGTATATAACGAGGAGCAGAATACATCAACATCAGTCTTTAGAGAACTTCTGAAGAAGCTGACAGTATGATCAGCGAAACGTCAAGTTTGTTACAACAACGACGGCAATACCCGAAAGATACATCTTTATGGAACAGTGGTCGTGAAAGCCTACATTCGATTATGCTTATAAAAGTTTGTCAGAGTGTGAAATGAACTATGGTCAAATAGATAAGGAATTTTTGGCAATATTGTTTTCTTTAAAGAAATTTCATAACTTTGTGTATGGTAAACAAGTAGTTGTACAGACAGATCATAAACCATTAGGGTCATTAATGAACAAAGATATTTGTAAGATAACTTCAACTCGTCTACAAATCAAAATGAAAATAAGTATTTACGACATTAAAGTAGTATATGTACCTGGTAAAGAGATGCTTTTTGCAGATGCTATTAGCAGAGCCTCTTCTAGACCTAATAACGAAGATATTGATACTTCATTACACCACGTTGTCCATTCCATTAATGTTTCTTGTGACATTGTTGAAAAAGTCAAAATTCATATAGGTCCAGTTCATAGTAATTTGTTAAAACCAAAAAGTATAAACATTTTTTATAATATTCAACTTAAGAAAGACCAAAGAAATAAATCATAGTTTGATAGAAATGCGAAAGAACGGCATTTAAAGTTTTATAAAGGGCAAACAATCTATTATAGAAAAGATCAAATATGGTTAACCAGAAAATTTGTAAAATATGGTGAAACACCTAGAATAATCATATTTTACGATAATAATAATAAAATCAAGAGAAGAAACACTATAGATATTAAAGTAAGCGTTGTAAAACCAAGTGAACATAAAATTTTATCTAAAAATGAAAATTTGGAAAAAGAGGAAGAAGAATCGGTATACTTTTTAAATAAAAGAGTTTGTATTCATAATGCGGTAGATAGTACTACAGATGGTATGGTTAATTCTAAAAATGCTCGTAATAGAAAACAGCCTGCTTATCTAAAAGATTATATTAGAGAATCAAATTAAAAAAGGGAGATGTAGTATATTAGAATGTATCTAGTTAAGTTAAGTGAGGTTGGTAACACTGGAGATTGTAACAGTGAGTAATATAGGTAGAACGTTGTAACAGATGACTGTAAATTGTACGTTTGTTATGTATTGTCTTTTAATAAAGTTAATTAAAATAACAAGTGAACATCAATAATACAGGTATTAAAAGTTTTAAAGTATATTTGGTAGTACGCTAGCATATGGGGTACGACTATTTTTTAAATGTAAACGAGATCTATTGCTTCACCAACTACAATCACGCACGTATGTGTCTTTATGAATTCTGTAAAATCATAGTATCAGGTGTAAAATAACTGATGTTACAGAAGGACAAGATCCTAATAAATTGAAAAATAAAATGTAGGTGGAACTATCGTTCCTGAATATTGCAGTGTTTCTTAAGTGAATAATACAATTTTTTACGCAAGGTAATCTTATACGACTAGATAAACTCGCTACTCAAATACACGTGTATGTTATAGCTTTCCATTCCTACATTTGCAAACGTCACTAAAGCGTTTACAGAATGTATCCAGATGGAGACACAGTGTTACGCGCCTCTTCATTGAGGTGCTTTTCGGTCGGCACTTATGGACACTCTCGAATAAGGAAATCTGCAAAAAGGGAGCAACCGCAAAACGAGAAAATGAGTACTCCTATATAAAAAGGAGACGGAATCTTGAAGAATGGATAAGGAAACTGGGATATGATGTCTGGTAGGACGCCAAGTGTCTGTAACGATAGCGGAAAATTGTCTTACATTTTATGGTGTTAATATATGCTACTATATCATTCTAAGAGGGTGTTACATTGAAACTGACGTTGGACTAGATTTCATTTCTACTTACCACTTTAGAAGAAGCAACAAACATATATTTATGTATGTACATTAACGTTGAGACCGTTACTTACAGCACTATATTTACACATATTAAAAATACGTGAATAGAAAATTATATCACTTAAATATCGCATACTTCACCGCGGGTATTCTTCCAAGGGATGCCGTAGATTTTCCATTGCATTGTATAAGGTGTAATGCTTTCAATCTATTTCTGTATACGATCTCTAAGGCTTAAACAAATTTGTTGTGCATTATTATAACCTCGACACGGTTATAATAATTATGACCTTAACACGGTCCTTTATATAAATTTATGCGGACACAATTCTTTTACGATATTATGCATATGTATGGCTAGTAGTCTCATGTTGCTGGAAGTACGAGTGGTCACTAAAATCAATAAATTTTTGGAGGACGGGGCCAAAAAATATCTTTCCTTTTCCCTTTCCCCCCGCCGTTAACCGAATTTTA
This sequence comes from Holotrichia oblita, assembly GCA_023690525.1. Lineage (NCBI taxonomy): Eukaryota > Metazoa > Arthropoda > Insecta > Coleoptera > Scarabaeidae > Holotrichia > Holotrichia oblita. Next base: position 45,781,246 of record CM043018.1, on the reverse strand, counting down.
TAATTCTTTCTGGACTAAAGTTTTGTACTCAATTTGTACCGTTTTGTAGCAAACATTAAAAATTTTGTACCTCGCCCGTTTAGAAGATGTGCTCAATTTTATATGGGAGGAAGAGGGCAGGGACATGCCAGCTCCCTCTTCCCGTCCCCTCCCTCCTTTCCCCCATGTCGGAATTTGAAAGATTCGCCTATGCTATTGTATTGTACTAGTTCTAACCGTTTTGTGTCACAAACCAAACATTTTGTAACTCGTTAGTTTCAGAGATATAATCGATCTAAAGTACAGTGCTACCCCCCCGTTCCCCCTCCCATAACGAAATTTCAAAATTTCGCTTATGCCATCGTACTGTACTAGTTTTGTACCGTTTTGTACCTCAAACAAAACATTTTGTACCTCGTTAATTTAAGAGATGTCGATTTAAAGTACCCTCTCCCACATATCGGAATTTGCTACATAGCCTTATTTTCAATAGTACGTTTTTTACACATTTTCGACTAGTCATAAGCGCTACTGGAGTAAATGGAAGCACAAGAATACTACTTTCGAAATTCACCTTGATAATAGATTTATCGTATACAAGATGTGAATTTTATGACCAATTACCTAATTTTCAAAGTTGAAAAAAAATTGATTTTTCAAATGTAACACCTTATATGCAGAATGTAATTCTGTATCGATTCGCTCACCTTTCATTGCACTTATTTTCAATAGCAGTATGTAGAAAATTTGCTAGTCCGTTTCAGATACCTGCCGATCTCCAAATCCAAAAAGTCAAATCGAGTCCACATCAAGGGCCCGAAACTGACTCATCCAGATGTAGCCAGGACTTCATTCTCCGCTGCCACCGGTGCCGTTCCAGCCACCAGTGCCGTACCCGTCTTCAGAACCTGACTGCACCTCGAATGCCTTCGAGCACAGCAGCATCCGCTGATAGCGTGCATAGCTTTGTGATACCGCTGCCTGAGCGCTGCCCAGTGCCGATTTCTGCCTTAAGTCCGCACCCAGAACTTAGCCACAGTACGGCACAGCCACTGCTTGCCGTTGATTTGTCAGTAAAGTTTCCAGTACCGGAACTCCGCGACAAAGAACGTCAAGACAGTCGCCCGAACTGGAAACCGGGAAGTGGAACCCCCAACCGAAAACAGTTTGGTATCCAACCAACGCCCGCAAGATTACAGGACATACCAAGACAGTGTAGTGCGCGAATGAGTATTCAAGCATGGGGGAGGTGTAACGAACCGTTTTCTATTGAAGAGTAAATTTCCGTATTCTTTTATATGTATCCTGTTATGTTTAATTGATATCTGTAAATACAGTTGATTTGGTTGTAAATGTAACCTCTTGATTTGTTTTATTTGTGTATTACTGTGCTGAAATGTTTCCTTTCGTTAATAAACCTATTGTAAATATTTTAACTAGCTGGTTTTGTTATTCTCCGACTGTTTTGCTACCCGGAGCTTTAAAATAAATTATAATGTTGTTTTCTCGACGTCAACTGTCATTTTCTTCAACCGCTTGAAGCTAGCCGCAAATTGTCATCCAGAAGCACCGCGGGGGCACCGATCACTAACTGGCAGAAGGCTTCGCCGAGGTGACAGGATATTTACCAGGCGTAGGATACCGTTAAGACACCCGAGTTGAGAAGCTTCATTACAATCCTTTAGAAGTGGAAGGTTTTCGAAATATGGCTATTCACCTTTATTAGAAACTGTTTCTTTAGTAGAAACAGTCAACGTTAGATGGAATAAGCTTCAACTACTTCATATGGAAGTACTAACCAAAGATTTTGAAAAGAATGCAGAGGAATACTATAATCTTTGGAACTTTCCTAATTGTTTAGAAACTATTGACGAAGGGCTTATTAGAGTTGTATGTCCTTCACATTTCAAATCTACGTTTTACAACTACAAACAGTTTTTTTTTGATTGTCCTTGAAACACTAGTCGATGCTAATTATAGCTTTATCAACATTGATGCTGGACGATATGGAAAACAGAGCGACGGCGGGATATTCAGAGCTTCTGCTTTATTTTTGCATTTGATAGACGGGCGTCTCAATAGTCCAAATGCAACTAGATTGTTTAATTAAGAAATTACAGTAGCTTATGTGTTTTTAGGAGATGAAGCTTATCCACTTCTCGTGAACGTACTAAATCCTTACAGCAGGCAACAATTAGACACTGACAAAGAATATTACAAGGCTAGATTGTCTAGGGCTCGAAGAACTGTTGAGTGTACCTTCGGCATTATTTATTTTAAATGGAGAATATTGAGCAAATGTATAGAAACTGATGTTGATGTTGCTGATGTTATTGTAAAAACTATCTGTGTTTTACATAGTACCATTATCGATAGGGAGGGTATTGAGCATAATTTAAGTAATATTTCAAAGTGTCCAGGAAATCTCGATAATAAGGCTTGATACTGGTAGTCCTACGAATAATGCTCAACAAGTTCGAGACTTATTTAAGACCTATCTCTGTCACAATCCTATTGTAAATGATACTTTGTAGTGGTTTTACAAAAAATTGCCTTTCAGCCCCACGATATTTCATCCATTAACGTTGACGCACCTTGTGACAGATTTGAGCGTTATATTCTAAATTTGTTGTGGTGAAATGTTAAATACGACGGTTACAACTATCAAAAACTTTAATAAAAATGTTAGATATCTACTTATGTGTTAGTTTTAATTCCAATGCCACTTCATCCCATAATTTATCTAAGATAAACCGGTTGCGATGATTTTTATCACCTTGATCCCGTAAAGATACTCTGATGAACACTTCACTAATTAATTTATCTATATCCATATCCTAAGAGTAAAGCGAAGAAATATAAATGTAAATATATTGTCGCTCTAGTCCTTAATCGAGTGCACGCTTAGACTTGTTCGCTTCCCGACTGGAATCGGGTTACATACATACATGTGTGTATTTTGTATTTCTTTTCTTGGGAGAAAGAAAACAGGAATTCATGCTCGGATGCGATGCCAATGTCCATCCTGTGGGGTAGCACAGGCATCAATAAACGAGGTAGGTCGCTTTTAAGTCACTTCGCTGCAAATGGAATAACTATACTTAACTGCGGAAATAAACCGACTTTTGAAGCGGCTAGCCGTGCGGAGATTATCGATATCACCGTTTGCACACTACATTGCGCGAAGTGGGTGGTGCAGTGGCATGTGTCGGATGAGCCGTCTCTCTCTGATCACAGGTATTCAGATTGAAAATGGCATTGATGGTCTGCCGCAGGCACCTAGGCGCTAGCCCATATCCTGCATTTTCGGGTGCCACACCGCATATAACAAGTTATGTGCCTCGAAACTGTCACCCACTATCTCACCGCCCGCACGAGACCGACACCTCTCGGAGAGGACCGGCGAGCCGGAGGGCTCCTCTCCCCCGTGCTACCCATGTTAGACAAGTTTCCTTGTCAGCGTTAGACGGGTCACCGCTGGAGACGCTTTGGCGAACTCCTACCTCACATCTAACCCCACGGGGCCTAGGCCTCCTTGCGGATGGCTACTATCGGCCAAGCGTGGGAAACGGAATCTGGCCGTGAGGTACAACCAGCCCGCCCGTGAATTAAGCCTGAACTACGGGGACGGCCGGGCCGGAGCCCTACCCCAATATGCCAACCACGCCAACTCTTTCGCCCCTCCGGCGATCAAGTATCCGCGGCAGCTACAGTGAAACCGTAGGGTCCCAGAATCACCGAGTTGTTTTAGGATAAAACCAACGGAACGAATATAGAACGTCCCTGATCAGATACAACTGCGCTTCGAGGAAAGTGAAACGAGAATCGTGGAAAAAATTCTGCCAGGAGCTGGAGGGAATCCCTGAATGTTCCAGAATTCGTAAAGTTCTCGTTAAAGAAGAAGCGTGCAGAATAGGGACAGTGAACAAGCCAAACGGCGATAAGGTCTAAACAGAAGGGCACGGTAGTAGCACAAAAAATTGGGCCAATATCGGCTTCCTGTCGGCTATTAGTCGGCATGATATTAGGTGGCGATATCACGCTGATACGAAGGTGTGAACATTTTGTAATAGCGGGCGAATATCACGCAACGATAATCGGTCGATATTTAGAGAAAAGTCGGCGCTCGATCGGCAGGCGACGTTGGCCAAATGTGTCTGGCCGATACTCACCCATTCGAGGAAGGGAATGTTGGATATATATCTGTATACGACATCGTACCGTCGTTGTGATAAGACACGTTCGTGATAGCGTTTGCCTACATTTACTGAATGCTATAAGGTGATACTCATGCAATAATATACACTGCCATTTCGTCAACGCTAAATTTGTAGTAAATATTAATTATAGTGAATTATAGTAGAAAATTATAAAGTATTAATACGTAGACAGTTTTTACTGTGTATATACGTACTACATCACACTATAATACCATTACTACAAATTTAATGTTGAGGCAGTATAATATATGATATATTTACTGAATGCTATCAGGTGATATTGATGCAATAGTATATTATACTATTGCATCAATATCAGCTTATGGCATTCAGTAAATGTAGGCAAACGACAACACGAACATGTCTCATCGCAACAGATATATCCATAGGTACTAATAATATAACGATGTACCATTAAAAGCTAAAAACTATATGCTTTAAATGAACTGATCGTACACAGATAACAACAATAAGGGTGTGTTTTGTAATCGAAGAAATAAGTACTTCGACAAATGAAATATATTTAATGTTAACACACGAAATACATAGTTAGTAATATATCAAAAAATAGGTAAAATATTAAATTTTAATGGCTATTAGCTAAACAAAAAAAAGAAAGAGTGTGGTAAATATATTCGTGATACACATACAAATTAGGTAAACCAAACTAAAATGTCGACCTAACTTAAATAAAAAAAAAAAAAACAGATATAAAAATGTGTATCTTACAGCCAGCATAACAGAATAAGGGTTATAACATTTTCAAATAAACCACTATTTTAAACAATGACATATATGAGTACATAATAGTAAGCTCTATTATATGTCTTGTGAAAATTTAAAATTACTAAATAACACATCTGAAATATTTAGTAAGAGTGCCCATCTCTATTGCTGGTAGCAGTACATAACTCTAAATATCGATCAGTTGATTGGGTGAATGACCGATTGCAATCGTATTGTCAATGTAAATATTATATTCGAGACAAAAATACTACAAGGCCTACTAATCAACAAAGGTGGCTACAAATCTAATACAATGGGGGCTCAATACAAAAACACAAAACTAGAATCGAAGTTACATTGGGAAACATACATATAGTTGTAATCACGAAAGATGATCCCTGCGTCATCAATTACATTTGTATGAATCAAATCAGTACTTCGGCGTCATGTTAAATACTGTAAATTTCAAAATGAATATGGCAGCTATGACATTTTTCATTTTTGGGTTAAATGCGTGGCGATTTATTGACAGACCCTAAAAATTTAAAACAAGTTGTTGCAATTGTACCTACCGTAATGTTCTACTATGTACTTATTGCCGTTACAGTTAAAAATTAAATTACTTCAAAAAATTGTTAAACGAATACGTATTTGTAAGGACGAAATCAATGACAGTTCCATCAAATGTCTACGGAGATGCATTGTCAAATGTACGACAAATTTTTAAGTGAAGAAGCGGAAATATATAGCTTAAGCGCAGACAACGAACTAATCTCGTCTTCCTCTTATTCAAGTGAATTACACGAGCCGTACGTCTGTGCTAGGCAAAGTTTCGAAATACAAACTGTCATCCAGGCTGTCCTTGTCATACAAATAGATATTTGGATATGAAAATTATTCTTTGAATGTCCTTGATTGAGTTATATGTAAGTGACGCAGGGATCTCGGATCGTGATTACAACTTATAGTTACATTTATGACGAAAGAATGTATACTTAGTATCTGAAATGTAGTGAAATATTAGAATTATTCTAGATAATTCTACTCATACAGATGTTATATGCAGATAATCCAAAAAATATATAAATATATATGAGTTAAGTAACAAACCAATGCAAGTTTATATTTGTTGATGGTAAAAATTAAGGTTCCGTTTAAGAGTAATATCGTAGTGATTATAGTATAAATTATAATAAAAAGTATATATTAGCACACGATACAATTACATACTTCAGTGTTGCTGTCTTCGACATGGTATTATTGGTCAATGGAACATATGCACACAAAAAGTCTTTTCTTGGAATAATCCCCAAATTCACTGTTCTTCTTGATTGCTGAGTTTAACTCATACCCATATAACTTTGTGACGGTGCATTTAATATATTGGAAACATTAGCTCACTTCATAAGGAATCTAAAAAAGCAATAAAATATATAATATTCCATTTAAAATATTAAGTTGGCTATGACTTCCGGTATAACCGAAAGTGTTTAATGAGTGAAAATATTTTATTTTGACAGACCAAATAACAAGATTATGTATTCCACATTTTCAAAGCTACCCTATGACGTTAACATAGAAAACTTCTAACGAACGGGTTACGTGAAAAACCCTGTATAAGTTAGGTAACAAACCAATGCAAGTTTACATTGATGTCGATGATAACAATTAAGGTTCCGTTTAAGAGTAATATCGTAGTGATTATAGTATAAATTATAATAAAAGGTATATATTAGCTCACGGTACAATTACTTCAGTTTTGCTGTCTTCGATATGGTATTATTGTGCAATGGAACATATGCACAAAAGATGTCTTCTCTTGGAACAATCCCTGAATTCACTGTTCTTATCGATTGCTGAGTGTAACTCACACCCATATGACTTTGTGACGGTTCATTTCAAAATGTAATGGATGAACATTTAAACTGGGATGTAAGATAAGTTGCCTATACGTATAGGGAATAGCAATTAAAAGAAATTTAAATTAAAAAAATGTCAATAAACAGAATTAAAATTGTCAAAATTACATTAAGCAACCATTTAGTTAAATTAAGATAAACTAGATTTAAGTTGTCGACATGAACGACAGATCGGACATTTACTCTAACTGACATTTCGATAAATTTACATTTTTAAAATGGAAAACCATCGATGATAACCCAATTACTTACGTGACATCACCTAACATAATTTCCAAAGTTAACTTCACATTAATTCCAGGGATTTGAGAACCCATTTCATCTGTGCCAATTTCTTAGCATAAATCGACATTTTTCATCTAAATAACAGACAGCCATGAATCACAAAAAAAAAGCTTTCTTGAAAAAGATATTAAAAACAGAAGCGTCCGAACCACGTACGAATCCAGACCTATGTTAATTTCATCTCTAAAACGTAAACAACATATTAAAACATAAATTTACCTATAATAAAATTATTATATTTCCCTTTTCCGAGACCCATTTAAACTTAAATCTCCTATTCCCGAAGGGAGACAAGCAATTTAATTAAATTGTTTACCAAGATTTTTCCAAAATAATACCTGAGCCACCAAGATCCAGACCTTTGTCCATTCAGAGGCATATTCCGAAGAATTTCTTCCACGTCAGGAGCATGAAAACCCCTCCAGCTTGAATTTCCAGATCATACGGGAGAATCCAGCCAATACCCGATCCTGATCATTTCCCGACTGAGACACACTCGAACGGACCTCTTAACAGATAAGTGGTTATATAAAAGAAAGTATTAAAGCAAGAAATTGTTCCTTTTAACTAAAAGCAAATTAAACTCAAGTGTATAACGACTAGTTAACCTCAATTAGTTAAATAAAACAGAATACTCAACAAGTTAGAGAGAATCATCCAAATTAAAGTTACCTTTGGAAAATCCACTTATTCGTTTAGTTGTACTACATATTTATTTTATATGGAAAATCACTTCTTAACACGTTATCTTCATAAACATTAATTGTTAAATATTAGTTTCTTACATGTTGAGAACATAGATTCAAATTATCTCGTTTGTAAGTTTTAAAAGATTACCAACTTAAATTTGTCACCAATAATTTATTCCTAATATTAAGGCGCGTTATTTAAATAAAAATTGAATTTTGTTAATGTACAAAACCTGTCTTTTAATTGTGTGTGTATGGAAAAAAGAGTCTTCGATCCACCTGAACCCTGAGAAAGAGTTTTGAAACAAATCATTTCACAATTGTCCAAAGAAAGCAGTCCAGGACAATATATTGGAAACATAACACTACGTGGTAACCTGATCGATTTTGCTATTTTTCGTGGTATCATCTTCTGGTAAACGGCACACATTAAATGATCGTGAATTTCATAACTACAACAATGCCACCTCACAATGATGGTTGCTTATTATAACTTTGAAGCCTAAAATAGATAAAACAAAATAACTTTTTTGCTCTCGAGTAATAAGTAATTAGAAAATACATTGCTGAATTAATCGTTCGTATACAAGAGAGTCTTAAATTAACTAAATATTAAATTAATTAAAAAGAAACTTATTTATGTTCTTAGCTTGCAATACTGTTCTAGACCTATACCAAATACCTTGCTGTGTGCCGTTCACGTCAGAAGTACAAGATGTCCGCCTACCAACTTGACATTAGTCACTCATATAAATAATAATAAAATAATTCAATTTATTTTAATTTATTATTATTGAAGTTCTTAATATTTAATCACACTGAATGAAGCTTGTTTTATATCTCTCAATTATTATCAGAAATGGAGCACTTGTGACGTCATGGTTCTGTCTTTTATTCTTTTATCGCGTTATTGGTTGATACTGGGCTGACATAGAGCTAACATCGAATGAAAACACCATCGACACACATCTAAGATTGACTTGCAACCAATTTGAAACCTACGTTCGAATGATAATATCACAGTAACACCCGCCTTTAATGTCATGTGAATACCTGTTTCCGTTATAAATACAATATCGGCGACAGATATTATACCTATCTTCCAGCGATATTATCGCTGTCGGCATGATATATACCCGACGTCGCACACTGATGTCTACTCAATATCATATATTTATGTTTATCCGATCGTGGTAGGGAGTCACTGATATCGCACCAAGCACGGCATATCGGTGATACGTCGGGGTGATGTTTAGCCAACGTTTGGTGCTACTAGGGCAGGTTCTCAAACACCTCCTAGAGCTGCATTTCCCCGACTCCAAGACCATTCACACCCAGATTGGGGAGAAATGTGTGGAAATGGGCTATGCTCAGATACCTAACTTAAAAGCACGGAAGGTTGACTGGAACCTTGCACGAAAAATAATTCAAGTCTCTAAAATTTGGTGGGCCATCGAATCCTTCAAACCCTTTAAATCGGCGGGTACAGCACTGCTACAACAGGGCCTGGAGCCGCTGTCCTAATTTTATGTACCCTACTAAGCGCTACCTTAGCTACGGGTTACATACCAAATAGCTGGAGAGAGCCTCGAGTGGTCTTCATTCCTAAACAGGGCAAGGCGTCCTACAGAGAAGCGAAGTCGTATCGGCCCATCAGCCTCACCTGTTTTCTTCGCAAAACTTTAGAGAAGATAATGACAGACATCTGAGGGACTCCGTACTGGCAAAGCTGTCTCTAAACGAGAACCAATATGCCAATCAACCTGGAAAATCCTGTGAGCAGGCTATTCATGAGCTTGGTCGGCGAGCAGAAATTGCTTTAAGCAACAAAGAAGTCGCTCTGGCCATCTTCCTTGATATAGAGGGCGCCTTCGACAGGGCGTCCTTTCTGTCGATGGGTAGGGAACTGTAAAGACGTGGAGTCGAGCCAACGGTAACAAGGTGGATCGACGCCATGATAATAAACAGAACGGTTCATATGTCACAGAACCTCTGAACTATAAAGGCGACCGTGACAGCTGGCTGCCCACAGGGCAGAGTGCTGTCACACTTGCTGTGGTGCCTGGTGCTAGATGGCCTGCTTTCTGATCTTTGGACGACGGGCTTCCGTGCACAGGGCTATGCCGATGACATCACCGTCATAATCTGCGGTTCGAGAGCGTAATATCCGAGAGGATGCAAGTCGCACTCGGACTCGTGGAAAGGTGGTGAAAAAAAGAGAAGGGTCAACAGTGAACTCTAGAAATACGACTATGGTCGGGTTCACTCGAAAAAGGAGCTTTCCAGACTTCAGTGTCCGACCATTTTCGGGTCAAAGATACTCGTATCTTCTGAGGTCAAATACCTGGGGATGACTTTGGACGCCAAATTGACGTACAAATCACACCTGGAGCAGGTAACAGACAAAGCTACGAGAGCCTTTTGGGCCTGTAGAGGAATGTTTGGCAAAACGCGGGGGCTGAAACCCATGGCTATATATAAAAGTTATAGTACCTTCTATAAGCTATGCATCGTTAGTCTGGTGCCACAAAGCCAGTTTGGGCTATGCGGTCAACGCACTTAGTAAAGTTCAGAGGATTGTCTGCTTAGGTATCACTGGAGCCATGTCCTCGACGGCGACTGCAGCGATGGAGGTGATCTTCGGCTTCCTCCGCTGCAGCTTGTTCTGTGGTCGGAGGCTGTCCTAGGGGCCAACAGAGCAAAATGTAGTTGATGCAGGGGTTTCTCCGGTAGAACGGGAGATCATACCAGCATCTTCACCTACATAGAGCAGACAATACCACTGTCCGTGAGAGCCGACAAGATCTCGCCTGCTTCAGTGGGGGATACAATGTAAACATCTGCAATAGATAGACTGCAAAACTCTCCTTCACAAACCGAGACGGGAAATATCTCGCTGGTTTGTGGACGCCTCTAAAACGCCAAATGGCACTGGAATTGGAATTTGGAGAGATGGTGCAAGAAGTTTTGCGTTATCGGAATCTGACGTATCTTTCAGGTTACTGGTATCCAATGTTTTCTTAATTAATTCCTACAAACTGCCGGATATTTTCTAAACTCCTCGCCAGGTTGTGGTAGTTCACAACTTTCAATCACAGCATGTATGAAAAATGCATATTATATAACCTATGTAAAGTACTTACCCGTCCATTGTTCTTATAACATCTTTCACAACAGCGACTATTTTAAATTGTATAAATATTGTACGTTACCGTCTACGTTAGACGGTAACGCTAACAACGGTATACTCTTAACTATATAACTCTCTTTCATGACTAACAGCTGGGCTAACGAATAAAACCAAATAAATAACACAAGCTTGCATAAATATGCCGATGTACACTATGAATTCCATCAAAATGTCGATTGCCGATCGATGCGCATGCGCACAGCAAATTATATAATTTTAAAGATAAATTTTCCTAAGTGTAAAGGTAGTATTTAAAGGTAAAAATAAATTTTTTAATAAAATTTGGAATTTTAAAGAAAGTTAACTTGTAATAAAATTTACTCCAAGTTCAAATAGTACTTAAAGTTGAAAATATTCTCAAAAATATGAGAATTTTAAAGGTAATAAACTAACTTGTGGTGATTTCCACGCGGTATAAAATACTGTAAACTAATTTTCTTTATGAAAGGTTTTTTTTGAAGATTTCTTAAAACATCTTTCCGTCTTGTTCTGATTTTTTTCCTGTAATTTGTAAATTTTCAGCTGAGTATTTTTTAACGTAAGATAAGCTTTCACATTTTGTTTACTAAACGCGCTGTAGTGTTAAGAACTTGCGAACCCTGAAATTATTTTTTTTATTTACACTCCAATTTTATTTAAAAAGTAAAATTAAATTTTCTTAACTATCATTAAAAATATTTCATTACAATGCACAGAAAAAATTTATTTAACTTTTTCTTACTGTTGAAATGTTTTGGTTATGAGGGAGTACGTTGAATAAATACCACTACATCTTCACTTAAGATAAACTATTTATTCTGTTAATGTGTACCACGGCAATGTGTTAAAGTCTCCGCGGTTGAAGTTAGAACTTTCATTTATTAATATCATGATCGACACTATGTATGTCACTATGTATGACACTATGTATATCATTATGTAGGCGAAATAACGAATGCATTCCACCGTTCATTTATCTTAGAGATGTAGGACGCTGACTTGGTGCTATGCAGAATAAGCACTTGTGAAATGCAATAATGCAATTTTTCCCAAACGCCAATTATTTAAACATATTTTTATATAAAAATATGCCGTCCCGAAGTGGAGTCGAACCACCTTGTAGGGCTATCGCGGCTCTACCGCAAACCGTTGCGACCACCGGGGGCTCGACTACACAAGTAAACTTCACAAATATATGCGAACGAGATGTTATAATGACCTAGGATAGGCAACATTTTTGACACCGAAGTGTATTATTTTCTTGGCGTATGTAAATACAATAATGCAATTTTCCCAAACGCCAATTATTTAAACATATTTTTATATAAAAATATGCCGTCCCGAAGTGGAGTCGAACCACCTTGTAGGGCTATCGCGGCTCTACCGCAAACCGTTGCGACCACCGGGGCTCGACTACACAAGTAAACTTCACAAATATATGCGAACGAGATGTTATAATGACCTAGGATAGGCAACATTTTTGACACCGAAGTGTATTATTTTCTTGGCGTATGTAAATACAATAATGCAATTTTCCCAAACGCCAATTATTTAAACATATTTTTATATAAAAATATGCCGTCCCGAAGTGGAGTCGAACCACCTTGTAGGGCTATCGCGGCTCTACCGCAAACCGTTGCGACCACCGGGGCTCGACTACACAAGTAAACTTCACAAATATATGCGAACGAGATGTTATAATGACCTAGGATAGGCAACATTTTTGACACCGAAGTGTATTATTTTCTTGGCGTATGTAAATACAATAATGCAATTTTTTCCAAACGCCAATTATTTAAACATATTTTTATATAAAAATATGCCGTCCCGAAGTGGAGTCGAACCACCTTGTAGGGCTATCGCGGCTCTACCGCAAACCGTTGCGACCACCGGGGGCTCGACTACACAAGTAAACTTCACAAATATATATGCGAACGAGATGTTATAATGACCTAGGATAGGCAACATTTTTGACACCGAAGTGTATTATTTTCTTGGCGTATGTAAATACAATAATGCAATTTTTCCCAAACGCCAATTATTTAAACATATTTTTATATAAAAATATGCCGTCCCGAAGTGGAGTCGAACCACCTTGTAGGGCTATCGCGGTTCTACCGCAAACCGTTGCGACCACCGGGGGCTCGACTACACAAGTAAACTTCACAAATATATGCGAACGAGATGTTATAATGACCTAGGATAGGCAACATTTTTGACACCGAAGTGTATTATTTTCTTGGCGTATGTAAATACAATAATGCAATTTTTCCCAAACGCCAATTATTTAAACATATTTTTATATAAAAATATGCCGTCCCGAAGTGGAGTCGAACCACCTTGTAGGGCTATCGCGGCTCTACCGCAAACCGTTGCGACCACCGGGGGCTCGACTACACAAGTAAACTTCACAAATATATGCGAACGAGATGTTATAATGACCTAGGATAGGCAACATTTTTGACACCGAAGTGTATTATTTTCTTGGCGTATGTAAATACAATAATGCAATTTTTCCCAAACGCCAATTATTTAAACATATTTTTATATAAAAATATGCCGTCCCGAAGTGGAGTCGAACCACCTTGTAGGGCTATCGCGGCTCTACCGCAAACCGTTGCGACCACCGGGGGCTCGACTACACAAGTAAACTTCACAAATATATGCGAACGAGATGTTATAATGACCTAGGATAGGCAACATTTTTGACACCGAAGTGTATTATTTTCTTGGCGTATGTAAATACAATAATGCAATTTTTCCCAAACGCCAATTATTTAAACATATTTTTATATAAAAATATGCCGTCCCGAAAGTGGAGTCGAACCACCTTGTAGGGCTATCGCGGCTCTACCGCAAACCGTTGCGACCACCGGGGGCTCGACTACACAAGTAAACTTCACAAATATATGCGAACGAGATGTTATAATGACCTAGGATAGGCAACATTTTTGACACCGAAGTGTATTATTTTCTTGGCGTATGTAAATACAATAATGCAATTTTTCCCAAACGCCAATTATTTAAACATATTTTTATATAAAAATATGCCGTCCCGAAGTGGAGTCGAACCACCTTGTAGGGCTATCGCGGCTCTACCGCAAACCGTTGCGACCACCGGGGGCTCGACTACACAAGTAAACTTCACAAATATATGCGAACGAGATGTTATAATGACCTAGGATAGGCAACATTTTTGACACCGAAGTGTATTATTTTCTTGGCGTATGTAAATACAATAATGCAATTTTTCCAAACGCCAATTATTTAAACATATTTTTATATAAAAATATGCCGTCCCGAAGTGGAGTCGAACCACCTTGTAGGGCTATCGCGGCTCTACCGCAAACCGTTGCGACCACCGGGGCTCGACTACACAAGTAAACTTCACAAATATATGCGAACGAGATGTTATAATGACCTAGGATAGGCAACATTTTTTGACACCGAAGTGTATTATTTTTCTTGGCGTATGTAAATACAATAATGCAATTTTCCCAAACGCCAATTATTTAAACATATTTTTATATAAAAATATGCCGTCCCGAAGTGGAGTCGAACCACCTTGTAGGGCTATCGCGGCTCTACCGCAAACCGTTGCGACCACCGGGGGCTCGACTACACAAGTAAACTTCACAAATATATGCGAACGAGATGTTATAATGACCTAGGATAGGCAACATTTTGACACCGAAGTGTATTATTTTCTTAGCGTATGTAAATACAATAATGCAATTTTCCCAAACGCCAATTATTTAAACATATTTTTATATAAAAATATGCCGTCCCGAAAGTGAGTCGAACCACCTTGTAGGGCTATCGCGGCTCTACCGCAAACCGTTGCGACCACCGGGGGCTCGACTACACAAGTAAACTTCACAAATATATGCGAACGAGATGTTATAATGACCTAGGATAGGCAACATTTTTGACACCGAAGTGTATTATAGAAAATAATACACTTCGGTATTATAGATTAGATATTATAGATTCGTGTATTATAGAAAATAATACACTTCGGTGTCAAAAATGTTGCCTATCCTAGGTCATTATAACATCTCGTTCGCATATATTTGTGAAGTTTACTTGTGTAGTCGAGCCCCGGTGGTCGCAACGGTTTGCGGTAGAGCCGCGATAGCCCTACAAGGTGGTTCGACTCCATTTCGGGACGGCATATTTATATAAAAATATGTTTAAATAATTGGCGTTTGGGAAAAAATTGCATTATTGTATTTACATACGCCAAGAAAATAATACACTTCGGTGTCAAAAATGTTGCCTATCCTAGGTCATTATAACATCTCGTTCGCATATATTTGTGAAGTTTACTTGTGTAGTCGAGCCCCGGTGGTCGCAACGGTTTGTGGTAGAGCCGCGATAGCCCTACAAGGTGGTTCGACTCCACTTCGAAACGGCATATTTTTATATAAAAATATGTTTAAATAATTGGCGTTTGGGAAAAATTGCATTATTGTATTTACATACGCCAAGAAAATAATACACTTCGGTGTCAAAAATGTTGCCTATCCTAGGTCATTATAACATCTCGTTCGCATATATTTGTGAAGTTTACTTGTGTAGTCGCCAAGAAAATAATACACTTCGGTGTCAAAAAAACTTGTGAAATGATTCTAATTAGGTTAGAGTGTAATTAATAAAGCAAGATAAGTAATTTTGATTGTTCTAAATAACTTTCATAAAATAGTAACACAATTATTACATTATTGCAGCAAGCAGTTCTTCTTTATTACGAGGCAAGGCAAGCTTTACAATAAAATTACGCGGTACTTTTCGAAGTTTTGAGTGGTGCCACTTTATGTACTGCGTCCATATAACCAGATGAGACAGGATAGCCAATATGTTCGGCTATCTTGGTAACAACAGACACAACATCCTCGTCCTTATATTCAGGAATACCATATATTTATATTTATTCAATCGTGAGTATTGATCCGAATCATCAAGCCTGTACTTCAGTTCACATACTTCCTTTTTCAATTCTCGATTTATACACACAATTACATCAATAAATTTTAACTTCTCAGTCAATTTGCTTAGGGAGCACTCAAAATTAGATATTTTGTTGCTACAAAACACAATCGATTTCAATAATTCGTCGTATTTGACTTTCATTGCTTTAGATGCTTCAGATCTTATTTCATTTAAAATATTTAAAATGCCTGGTGAGAGACCATCACTAGTCCTTGCGGCTGGAGGATCGTTATCCTCGTCATCAGAATTTATTATAACTGATTTGTTAACGGTAGCGGAAGATCTGAATCGTTTACATTTCCAGTATGTACCCTCTGCCTGATATTTCTCGAGATTCGAAGACGAAATATCTCCACACTTTGAGGAAAGAATAATTGACAAAAGCCACACGAGAGTCCAGGTGACCGCGCGGTAATTTTACCGGAGCCAAGGTTACACGATTTGGCCATCCTCGTAAATGCAGAACTGTTACGAGAGAGCGTTTTTATATTCGCGGAATGGGGGATAAGGGGTGGAAATAAAAAAACCAAATTATTTTTCTTTTTCAATATATTCACCTGCAAGACGGATACATTTTTCACATCTTTCAATTAATTTATTTATACCCTCATAAAAAAATGATTTCTCTTTATCTGCAAAATACGCCGAAATTGCCTCCTTGACTTCATCATCGGCAGTAAATTTTTTACCCCGCAGCTCTTTTTTCATTTTCGGAAACAGACAATAATCACTCGGGGCCAGGTCTGGGCTGTAGGGTAGGTGATTCACAATTTCGAAGCCCACCTTATGCAGGGCAGCTAACGCAACGCGGCTCTTGTGGACGGGCGCGTTGTCGTGCAAAAGCAGCACACCTTTCGTCAATTTTCCCCGTCTTTTCTCTTTAATGGCTTCTTTTAGTCGCTCTAATATTGAAGCGTAATATTCTCCGGTTATAGAAACACCTTTATCTTTATAATGAATCAACAATATTCCTTCCGAGTCCCAAAATACCGTTGCCATGAGTTTCCCAGCTCGGGTCGTCTTCAAGGGATTCCCTTCCTTGTTTAAATAAACTATGCCACTTGTACACCATGGTTTTTCCTGGACAAGAGTCGCCGTAAACCAATGACATCTCATTCATTATGGTCGCGACTGATTTTCCTTGCCTGGTAATGAACTTTATAACGGCACGATATTCGATTTTTTCCATATTTCACTTTTCACTGCTGATTATGTTACTTGGTTGACGATAGCTCAAAGACTAACTGTCTAATAACAATGAAACTTCGTATTTATACTAATTATGAGTCGCTGCACAGGCCACGCCCCCAATGCGCCTAATTAACCCCTACAACCCGCTCATTCCGCGAATATAAAAACGCTCCCTCGTAGCATATTACGCCTGCTGTATCCGATATGAGATAAAATAGTAAGCGAGGCAACTTACACACAAAGGACGATAAAAACTCTGATAATCCAAGGACGTCAAACACTACTTACAGCTTCCTTTTATACTGTTCAAAGTCACTCAAAACATCAACAAACAAAAATCACGGTCAACGTACAGTTTATATACAATGGTCCATTTAAAGAGTAACACTGTAATATCTTCGACACAATTAGTGTTATGAAGAAAAGTATTAGACAAAAGCTATATGAAGGGGTTCATTCGATGGCGCTAGTGTTGTCACTATAAAAACAGACAGAAAGGTCATAGCAAGGTCAACTCTTTTTTTTTAAATAGCATATGGTATTTCTTTTATAAAATTCTAAAAGAACAATAAGTTGTGAATATAAAAATAGTAAACCGCATATGACCTCAAATTAATATTAATCTAGATATTTCGAAAAAATGAGGACATAATAAAAGTCAGTGCAGCAATGTTTTTCCTTCGTTTTTTAAATGTAAAAGTAGAAAATAAACGTTAATAGTAGCTACAAATTGTTTACACAAGGCAAATAGTGGAAGAACGCAGACGGCTATCGAATTAGATGTTCAGCCTCAATGGAATTTTGCATTCGCAGTGATGTATGTATACTTAACACGACGAAAAATATCGCCGCAAAATACACAACGTGTAACACACACGACTAACTCTACTACTAGAAAATATCTGCAAGCAGCATACCTAACAATATTCAAAACATACTATTTTAGGACCTAAATTCAGGGATACTTATAAAAATAATAGCGACATTCCTGTAATCATTATGATTGCCAGTATAGAATACGGTGTAACCTTCCTTAAAGAAGACCAAAAAAAAAGAAATTAGATTAAAAATATGTAATACTATCACAAACACAAGAATTATTTCAAGACGGTATGCGAAAATTAGCAGACATTAAATAGGCTAACAAATTTATTAAGGACAACCTAAACTTAATTATCCTAAAACCAGATATACATAAGCAACAAAACTTTATTAATGAATAAGTCCGACTATGAATGCAAAATGTTAGTATTATTAAAAGATAGAATAAAAGTTGAACACTAAACACTTTAACCCACTGAACACCAAACAAGTTTTAACTAAAACACCGACGCGTTTCAACAGCAATGCTGTCATTATCAAGGCGATAATAAAACTAAATTAAAATAAAATCTACAAAAACAGGTAACCTAAATGTTATGCACGGTCAATCCGATACGCATCATTCATTTCCGATTAACGAAAACAATGACGAATACGGTATAGGTCCTTTTTTATATATTTCTAAACTTTCGAAAACATTTAGAAACTTACAATTGTTTATTTGTCTAATTAATTTAACATTATTAGATTAGATTAGATTAGAGATCCAGTGAAGAACTTCAGAATAAAAGTTGTAACAAACTGTTACCTAAGAAGAAACAAATTTCAGTTTTACAATTACGTTTATTTAATTAGTAGAAATTTTAAGTTTTATTTTCCGAATTAAGATCATTATTTTTGTACATACCTGTATATTCATATGTTCACGACTTTTGGAAAAGAATATACAATTTGTGAAGCGTTCCGCGCAGGCTCTACGTCGCGGCGAAGAGAGGGTATCCTCAGCAGTATTTAAGAGGCATGCATTGCCAGAATAATTCAGTTCTCTCCTGTACTCGAAAAGCCCTCCGAAGGTGATCCAGCCGAGAATCACCAGAAGGACGAAGGAATCCTGACTGTTGCCAGCAAAGGACCAGACCGTTGACGTTGCCGTTTCCATCATCAGGACCTGGAAGACCCCATTCACAGCAGCAGCCGTTTGTCTGACAGAGGACATAGCCATTTCTGCCAGCCGATGCAGAAAAGTATCTCTGATAGACCGATACACATAATACTTGGGGCATACTCTTTTCCAAAAGGTCTTCGTAAGTTGTTAACCACCGACACAACCAGCATTTTATGTCACATTATCTGATACACCGTTTTGTGCATATTATGCTTCCTCTTTCCTGAAATTGTCAGTGTTCTGTTAAAAATACTTATGTTACTCTCCATGTCTTTTACATTTTATGAGCCGTACCGTACGTAAGTTGGTAATTACCGACACAACCAGCATTTTATGTCACATTATCCGGACACACCGTTTTGTACATATTATGCTTTCGCTTTCCTGAAATTATCAGTGATACTTTAAAAACACTTATGTTACTCTCCATGTCTTTTACATTTTATGAGCCGTACCGTACTTAAGTTGTTAATTACCGACACAACCAGCATTTTATGTCACATTATCCGGACACAACGCTTTGTACAAATTATGCTTTCGCTTTCCTGAAATTATCAGTGATACGTTAGAAATATTTATGTTTCTTTCCATGTTTATACATTTTACCCACCGTACTGTTCTTTACTAAGTTATCTCCTGTTAATTTGTTAGTTTGAAGGTTTCGATGAAAATAATATGTTGTACTATGCTGTATTTTCTCTGTCATGTTTAACGATACATTTGTTTTCATATGTTCCATTCATGTAAACTGTACTAAAACATTTCATGTTTGTAAATAAATTTGTTGTAAATATTGTAATTACCTGGCGAATGGTAGCATCGTGGAATCGCGAACGCGTGTGAGCATTGGGATGGAGCGTGCCGTTTCTTACGCCAGTAGGACATTGCATCCAGCCGAGACCAAGTATTCTACGACAGAGAAGAATTGTCTAGCCGTCGTCTGGGCCATAAAGAAATGCAGATATTACCTTGAGGGATACACATTCCAAGTGGTCAGTGTCTGAGGTGGCTCAACGACCTCAAGAATCCGTCCGGAAGGCTCAGCCGATGGGCCGTCGACCTGCAGCAGTTCTACTTCTCAGTTCAATACCGCAGTGGGAACATGAACAATCTTGCGGACAGTCTTTCCAGAAACCCGCTTTCCTGTGTGGCCGGAAACGAGGAGGACATTTTTGCCATGCTGCACGGAAGTACGTGCCCCTGGTATAATAAAATTTTTAAGTTAGTTACAGAAAATCCTAGCCAACATCCGGAATACCTGATCCGTAATGAAGTCTTATACAAGAATTTCCCCGACGCCTACAGTGAAGCTTCATGGAAGTGGTGCGTACCCAAGGATGAAAGACCCAGGATCCTGCGGGAGGTTCACGATGTCCAGAGGTTATCGATATCACCGTCTGCACACTGCGCTGCGCAAAGTGAGTGGTACAGTGGCATGTGTCGGATGAGCCGTCTCTCTCTGATCACAGGTATGTAAGATTCGATATTGAAATACTACAGGTAAGTCTCATATCGTATGAAAACCCTAGGAATTGCAATTAGGACGCTTATCGAAAGCGCCTGACAGAGAAACTAGAGCAATGCCCCAAAAAGATAAGCACCGCTGCCGATATCGAGCTCCTAGCTGATGGCGTGCGGGCTGCTATAAAAACTGCTTACGATGAAAGCTGCACTACTAAAGTGAAGACAACAAACAGGGATACACCATGGTGGACCAGGGAGTTGTCTGACTTAAGGGAGGCCACCAGAAAACTTTACAACAAAGCCAAAAGATCTGGATCATGGAACGAATGTAGAGCGTCCCTGACCAGATACAATTGCGCTTTGAGAAAAGCGAAACGGGAATCGTGGAAAAAATTCTACAAGGAGCTGAAGGGAGCCCCTGAATGCTCCAGAATTCGTCAGAAGTCCTCGCCAAAGAAGGATCCTGCAGAATAGGGACACTGAACAATCCAAACGGCGATAAAGCCGAAACAGAAGAGCAGGTTCTCAAACACCTCCTAGAGGTGCACTTTCCCGGCTCTAAGACCATTCAGACCCAGACTGGGGGCGAATGTGCGGAACTGAGCTATGCTCAGATACCTAACTTAAGAGCGCGGGTACGGACGGTATTTTCCCGGCACTGTAACAACAGGGCCCGGAGCCGCTGTCCCCAATTTTATGTACCCTACTAAGGGCTAGCTTAGCTCTCCAGCTATTAGGTATGCAATAGCTGGAGAGAGGCTCAGGTGGTCTTCATTCCTAAGCAGGGCAACGCGTCCTACACGGAAGCGAAGTTGTACCGGCGCATCAGCCTTACCTCTTTTCTTCTCAAAACTTTTGAGAACTGGAAAGGAACTGCAAAGACGTGGAGTCGAGCTAACGGTGACAAGGTGGATCGACGCCATCATAAGAAACAGAATGGTTCACGTGTCACAGAACCTCTGCACTATAAAGGCGACCGTGGCAGCTGGCTGCCCACAGGGCGGAGTGCTGTCCTCATTGCTGTGGTGCCTGGTAGTGGATGGCCCGCTTTCCGATCGTCGGACGGCGGGCTTCGATGCACAGGGCTAGTTTGAAGGCAACGGGCGTGGCGGGAGTAGACTTCGTATATAGGGGAGGATGCTCGGGCGTAGGTACGGGCATGCGCTCTGGTGTCCGGCCTCTAACTGTCGGAATATACGGTGGGTAAGTGAGGCACCCTACGGCACTTACCTTGAGAACTCTGCAGCTGCACTACCCCATCCCTGGTGACCACACTCAGGGAAACGGGCGTGACGAGAGGATTTGGCGAACATAGTAGAGGAGGACAAAAGTCGGTTCGCCGAGGAGTAGTCCGCCCGCTGGTTGTCTGGTTGGGGAAACCTTTGGTTTCATCCTAAAACAACTCGGTGACTCTGGGACTCTACGGTTTCACTGTAGCTGCTGCGGAAACTTGATCGCCGGAGGGGCGAAAGAGTTGGCGCGGTTGGCATTTTGGGGTAGGGCTTCGGCCCGGCCGTCCCCGTAGTCAGGCTTAATTCACGGACGGGCTGGTTGTACCGCACGGCCAGATTCCGTTTCCCACGCTTGGCCGATAGTTGCCATCCACAAGGAGGCCTAGGCCCCGTGGGGTTAGATGTGAGGTAGGAGTTCGCTAAAGCGTCTCCAGCGGTGACCCGTGCAACGTTGACAAGGGAACTTGTCTAACATGGGTAGCACGGGGGAGAGAGCCCACCGGCTCGCCGGGCCTCTCCGCGAGGTGTCGGTCTCGTGTGGGGGTGAGATAGTGGGTGACAGTTTCAAGGCTCATAACTTGTTATGTGCAGTGTGGTACGAAATTAGCAGGATATGGGCTAACGCCTAGATGCCTGCAGCTTACCATCCCAGCCAATTTCAAATCGAATGCACAGGGCTATGCCGATGACATCACCATCATGGTCTGCGGTAAGTTCAAAGGCGTGATATCCGAGAGGATGCAAGTTGCACTCGGACTCGTGGAAAGGTGGTGTAAAAAAGAAGGGTTAACTGTTAACTCTAGGAAAACGACTATGGTCGCGTTCACGCGAAGAAGGAAGCTTTCCAGACTTCAGTGTCCGACCATTTTCGGCTCAAAGATACTCGTATCTCCTGAGGTCAAATACCTGGGGCTGACTTTGGACGCCAAATTGACGTACAAACCACACCTGGAACAGATAACAAACAAATCCACGAGGGCCTTCTGGGCCTGTAGAGGAATGTTTGGCAAAACGTGGGGGCTAAAATCTATGATGGTACACTGGTTGTGCACGAAAGTTATAGTACCTTCTATAACTTACGCAGCGTTGGTCTGGTGGCACAAAACTAGTTTGAGCTATGCGGCCAACGCACTCAGTAAAGTCCAGAGGATTGCCTGTTTAGGCATCACTGGAGCCATGTCTTCGATGCCGACTGCGGCGATGGAGGCGATCCTTGGGCTTCCTCCGCTGCAGCTTGTCCTGTGGTCGGAAGCAGTCCTAGGGCCCTACAGGGCAAAACGTAGTGGATGCAGGGGTTGCCCCGGTAAAACGGGAGATCATATCAGCACCTTGACCTACATAGAGCAGACAGTACCACTGTCCGTAAGAGCGGACAAGATCTCGCCCGCTTCAGTGGGGGATACAATGTAAACATCTGCAATAGATAGACTGCAAAACTCTCGTTCACAAACCGAGACGGGAAATATCTCGCTGGTTTGTGGACGCCTCTAAAACGCCAACTGGCACGAGAATTGGAATTTGGAGGGATGGTGAAACCGAGGGTGAATCTTTTAGCCTAGGCAGCTCTGCGTCCATCTTCCAAGCCGAAGTAATCGCAATCCAGATATGCGCGGAAGCATGCTAAATTGCCCGCAGGTTGATGGTGCAGTGGAAATGTCCTCTGACAGACAGGCTGCCTTTAGAGCTCTATAGGCTGTCTCTCGTTAAACTGGCGGAACGTCTCAGCACAACTCTGAGATGGGTGCCAAGTCACTCTGGAATCAGAGGTAATGAAATGGCTGACAAATTAGCTAGAGGCGCCAGTGAGGGACTATTTGTGGGTCCAGAACCTACATGTGGGAACTCCTATGGCAGTATCAAAGCCTTTGTCAGATCTGAACTCGCTGTTAGGCATTGCTCCCAGTGGAATGCACTTGCCGGCATGAGACACTGTAAAACTCTCGGGATTCGGCCGTACGAGGAAAAACTGCGTAAGGCAGTCTCCATGAGCAGGGTCAGGCTGAGGTTACTCACAGGAATCTTAACCGGTCACTGCGCACTGAACAAACACCTGCATCACATGAGCATAGTAAACTCTGCCCTGTGTAGAAACTGTGGGAATGCGGAGGAGAGTCCAATCCACCTTCTTGCCTACTGCTCGACAGTGGATAGGGAGAGGCGGAGTTACTAAGAAAACTAACTCTCGACCAGGTTGCGGACTTCTTTGTCCGAGTGCAACCGGGCTAAGAGGAGTAAAACAGCACGGGGGCACAATAGGCCTCTCTTATGGCCGAGCTTGCCTTTACGGTTTTTCCGCACGTGTAATCCCAAAAAAAAAACTTTATGAAATAATTATCATCTGATCTCTCTGGCCGTTGTTCCACTATATACTAATATCTCCACAGATCTTGCAATAGACATGGTAAGTAAAAATATGGAACCCAATTAGAGATCATACAAATCTACCACTCAACGATTTTATTGAAGCGTAGAAGCTTATATTGTCATCTACTTATTTTCAGTTTCAAAACAATTGTTTTAAACAAAACTTTAATTGTGCAGTGTTGTTGCCTACCTTTTCCGTAGTAGCACAATCAGTTATGAATGAGCTAGAAGAAATAGTAATACATAATCATAATTTTAGTCTACCTTTCTTTAAACGACACGTACACAATTTTCTTACCAATCACCACGGAAAAATAGTTTTAGGAAAATTCAACTCCTACCATAATAAACTACAATTTACTTTAGAAATTGAAGAAAACCAAACCATAAATTGCCTTGACTTAACACTATTCAAACATAACAATAAAACCAGCACTGAATGTAGACCGAATCGACACGGTCGGGACGCTATATGAACTTCTTTCAGTCGCACCTGTGGCTTATGAAAAAGCACAATAACTGGTTTAGCAAACTGTGTCATTACTTTAACTTCTCCCGAATTTCGCCCAGAAATAATAAAAAATGCCAAAAACCCTCTCCATTAAAATGGCTACCCTAGGCACCTTGTTGACTCAGTCTTCAGACGCCAAATACAAAAGATATAAACAAAGTAAAAAAAAACAAATATAAAGCCAACCACCAAATTTACAGCAAATAACTAATAACAGTGGCAATATATAGAGTGTCTCAGCGAGAACGTTCATTAGAAGTTTATGGAGTTATGGCCAAAATATAAATTTGAAAATTCAGAATTATATATAGTCGATTATGTTCTCTTCAATGAAAATATTATTAGATTTCTAGCGCTTCCGGCTATATCGGAAGTCGCCATCTACTTTGTTATTTTTAACAGAACACCGGGTATATTTTTACATATATGGATTTACCTATTTTTAAGCTTTAATCATACCTTCAGTTTTTCTAATTTGATTCGGGCGTTTTGTAGTTATTCATTTTTTTCAAAAAAAATTTGCTCTAGCGGACATATATTCAAAAAATCAGAGAACACTCGATGTTTCGGATATCAATTTAGAATTCATAACATGATTAAACAACACGTAGGAGCATATTTTAGCGCCGAGAACGGCCGTCTACATTGCGTGGTTATTTTACTATGGCACGTTAACTTTTCGAAATTTTTCTTTTTTTTTTTAAGTGAGGAAAAATGCTTTAACGCACCATCAGGGACGAGACCCGTCCCCGATGTGTGGGGCTTGCACCCACTAAAAAACCTCACTTTGTCAGGTATAGAATCCATCCCGGAACCGCTGGTTGCATTACTTCAGAATGGCACCTCGTAGTTAGCCTCGGTCGGCTGCCTCATTGCATGCATTGCTTGGGTCTCTCTCTTCTCATTCAGCACCTTCTCGACGAACGTGGCGATCTTCTGCCAGTAGTCGTGTCCGGACAGCTTAGTTTGCACGACGTTATCCGGCGTTATAGGTCCTACTTCGTGTTGTAGCGCGGCTCTGTAGTCACTCCATCTTTCGCATTCGAAGAAGGTGTAATGAGCATCATCTTCTGCAGAGTCGTGATACTGCCATGTCGCGTTCTCTGCTTTACTCATTCGAGCCAGGTATGCGTTGAAATATCCGTGTCCGCTGAAAAACTGGGTGAGGTAGTAGTTTATCTCGCCGTGGTCTCGGTCCATCCACTCGGTGATGTTGCGGTTGAGTCTGGCCGTCCACCGTCCTCTCGTGTCATTCTGCCAGCGTTCTTGCCAACGTTGCCGTGTGAGCGCTTTAACGTCCGCTCTTGCTTGTCGTGCACCGACGTCTCGTCGTGTCTCGTAGACTCTCTTCTTTTCTTGAGCCAGTAGGTCTATCGGAGTTACTCCTGCGATCACGAGCACCACCGGTTCGGAAACCGTACGGTATGTGCTGGCAATCCTGAATGCTCCCCGTCGCTGTACTGAAGCCATCCGCTTTCTGTATTTGTCCTGCTGTAAGGCGTCAGCCCAGATTTCGCTTCCATACAACAGCATGGAATGGGTAACGGTCATTAGCAGCCGGCGTTTACTTGCCGTCGGTCTCTAGGGATTCTTCTCCTGGTCAGTAGAACGACCTCGGTCTTCTCTGTTGCCAGGGTCAGGCCGTGTTCGTCCATCCATGTGGTGACTCTTCTCATTACCTGGTTGAGCCTTTTCTGGTTATCCGCCTCGTTACGCGCTAGGATGACTGCCGCTACGTCGTCTGCGTATCCTATCAGATACACATCTTGTGGCAGCTCCATTCGGAGGATCCTGTCGCCGAGTATGGAACCCTGTGCCGCTCCTGCTGTTATCTTCTTTGTGCGCGGCCCGCCTGCGGTGTAGTAGACCAACTTCCTGTCACTAAGGTAGCTGCGTATCATCCTAAGTAAATAGGATGGCGTGTAGAACGTGTTCTGTAAGGAGTCCAGAATGACGTCCCATCTCGCCGAGTTGAAGGCGTTTCTGACGTCCAATGTGACGAGCATCACCAGGGATCTCGAGTAATGGTTTCCCCGTTGAGCGGCTTCGGAGGTTTGCACTAGCTGCGCTACGGCGCCGACGGTGGAGTGTCTGTCGGACAGGCCTCCAGCGTCGTCTATACTGCTCTCCAGTCGTGATTTGAGCAGTCTTTCTGGTAGCTTTCCAGCCGTGTCCAGCATGCATAGCGGTCTATATGCCGATGCCGTCGTTGGGTCGCCCTTGCCTTTGCTTATCAGCACTAGTCGCTGTACATTCCATCTCTTGCAGAAAGCTCCTTCTGTTAAACAGCGGTTGTACATGTTCAGAAGCAGATCTGGGCAGACGCGCGCCACAATCTTGAGAGCTTCCGTCGGAATTCCGTCGGGTCCAGGTGCCTTCCGGTTTTGTAGGGAGTTCGCCGCTCTTGACAGTTCATCTCCGCTAAAAAGCGGGATTTCGTTCAATAGCTCGTCCTCCATTTCCGCAGTTCTCTCCGGATAGGTAGGAAATAACGTGTCAACGATGTTCCGTATCCGATCTCGTTCGAGGACTGGATTCGCCGTCTTCGTCGTAAGTTTTTGCATGACGATCTTGTACACAAGGCCCTATGGGTCGTTGACAACGTCCTGCCGCAGCTCCTCCCGCTTACGTTTCTTGCTTCTGTAGATGGCGTTCTTGAAATCCCTTTTGGCGGTCCTAAACTCCTCAGATTCTAGTTCTGCCGTGTTCGGATCTCGTCGTTTCACTCTGGTTATTCTCCGTCTAAGCTGTAAGCATCTTTTTCGGAGAGTCGCGATCTCGTCGTTCCACCAATACGTAGGTCTTCTATTGTGTTTCCTTCTCCGCGGCATAAAGGCGTCGCAGGCGCGACGTATGGGGGCCATGGTCGCGTCCGCAATTGTCTCCGCCTAATCAGAACATTCCATAACGGCATCCTTTACTCGAGCAATTGCATGAGCCAGGGCGTCTTCATCCAGCTTCGCTACGTTCCATCGAGGACCAGGCGGAGGAGGATTTTGCCTGATCGCATGCCGCCTGGTTACGTTGTAGCTTATGTACTGTACTACTACACTTCCGGTGTAGTCCTCCATGACTCGGCAGTCCACGATGTCCCGCACAATGTCCTCCGAGGCCAATGTGATGTCCGGTATCGTCTCTCCGTAGCTTTGTCTTCTGAACGTGGTCGTGTCTCCGACATTTACCACGCTGAGTCTGAGTCTGGCCGCCATGTCCAGTATACGCCTCCCTCGCAAATAGTTGTATTCACGTCTCCTCCTACAATAATGGACCCTGCCATTTCTCGAAGGTTGTCCTCCAGGTTGTCTAGCTTGCCCTGAACGTCCGCTATCGGCTCGTTGGGTGTGAGATAACAGCTCACGTAGGTGATGGTGCCGCACTTTATCCAAACGTATCCGTTTTGGGCTCCGTGGTTGTCGACTATGACTGTCGACTTCCCTTGCGCAGGTCTTACTAGAAGCGCATCCAATCGAGGCTTCGTGTTCGGTTTCTTCTGCTTGTTCTTCTTCAGCTTTTCTGGTCGGTACCATCATCCTTGTTCTGACCGCTAACTGTCTTCTGCTGCTGTTTGCTGTCAGATGCTTTTGAAGCTGCCTTCTTTTCTTCTTGGGCTTGTTTTCTTCTGCCAGCCCGATCCTTCATCCATACATTCTCGGGAGGATGCGTTTTATCCTTCTCCACGTTTTTGTTGACCGTAGTAGAAGTGGCTAGCGTCTCCGTTGTAGGCGCTGACGCCTTTTGCACGCGCTCCCGTGCTTGTAGTTCGGCTTTCTTCCATCTAGTCCTGCAATTGGAAATCATGTCCACTGCTTCTTCTAGCTCCTTTAGGCCGTTCTTAACATCCATGGAGACGTTCTTCTGCCTACCAATAATAGCTGTCTTCATCGTCTTAATTACACTTATGCATTTCTGCAGTTGCTCCTCTTCGCGGCGCCGAAACTGGGAAATCAGTGCGGTGTCATCACAGTTGTCTGCTGGTTGCAGAATGTTGAATGTCGTCAGATCTATTGTATCTGGCGACCTGACGTGCTGCGCCGTTGGTGTTTTGAAGTCACCGGTGGGGCTCTCTCCGATGCTATTCTTCTGTGTTCTCTGGTGTTTTGGTAAAGTTGCCATGATGAGTTGTTCGCCAGCGCTTCGTGTATGGAGGGGCGGGCCGCAATGATCAAGAATGGGTGTACCCTCAGATCCTCGAGATTCTACCTCAGTTCCCTGAGGCCTGACCGACGCTTCATCAATCCCGGAAAACACGGACGGACTGGAGCTCCCCGGGGCAATGCAGATTCGGACATCTTATATCCACCATACACTACCTGATCAGGGCTCGAAGTGGCTGGTTCCTCACAATGCGTCGCGGATCCTCGTCGGCAGAGCACGCTCACATCAGCCTACTCCCCAGCCTGATGAGAAGACCACTCGGTTCGTAACCACTAGCGGAGTCGCCGCAACGCTTGCCGATCTGCACCTGGGAACAGAAAGGAAAGGGCAGAGGAACGGTATAGTAGGAAGGTGTCGACATTGGACAAACTGTTCCGTAGACGTAGAACTGTTAGCATGGTATCGTCATTTTTACATAAACAAAATATGTATTAAATAATAAATAATCGCATATAGTTCAGTCGGAGATGTATCTGCGAGCAGACTATGAAACGAATGTCTTCAATTTTGTCATCCATTACACCAAAAGATATCTATAGATCGTTAATAAAATAATCAACCTTTTTTATTGAAATCTTTTTGTAAAAAAATCCTCATGATATGTATTCAAATAATATACTGTACAGTATTTAATAACTATCATAGGTATTACTTACCTACATAGAAATATTAATTTTGCAGAGTAAAACTGCAAAAATCAGATATTTTCAAGATTTTGCAACTTCTAAAAAAAAATACCATAATAGAATCGATACTGTGTAATTAATAAAATTCATTATCATTTGCGACAATATAAATCACTCATGGAAAGCAGCAGATTTGTTGGTGTGACTGATAAATGTTAGCCATTTTTATACCAACGGATAATCAATAGTTATTGTAATCCTCCTTGCGACTAATTTTGGAAAACGTTTATCAGAGGAACTTTTCCGAACAACTGGAAAGCCGTCATTGTTTGTAATATCAAATCACTTTTCGTCCGGAGGATTAAGGAAAATATTTACGAGACAGGAATCCTTTATCGGGATTCACAGCACATACGCAGCGAATACATCAGGACGTAAATTTCGAAAAGAGTAGTATTTCAGGGGAACGTCGGCGTCGGCAATGCATGTAGGGAGGACTTCAACTTATCAATTGAATCTCCTCGGAACATTAATCTTGTTTAAACGTTGTGTATTGGTAGAACCCAAAAAATAGCAATCGTCCTATCGTTTTGCTACTTCTTTTACAGCATGGTAAAACGTTAAACGGTGGCGTTATTGTTCTTTCCTACAAATTATCTTTTTTAACT